>JANAVB010032420.1:8633940-8808940 GCA_029216955.1 Iris pallida | reverse complement strand
TCTTTTGATTCGATATTAACAATGAAAGAAAAATAGAGTATACGAAACAATTCTCTTTATTGATATCCGAAACTGAGATTACAATGGCTTTCGATAGCCTAACAATATATGCCAGATTGGCTACAACACTCAGGTTCTCTCTTGCCCACAAAGGATTACACCGTTCCACATATCATACCTTCTATATCTCAGCTGCATGAATCCAGTTGCATAGTCTGAGCGTCAAGCGATCGCACGCTTCAATACGCTTTGGCATTCCAAGCCTCAACGCGTTCAAGCAAAGCTTCGCCGCGAGCAATCCATTCCCTGCACCCTGTATGAAGCTGGTGGGGGATCAGTACGTTCGTCCTCACATGTACTGAAGCAAAGATCTTCTTTCCAAACCGACATTAAAGAATTTATGTTTATCATGCAACTTAGCTTATGATCTTGCTATATTCTCCTTAGGGTCAATTTCATGGTATATCGAAAGCGTAAAGCATGTTATCATAGCAGCATGTTATTGAATTGAATAGGCAAGCAAACAAGCAATCTCGTGTTTGATTCGTGGCGCGACTTCTTACCAAGTCGACGCACTCGCCCTTACACCAATGCAAGGTGAATACGCCGCATTCCTTTCCTATCATGTTATATGTGCATCCCTAAGCAGGATCTCTATGCGGGACGCATACACGCCTACACTTTCAACCCATCGTTCCTTAGCTATATGAAGGCCATTGGCATATCCGTGCCGGAATGGACTAATGGAGTTCCTTTCTTTTCTCTCCTTCTTTTCTCAATATTTGATCGGGCTGCCCGGCGTTTCACGGGTTGGGCTGCAGTCACAACAAACGAAACGTTCCCGCTGTATACCATCATTTACAACTTTTTCTATCTTTTTTAAGGATGTGCGCCTACAAAGATTATTCGATTCCCTCCTAGGCCAAGCGGTTCCGGGGCGCTCTCGGCATTTAACCGTTTGGGGGAAACACCCGTGTACGGGACATATCACATTTTATCTCTCGTCCATTCCAATCGACCATGCAACGTCCTTATCGTTCAAGCAATCAAATTCAAACAACCAAACATATTCTTGAGTTCGAGACTCAGACTTTATCATCTCGCGTCTCTTCCGTTAACTTTCTGTGTTCTTACGTTTCATACTTCATTTCAATGGTTCAATGGCATCATGCCTCAACTCAATGCTCGTCAACCGAACAACCCGAAGGTCTCGAACACCTTTCGAGGCACCATGTCATATCCGATAGTTTCGCCACATTCATGCCACAACTGTATTCTCTCGCAACGAAGCCGTCTTTTATTATCCTGTGCACGTAGGCACGTTTCGACCGTATCCCCATGTTCTAAAACTCAGTGTTCAATATTCGGGGCTTGCGCGCTATGGCGCTCGCCTATTGTCTTTCAAAGTTCTAGCCTTTCTAACTCGTGCGCGAAGGCAATGTATGGTTCGTGCACAAAGGCACTCGTCGATTACAGTTATCCCATGTTCTTACGGCTTCCGCACCGAGGCGCTCGCCTTCGCGATATCCAATGTTCCATAGCGACTCGTGCATATGATGCACGTTTCATTTCAATTGTTCTAACTTAGTGTTCGACTCACACTGTGATTTATCTCCGATCGGACCACGCCCGTGGCGTCGATAGGTTAATTTTTAGCATACCATGATATATTTGACTTATCGTATGAAGGAGTAAAAAGAAGTCAATCCTTCCACCTTGAGTCAATACGCCTTTGTTGCTTCGCCGAGCCGATGCGGCTCTATTTCATAACTTTGTTGCACGGCCACTCTCCTGACTTAGCCATTCGAGCACTTCG
Organism: Iris pallida; assembly: GCA_029216955.1. Classification (NCBI taxonomy): domain Eukaryota; kingdom Viridiplantae; phylum Streptophyta; class Magnoliopsida; order Asparagales; family Iridaceae; genus Iris; species Iris pallida. The sequence goes on along the minus strand of JANAVB010032420.1, from coordinate 8,807,124 downwards.
TGATTCATTGAATCATACGTCCGATTTTGCCTTAGCGTGCCCAAGTCTCAGCCCGTCGCAAGGCGACGATTTGATTTCGCAGACCCCTTACTAAATATTGCAAAAGATCGACCTCTAATATTTTTGCGTCAAAGTATAACCTGCACATGAAACCAACTAAAATCAATACTTGCATCGATTTGGACTTACGTCTTGGTCGATTCGATTTCTTAGAATCTTTGAGCCGATTCAACGTACTCGTCCTTCGGGGAAAGGCAGCGCTTCGCATCGATTCACTCGATGCATTCTTTCGGGACAAGGCAACTCTTCGCATCGACTTAGTTTGATGTGTTGCTGGGGACAACTTAACTCTCGTATCTATTCGCATCGATACATTTTATTCGGTCAACGCGACTCGTTGAGTCAACGCTTAAGCGTAATGTGCCGTACGGAGCGGGGCATTACAGAATGTACCACTCAAAACAAGGTTCGTCCTCGAACCAAAACCAACACTACAACTAAGTGTTTTATAGATCGTTTCACGATCTCGTCCCACCAATGTTGTTCAGTTTCATACTATCTCACAAGCTTTTCATTAACATTTCAAGTCTTCCCTGCAGCTCGATTTGAATTTTGTATACAAGTTGATTTGGATCCATACCTATATTCAAGGCGTCCTGAAGATATATGTATTTTGACCAATTCCAGTGGTAGCAAATTGGAATAAAGCTAACAGGTAAATTTCAATCCTATGCTTGCTATCTCGTACTCTCGATCGGACTTATCCTTAGCATAAGTTCTCGTAATTCTATTGCATATGCATATTGATACACACGCGATCATCGAACAAAAGTCAATGCACACAATGCGATTCAAAATCGTATTTCTTATTTCGTATGTTTCATCGAAACTATCAATTCTATGCGTCGCGTCGAGCCGTCGTGTATCCGATCGCAACGATCCTTCGCAACACCTTGCGTTCGATGTCGCCAACCAACTATTTTCGAAATCTTGCTATAAAACTTATCTGGATACGATTTTTTTATTAACATTCGGGACTACGCCCGCTAGGTTACTTATATAGTCCCCGTGCTTAACTTCTCCCGACGTAACTTTAAATTGACATTGCACAAAGGCCACAATCTATCCGACACGAAAGTTTACATCAAGGTGACGGTGCTCAAGGCAACGATCGCCTTAGCACGAAGGTCTTTACGACGCATCTTACATTCGATTTCCTAACGAGTAGGAATTCACTAGCCAAATTCCCAACTTATCCATCTCGCAACATCGAATATAACTTCAATTCACGCAAGCTCAATTGCAGGGTGAATCCAAATATAATGACATGACTCATAGGTCATTCCCTTATCGTTCCCTCTCATGCATAGCACGATTCTCGCAATCGCCTATCCGAATCACCAAGTTCGTTGGTGAATTTCTTAGTTCGATCATCGACCAACATAACCATTCAAGCATTCATCCGACGAATACTCAAAAATCTAACTGTATCATTCACAATCAAAAGTTGTTCCAACAATTCTCGATCGCCTAGACTTATCGTCAACATGCACCGTGTTATATTTGTTATCGGTGCAATCTCATATGCGATATCGCATGGATCATCTTACGGTCTGTAGCATTCAATTTAATTTGGCGGTCAAGTCTTCTAGGGTCAGCTGCCCCGAAGCTACGCTCGATAATTGTGGATCATTAACGAAGGACAGTTTACTACGAACTAGGCTATATCTTATTTCGGAGCCAAATCACGTTCCGACGATTCTATGTGACTACCCAATTTCGGACAAAATCGTTTCTATCGGCGCATCTGATGCGCAACTATCCTTCGAGTCAAGTCATGCACTGCCGTCGATGATTTCACAATTTACGAAATATCTTTTCGTATGGAGTTTGAGTCTATCTTATTTGCGGGTCGACACACGAGATGCTATACGCCTCGAGCAATCGTCGATGACTTATAGTCTCGTCTTGATTAATCACAAAGTTCATGATCAACCAGTTCGTTTCATTCCCGTATCGTTACTTACAAAATTTTATAGCGCGAGGCACACTCTATTTTGTATTCTCACGTCGTTTACATTTCCTTACGTATCGATCTCGATACGCCGTATCCATTTCGATAACGTAAGGGTCAACTTTGAATCCGTTTCAACGTCAACTTAACTCGCATCGCATACATCCAAGTTTGCAACGAACTTTTCCATACGTATCGACTCATTCTTCGATTTGCCGTATCCCACTATACTTTGATCGCATAACTGAGTTACCGATTATCCAACATCGAACCCTCGAGTTATACAATCACGCCCTCTAAGTTTTGCGTGTTTTTCAGTCGTACTCAAATGAGTTTTGCCGTAATTTAACCAACGATTTCATAGGCACGATTTCTCACGTCAACCAACTTCTTCACCGAAGTCGCACATCGTGCGATTCGATTACAATTCGCATCGCCTAATATTTCTATCGAAATTATAATTCGTGCAATTCGATTCATCTCGCCAAACATTTCTATCAAGATCGCAAGTCGTACGATTCGTTTTGCCTCGCCCAACATTTCTATCGAGATCGCAAGTCGTGCGACTCATTTGTAAGCTCGAGTTTTCCTTTCCCGTCGATCCGATTGTTGCCTCAAGACATAATTGTTTTCGCTAGTCTCGGTCGTCCGACCGACTTATCATTTCCGTCCGACGTATCATTCATTGATACTTGTCTCGTCTTATCGTCCCAACCGATTTTCGAAGAACACTTGCATCAACATACTGTCATACAAATTTCCAATCGAGTCTCGGTACTCTCCTATCCGTTGCGGACAAACCTTTCGCAATTCTCACAACGCGTCGATGCAATTTATCGCACAAGTGCTATACCATATACCACTCGGAATCGAGTCATTCATCCCCCATGTGGTATGGCATATACCTCTAGGAGCTCAAGTCATTCCCTCGTTCTATACTTAGTATAAACCGACAATCTCTTTCGACTCACGATTTCCGCAGTGATCGTTCTTGGTCACAACCGTAACTTTGATTAACTCAAATCTGACATAACTCGGTCAATGTTCTCGTTTGCCAACATAAGTTTGGTGTGCAACTGAATGATTCGTTCTATCGATTTATGATTTCAATTCCTTCCGTTGCATCTCGTGCAACAATTTATTTGATATACGTTGCACCCCGTGCAACAAATTTTACTTTCGATACGCGTTGCACATCGTGCTACAATTTATTTCCAACATTTCATTTCACTTTGTACAACGATTTATTTCCAATCTCCTTTGCACTTCGTGCAACGATTAATTCGATATGCATTGCACCACGTACAATAATTTTACTTCCAACACGTGCTGTCCATCGTGCAACGATTTATTCCCGACTTTCTAAGTCAATGCCCGAATCCGTTCAATACATTCGATATTGGCTTATCACTTCTCACTTTAACGTATATTCACATTAACTCGTTGCACTTCGTGCATCATTTTATATCTCTTTCAACATGTTACATTGTAACAACATCTCAAATCGTATTTCACAATTTGTTGCGCTTGCAGCAACTAACATTTTTACGGCTCGTTGTATTCAATGCAATATACCCTTCGCGACTTTCTTAGCAAATATCATGAAATTTCGAAAACATATGCGGCAAAATTTTACGATTTGTATTAGACTTATTATATGGAACATCCAGTGCGGTATCGAGTAGAGTCAAGAGTGATATCAATTGGTGGTGGGAAACTTTTAGAATTGAAATGAAGCGAGCGTCCAGAGAAAATTGAGCCTAGAGCTCTGATACCAATTTGTCACGCCCCGACCCGGAATTACCCAAATCATCGTCCTCGCAGGGGGCGTGATGCCGCACGAGCCTGGAGTTGCGCTCGTGCAAGACAAGATGACAAGTTCTCAAATGGTTATCTTTTGATTCGATATTAACAACAAAAGAAAAAAAGAGTATACGAAACAATTCTCTTTATTGATATCCGAAACTGAGATTACAATGGCTTTCGATAGCCTAACAATATATGCCAGATTGGCTACAACATTCAGGTTCTCTCTTGCCCACAAAAGATTACACCGTTCCATACATCATGCCTTCTATATCTCGGCCGCATCAATCCAGTTGCATAGTCCGAGCGTCAAGCGATCGCACGCTTCAATACGCTTCGGCATTTCAAGCCTCAACGCGTTCAAGCGACGCATCGCCGCGAGCAATCCATTCCCTGCACCCTGCATGAAGCTGGTGGAGGATCAGTACGTTCGTCCTCGCATGTACTGAAGCAAAGATCTTCTTTCCAAACCGACATTATAGTATTTATGTTTATCATGCAACTTAGCTTATGATCTTGCTATGTTCTCCTTAGGGTCAATTTCATGGCATATCGAAAGCGTAAAGCATGTTATCATAGCAGCATGTTATCGAATTGAATAGGCAAGCAAACAAGCAATCTCGTGTTTGATTCGTGGCGCGACTTCTTACCAAGTCGACGCACTCGCCCTTGCACCTATGCAAGGTGAATACGCCACATTCCTTCCATGTCATGTCATATGTGCATCTCTAAGCAGGATCTCTATGCAGGACGCATACACGCCTACACTTTCAACCCATCGTTCCTTAGCTATATGAAGGCCGTTGGCGTATCTGCGTCGGAATGGACTAATGGATTTCCTTTCTTTTCTCTCCTTCTTCTCTCAATATTTGGTCGGGCTGCCCGACGTTTCACTGGTTGGGTTGCAGTCCCAACAACCGAAATGTTCCCGCTGTATACCATCATTTTCGGCTTTTCCCATCTTGTTTAAGGATGTGCACCTACAAAGATTATTCGATTCCTTCCTAGGCCAAGCGGTTCTGGTGCGCTCCAACATTTAACCGTTAGGGGGAAACACCCGTGCACGGGAGATATCACATTTTATCTCTCGTCCATTCCAATCGACCATGCAACACCCTTATCATTCAAGCAATCAAATTCAAACAACCAAACATAGTCTTGAGTCGGAGACTCAGACTTTATCATCTCGCATCTCTTCCGTTAACTTTCTGTGTTCTTACGTTTCATACTTCGTTTCAATGATTCAATGGCATCATGCCTCAACTCAATGCTCGTCAACCGAACGACCCGAAGGTCTCGAACACCTTTCGAGGCACCATGTCATATCCGACAGTTTTGCCATATTCATGCCACAACTGTATTCTCTCGCAACGAAGCCATCTTTTATTATCCCGTGCACGTAGGCACGTTTCGACCGTATCCCCATGTTCTATAACTCAGTGTTCAATGTCCGGGGCTTGTGCGCTAGGGCACTCGTCTATTGTCTTTCAATGTTCTAGCCTTTCTAACTCGTGCACGAAGGCACGGTATGGTTCGTGCACTAAGGCACTTGCCGATTACAGTTATCCTATGTTCTTACGGCTTGCGCACCGAGGCGCTCGCCTTTGCGATATCCAATGTTTCATAGCGACTCGTGCATATGATGCACGTTTCATTTCAATTGTTCTAACTTAGTGTTCGACTCACACTGCGATTTATCTCCGATCAGACCACGTCTGTGGCGTCGATAGGTTAACTTTTAGCATACCATGATATATTTGGCTTATCGCATGAAGAAGTAAATGAAGTCAATCCTCCCACCTTGAGTCGATACGCCTTTGTCGTTTCGTCGAGCCGATGCGGCTCGATTTCATAACTTTGTTGCACGGCCACTCTCCTGACTTAGCCATTCTAGCACTTCGTGCTTCATTGAATCATACGTCCGATTTTGCATTAGCGTACCCAAGTCTCAGCCCGTTGCAAGGCGACGATTTGATTTCGTGGACCTCTTATTAAATATTGCAAAAGATCGACCTATAATATTTTCGCGTCAAAGTATAACATGCACACGAAATCAACTAAAATTAATACTTGCATCGATTCGTACTTGCACCTTGGTCGATTCGATTTCTTAGAATCTTTGAGCCGATTCAACGCACTCGTCCTTCGGGGCAAGGCAGCGCTTCGTATCGATTCACTCGATGCATTCTTTCAGGACAAGGCAACTCTTCGCATCGACTTAGTTTGATGCGTTGCTCGGGACAACTTAACTCTCGTATCGATTCGCATCGATACATTTTATTCGGTCAACGCGACTCGTTGAATCAACGCTTCAGCGTAATGCGCCGTGCGGAGCGGGGCATTACAGTCGTAACCTACAAATAGGTAGTTCTTATAGAAATAAGGGTGTTAGCTAATATGTTAGTATAGTAATAGGATTATGTGTTTGGCTAATGTGTGCATAAGGGTGCTTAGCATGGCTACCTGTAGGCAGAGGGCAGTGCTCACATTATGTGTGTGAGTTATGTGTGTGTCATATTTGTAGTCAGTGTTCTAGAGTGAGTGTGGGTAGGTTATATAGATATTAGTGGGGGATATACGGGTATGGCTTAGTAGCATATATTAGGGATTTTCACATGGAGTAGTGTGGATAGATATATGGATATAAGGGTAGATAAGTTATGAAGGCTAGCGTGTCCCAAGGTATCTTGGTATACCATGTTGTATGGATTTACACATAGATATATGGTAATGGTAGGGTATATAGGTATATGGGGAAAGTACATTGTTATATATATAATATAGGGGTATATGAGCTTATATGAATATGGTATGGGGTATATGGGATTATATGACATACTGGTGCAGGGCATGTGGTACATGGCTAGGAAGGTAAAGGTAGGGAAATTGCTTAGGGGCTAGTTATGACATGAGTAATTAGGCAATCTAGCTAGGATATGATACCAAAGAGTGTATATATGCATTGTATGGTTGATTACATAGGATATGATCTAGTGTAGACTAGAATACCTTGATAAGGCAAGGTATGGACTTAAAAACCTAGGGACAACCTAGTTTGATCTAGTTTAGCAAGGTATTAACCAAATCGACCTAGTTTGACCTAGAAATGACTTAGAGACCTAGTAATGACCAAGTATAGCATATTTATGATTCCAAAACATAAATTGACATTAATATTCCATATTTAGGTCTTCGAGGCACCGTATCGGACACTTTTATTATTCTATACGGATCTCAAGCGAGTATATTTTTTGATAATTTCCTGTTTTATGATATCTTCTATTTTTCTTGTATTTAGTGTAGATATCCTTAATTTCTTGACGCATTGGTTATATCACGCCCCAGAACCAGAATACTGGAGAGCTGAGGACAGACACAGCCAGCTAAGTACATTGGAGTGCAATACACTTTACAATACGGTCACGACTGTCTAGATGCATGAGGGTTTATCTACAATCTATCAGTCTTTTATGGTCAAGAACAAGCCTAGTGTCTCAATCTCAAGCAAGCAAACAATTGTTACAATATGTTAGATCATCAGAACCCAGAAGAGCAAGTACCACAAGGGAGGCACCACTTATGAACTAAAACCATCGTAAAAATGAATAGAAAAACTGATAAAAGAACATAATTAAATAACATGAAAGACAATGTTAAAAGAATACACTAATTTGCATTAGTAAAACAAGAGGTAGAATATAATTCCCATGTTAATCATGTTAAACTAATCAGAATCATTATGAATCCCTGACCGTGGTAACCAGGAATCTATGTCCTAGACAGGATGCAAGACGAGACAGTTAGCTTGTACAGTCACAATCAAGAAAAATCAACCACGGAGTCAAGACAAGGGTTACACTTAGCAAGACAGGAATATATGTCACAACAACAATCAAGATTTCATATGTCATGTCTGGTTTACTTGTCATATCAAGAGTACTTGTCAAGAGTGTGCCTCGATGGGCCACTATCAAGATTATCAAGATGGGATCATGTTGTCATGTTCAAGTTCAAGTTCATCAAGTTAGGTCATCGCAATTTAGGCAAAGTACATAAAATATGTAAAGAAGACCAAGAACATCAATGGGTGATTGAAACTATCAGTTGCATATGAACTCCAATTAAAGTAGGACATGAAGATTTTCGAAGCCAAGACGAAGATCTACAGATTTCATGTTTTGAGTTTTATAAAATTTTAGCTATAAAACATCGTAAACAGGCAAACACAGTCATCCACACGCGTAGACAAAACTGGCAACGATGTGCGGGGCACGGATGCACGGTGCGCGGTGTACGGATGTACGGCGTGCGGGGCACGGATGCTCGGCAGCGGGCGTACGACAAACGAATCGCACAGGCGTGCTGCCCACAAAATGTACAGTGCACGGAAGTACGACACATGGGGCGCGTATGCAGGGCTCTCATGCGCTGACGCACGAAATACGTAGAACGTGGGGTATAGATGTACGGCATGTAGGCGTGCGGTAAACGAATCGCACATGCGTGTGAAACATGCAGCGCACGGATGCACGGCGCACAGGGTACAGATTCAAAGCGCACGGCGTGCGGCATGCGAAATCCGCGCACGGTACTGTTCATCGTCCCGACGGCATAGAAGGTGTGGGAAATTCATGAACACAAGAAATACTGTAACTTCCTTAAAATAAATCAAAATCAAGTGGTTCAAAAGCTAAAATTAGGTAGAATTAAATTCTCCACAACATAGAACCATTAGTTTTCGAAAATACCAAGTTTTTTGTTACGACCCGAACCCAGTGTAAGAGCACGAGAAGTGGGTACGTCCAGCCTACGCCGTAGTATCGGCGGTAGAACGCTGTCCTAGGTCACCACATCTAGCAATAGCCAAACATGTACAATAATATACACTCCAAAAGGAGAATAATATAAAGGTACAACTCAATCACAATATCTAAGATAGAATAAATAGAATAGATGAAAATATAAGATAAAGAGTAATTTCCAACTAGCTACAATGAGAGTAATATCTGAATATACAAACATCTATCAATATCCAAAAATTAAAAGTACATGAATAAGACAACTAGTGAGAAACTAGTCTAGATATCTAATCTTGATAATAGGCAAGTCTTCAGCAACTGTAGGATCCTCCTGAGGGTCCAAGTCACCGGTGTCATCTAAGCCTGTGCCATACTACGTAGGACAGAACTCCTCCTCATCACCTGTAATATTTTTAACAGTCCATTCAGGACGGGAACGAGCACAATACATCTCAAGCAGTTCATATCTTGATAGAAAATATAAAGCATGTGATAGGCTAAGATACATGAAACACTGTAAGAAATAAGCATGAAAAAAAGAGAGAAAACTGATAAACAAGTCTATCTATATATAATAATAGAGAACTGTAAGTGACTATGTGATTTAGAGTACAAGATAGACATGTGAACGGCTTGATTTGCACATGATTATACTAAAGAGTTTGTACATGATTACACTACTTTGGAATTGTTTACATGACTAATTCTACTCCTCCAAACCCCAATCAATACACAAGGATCTAGACAGGTTATGTTATTGTACATGATAGTTTTTATATGAAGCTCATGAGATCATAAGAGTACATGAGAGCACATGAGTATACATGAATAATAAGAGTCCACAAAATACATGGTGTTCGTGAAAATCATATGACACGATGTATTTGATACATCCGAAGAGGATAACATCTCATGTAAGATCTATATAGTACTAATCTGTGGTAATGTCGTGTCAGCATCAAGTAAATTAAACTATGACAAAAATATAATTCCTAACAAGTATGAAACAGTCAGAGAAAGTACTCGCCTGATATCCTGTATGTCTGTTGAGAAAATGAGTCTGAGCTGGAGTATCTGAGTCCAATTGAAGAGCAACACAGGTCACAACATGTCTAACATGAAATAAGAATAGTCTAAAATGCATTCTAAATGATTATAGGTCCTTCTAGATCAAAGTCAACCCTTGGTCAACTCTGGTCAAAAATGAAAATAAATTAAAGTATAACCCTAAGTCTAAATATGAAATTGAAATTAATTCAAAGTAGGTTCAAAGTTCACAAACCAAAACTGGAAATAAGCATGACAGCAATAATCAATAAACATGAGAATGCTATCTATATCTCAAACCTGTGATTACTAAAACCTGAGAACATATTAGACAATGTAAGAAAACTGAAAATAAAAACAAGAAAAACTTGAGAATAAAACTTCAACTAAACCTGGGATTCTAAATCTCAAACCCGAGATTGTCTCCACACAATCTGAGAACATCAACTAAACTATAGCAATCTCAGGAAATCAATAATCTAAAACCCAATCTCAGGTTTTACAATAAATCAAACCTAAACTTCATGTTCAGTCGGGGTTTTTGAACATCCGGCCCATTCAAAACTCAGATTTTGATCTCAGTCCTCATTCACTGTGAAACCCAGCTATGTAACATCCATCTAAACATGTATACATGATAATCATCAACAATTAACCATAATTTAACCATTTAAAATAGTATAAAAGAAAACTCTGAAATTACATTTCAAATTCAGTTTTATCGAGTATCAGTAAACAAGATCGAAAACCAAAAATCAAATAAAAACCCAATTCAGGCATGGAGAAGTGTCACACACATGTGTACGTGTCAGGGGGTTCATCTCGTGTCCACAAAACTAGATACGAGGTGTCCAAACATAATTTTATATGCACAACAGGACTGTCCAGACACTGCTTCGTGCGGGCATGTCAGTAGCTCGTGGACACGACACAGAGCTCGAGACGAGTCGAGCTCGTACACAGTCCTAGAGGGGGTCTAGTTCTAGTGGTATGTCACCCTGAAACACGACCGCGACGTGTCCCCGTGTCGCGCGAGACGCGTATCAAACGCGACTGAAACGCATGCGCATGTCTGTGTGAAATCAGTGCGGCTCGATTTGCGAGTCCGATACGAAATAAGATGACATGGCACTTGGGGGCTGACGTGTCAGTCATTTTCCCAAGCCATATACCAAGTTTTGTGTGTCCAATTAACACAGACACTGCGCACTGCCACCCGATCCGCAGGGTACGCGCGCGCGTGTCTCGTGCTGTGGTTTGTGTCCAATTCTGGACACAAACACGACTCAAAACGTGCTCAGTCCAATACAAAATCAAAATTCATGTATAGATCTACAAATCCAGTCAATTAGATTTTAAAATTATGAAAAAAATTCTTTTGTGGCACTTCAACAAACACATGCATAGTTACACTGATACGTGTCAAATACAGACACCAAATCAATACAAATTCCTACGAAACTCATCCTACAGCTAGAAGACACCTAGATGGATGCATCTACGGAAATAGTTCATGAAATTATAGAGTTTTAGAGAAATTACCTATTGAGATGAATTCCTATAGAAAGCTTCAATTGTGTCTTGAGTCTCCAAAACCCTAAGGCACTCCAATTCTGAATTTCCTCACCATCAATAATTCATAAACAATGATCAGAACCTAATGCAAAAGGCTAGGGTTTAAAAAGGGAAGAAATGAAAAAGTTAGGAGAGATACTTACTTAGGTTTTCCAAGAGAGAAGGAATGAAAAAGAGAGATGAATTCTCAACATAAGATATTAAATAAGCTTCCCCCTTGACCTAGCTTGGCCGGCCACACCTAGACAGGCTAGGGTTTCCAAATGGTTGGGCTTGGGCCTCTTTCTATGGCTAAAATAAAATATTAATTAAAAAGAAGTTGCTAACTAGCCCCTAATCAATATGCTAATAGCTTCTAACCTTAGAATAGGATTACTAACCCTAACAAATCATGCTACTAGGCTACTAAGTCATGGTGAGTCACTAGGCTAGGTTGCACCAAGGCTATACTATCACAAGGCCAAAAATCACTACACCAATAATATAATATATTAAAATAATCAAAAGAATTTCACAATTACCAAAATACCCTTAAATAGAAAAATGGATGTGACAAATCTACCCTCCATAAAAGAATTTCGTGCTCGAAATTAAAGACAAAACTGAATAGATGAGAAGGATAGAAAAGTAATACCTCACGGCGAAAAAAGATAAGGGTATTTCTTGCGCATGTCGTCCTCCCTCTCCCAGCTAGACTCACCTGGAGAGTGGTGCCTCCAAGCTACGTGAACCAAGGGTATAGTATAGTTCCTTAGTGCCTTCTCCCGTCGATCCATAATCTCCACAAGCTGTTCTGGATAACTAAGAGTAGGGCCCACCTCGATCTCGGAATGATCTAGTACATGGTTGGGATCTACTACATACCATCTCAATTGCGACACGTGAAATACATTTTGGACTCCCTCTAATGCAGGAGCAAGTCCAGTCTGTATGACACGCGACCGACTATTCCGCTAATGACGAAAGGTCCGATGAAACACGAACTAAGCTTTTCACCTCCGCCAAAGCGAATAGTACCACGCGTCGGAGATATCCTCAGGAATACCAGATCTTCAACCTAGCACAAACATGGTCGCAAGCTTAACTATAACAATCACATGATCAAATAAAACAAAATTCACAAAACAAGCTAAATCCCACTCCTAAGTCTAAGCTGTACCTCAAACTCCAAAGGACTTTGGTGGCTATCGGCCCATGCTATTGTCTGTCCTGTGCCACGCAAAGTCGATCTCTGATGAGCTTCACCTTCTCGGCAGTGTCAACAACCATCTCAGGTCCCAATAAAGCTCGCTCTCCAACGTCATCCCAAGACAAGGGTGTACGAAATCTACGCCCGTACAGTACCTCGAATGGTGACATCCCAATGCTGGCCTGGAAACTGTTATTGTATGCAAACTCCACTAAATACAAATAATCCTCCCAGGAGCCTCCAAAATCTAAGACATAAGTCCGCAGCATGTCCTCGATTGTCTGAATAGTCCTCTCTGGCTGTCCGTCCGTCTAAGGGTGGTATGCAGTACTGAACTTGAGCTGAGTGCCCAAACTAGTCTGCAGATACCGCCAGAAATAGAAAGTAAAGCGACTATCCTGATCCGAGACAATGCTCATCGGAACTCTGTGTATCCTGATAATCTGCCGCATATACATCTATGCTAGCCTCTCCGTAGACGTACCCACCTTAAATGGCAAAAAGTTGGCTGATTTGGTCAACCTGTCTACGATGACCCAAATCGTGTCTTTTCCTCCTGGTGTACGCGACAATCCCAAAACTAAGTCCATCGTGATGTGCTTCCACTTTCACTCCAGAAAAGGCAATGGCTGTAACAGTCCTCCTGGCCTCTGCCTCTCTGTCTTAACCTGCTGACAGACTAAACATCTGGCTAAGAAGCGAGCTCCTTTTACTTCATCCCATACCACCATACATGCTCCTTCAGATCCCTATACATCTTGTTGGCACCTGGATGCGTAGTGTACTGAGAGCGATGGGCCTCCTGCATAACCTGCTCCCGAAGCTCTCCGCTAGGCACACACAGTCTAGAACCATGCCTCAATGCGCCATCCTCTGCAAGAATAAACTCACCATCCACCAATCCTGATCGAACCTGCTTTCGGATATACCGCAGAGTAACATCCTCGAACTGAGTCAACTTGATTCTCTCCATCAAGTTTGACTAAATCTAAAGGCCCTACATCTGAATCTCAACTCCTGGCACAATCACCTCAATCCCAAGGCTCTCTAAATCTGCTAACAAGTGACAATCCATCATTAAACACATAGCTACCGGATACCTACTCAAGGCATCGGCAACTATGTTGGCCTTCCCTGGATGATACTACAATGAAATATTGAAGTCCTTCATCAACTCCAACCACCTGTGCTGCCTCATGTTGAGCTCTTTCTGTGTAAACACATACTTCAAGCTTTTATGATCTGTGAAGATCTCCACACGCTCTCCGTATAGATAATGCTTCCATAACTTAAGAGCAAAGATAACTGCTGCCAACTCTAAATCATGTGTAGGGTAGTTCTTCTCATGTGGACATAATTTCCTGGATGCATATAATGGAACTGGAGATTCCCAGGACCGTTCCTTTGGTGTGCGTATTGATCGATAGAAAGTTAAACAGATCTAATACGTATTCTAACCCTTCATAGGCGGAAACTAGGTTTCACGAATTATACCTGCGGCAGAAAGGAGATAAGTAATTCCTGGCAGTCTCGAGCGGACGACCCCAAGATCTTCTGCACGTATTCCTTCCTCGAGTTGGACGTCGTATGGGCGACGATCTCCCAACCTTTTCTTCTTCTTGGCAGCCCTCTCTTTCTCTCCTTACGTGAATCACGAATTTAGAGAAAATTTTAGATTTCTGATCAGTAATCTGGCGGCCAGAGAATAGAGGATATATATAGGCTACGACAGGGACCATGAGGAGAAATTAGGGTTAGGCCTCCTAACGGATCTGGATATCCCGTGTTCAGCCCGAACACATAATCCAGGCCCATTAACAATAGCTCGGTCCACTAATGAGCTATTGTTGTACTACCTTCCTAATCCCAAATTATGTTTGTGGGCTCCTTTTATTATATACTCGTTTGGCTCCCCATGTTAAGATATCGTATGTCCGTCGATCAAATCAAGTTACTGACAACTATATTGATTCGACATCTTTTATCCTTAAGTAGTACCGCTCAACTTTATTTGTCATGTCGGATATATTCCACCTGCAGGGTTTACATGACAATCCTTATGAGCTCCTTAAGAGGACATCATCAACCCGATGTATCGGGACATGGATTCTATTTATAATCAACAGCCCATCATACATACAATGTTATTACCCAATTCATAGAGGTTGTTGATCCATAATGAATCTCACTCTTTTATGAGTCAAAGTAATGCACACTGTATATACATGTCCGTTATTATATCCGGATTAAGAGCACAAGCATCCATAATAACAGAGGTGTTGGTTCTCTTATGTAGTCAGTACAAAGAGAACAACCTTAAGTGGTCCTATTCAATACACACAAAGTGTACTAGTGTAAACCTATAGTCAAGATAGACTAATACCAGATTACACTACAACCTTTCCAATAGATTGTCCAAGTCCATCTAGGTTGTGAACTATTTATATACTCCATAGAAAACTGATAATATGATCTTCTGTGTGACACCACACACCATATTATCTACAATATAGAATATCAGACATTTGCATTAACACTTGCAACAAATACAATATGCAAAAATTTGCCCATATGATTCTCATTCAAAATTTAAGGAAATAAGGTTACTACAAAAGTGATGCTTTTAGTATATAACCCTAACAGCATAGACAATCACCTTCCCATGCTGCTGCAAAACACAACCCAGACCCTTTTCTGAGGGGTCACTGTAGATAATGGACCCGCCTGATCCTGATAGCAATGTTAAAATTGGGGCTGTCATCAGTCGCTTCTTCAACTGGAGGTACGTCCAACCTACGCCATAGTATCGGTGGTAGAACGCTGTCCTAGGTCACCACATCTAGCAATAACCCAACCTGTACAATGATATACACTGCAAAAGAAGAACAATATAAAGGTATAACTCAATCACAGCATCTAAGATGGAATAAAGAGAATAGATGAAAATATAAGATAAAGAGTAATTCCCAAACAGCTACAATGATAGTAATATCTGAATATATAGACATCTATCAATATCCAAAAATTAAAAGTACATGAATAAGACAACTAGTGAGAAACTAGTCTAGAGATCTAATCTAGACAATAGGCAAGTCTTCAGCAACTGTAGGATCCTCCTGAGGGTCCAAGTCACCGGTGTCATCTAAGCCTGTGTCATAATACGTAGGATAGAACTCCTCCTCATCACCTGTAATATTTTCAACAGTCTAATCAGGACAGAAATGAGCACAATACATCTCATGCACTTCATATCTTGACAGGAAATATAAAGCATCTGATAGGCTAAGATACATGAAACGCTGTAAAAAATATGCAAGAAAGAAAGAGAGAAAACTGATAAACAAGTCTATCTATATATAATAATAGAGAACTGTGAGAGACTATGTGATTTAGAGTACAAGATAGACATGTGAACGGCTTGATTTGCACATGATTACACTAAAGAGTTTGTACATGATTACACTACTTTGGAATTGTTCACATAACTATTTCTACTCCCCCATGCCCCAATCAATACACAAGGATCTAGACATGTTATGTTATTGTACATGATTGTTTATACACGAAGCTCATGAGATCATGAGAGTACATGAGAGCATATGAGTATACATGAATAATAAGAGTCCATAAAATATATGGAGTTCGTGTAAAGCATATGACACGATGTATTCGATGCACCCGAGGGAGATAACATCTTATGTAAGATCCATATAGTACTAATCCGTGATAATGTCGTGTCAGCATCAAGTAAATTAAACTATGACAAGAATATAATTCCTAACAAGTATGAAACGGTCAGAGAATGTACTCGCCTGATATCCTGTCTGTCTGTTGAGAATATGAGTCTGAGCTGGTGTATTTGAGTCATATTCTAGGTCCTTCTAGGTCAAAGTCAACCCTTGGTCAAATCTGGTCAAACCTGGTCAACTCTGGTCAAACCTGGCCAACCATATGTCAACTAGTCTATCTACCAAATTTTAGGTCAAACACAACTTACCTAGTCATTCTAAGCTCATTTGAGTTGATTTGGATCAAGTTTGACTTAAAGTTGAGTTTTGTCAACTTGGTCGACTTGATAATCAACTAGGCCAATATAGGCTCATTGGGTCAAACCCAAGCTGACTCATAACCCTTAAACTATATCTAATAGCAATCACAACATGTACTTATATATTATATTCATTCATTGCATATGGGTATGAATATAGATATAGTATCACACAATATAAAGCATACCATTCCACTACATAAGGAACTACCTATATATGAAATCAAGTAGAGGATATCCATATTTGAGTCAAGTATCTATATTCCTACTAACATATAGAAGCATAAATGATATCAAAAGGAAATAAAAGAAAAAGGAAAAAAAAGGGAACTGAGGATTATCTCAGTGTAGAAATCCTGAGTTAAAGCCAAGGAATACCAAAACAAATATGAGACCTCATGCTCACTGAACTGGGATGAACCCAAATAGGTTCTCAGTCTTCAACTGAGAATTAAGTTACTCAACTAACATCGAAACCGGAGAATGAATTAAAGTATAACCCTAAGTCTAAATATGAAATTGAAATCAATTCAAAGTAGATTCAAAGTTCACAAATCAAAATTGGAAATAAGCATGACAGTAACAATCAATAAACATGAGAATGCTATCTATATCTCAAAGCTGTGATTACTAAAACCTGAGAACATATTAGACAATGTAAGAAAACTAATAATGAAAACAAGAAAAACTTGAGAATAAAACTTCAACTAAACCTGGGATTCTAAATCTCAAACCTGAGATTGTCTCCACACAATCTGAGAACATCAACTAAGCTATAGCAATCTCAGGAAATCAATAATCTAAAACCCAATCTCAGGTTTTGCAATATATAAAACCTAAACTTCATGTTCAGTCGGGTTTTTTGAACATCCAGCCCATTCGAAACTCAGATTTTGATCTCAGTCCTCATTCACTGTGAAACCCAGCTATGTAACATCCATCTAAACATGTATATATGATAATCATGAACAATTAACCATAATTTAACAATTTAAAATAGTTTAAAACAAAATTCTGAAGTACCATTTCAAATTCAGTTTTATCGAGTATCAGTAAACAAGATCGAAACCCAAAAATCAAATGAAAACCCAATTCAGGCATGGTGAAGTGTCACACACATGTGTACGTGTCAGGGGGGTCATCTCGTGTCCCCAAAACTGGACACGATGTTTCCAAGTACAAATTTATATGCACAGCAGGATTGTCCAGATACTTCCTCGTACGGGCGTGTCATTGGCTCGTGGACAAGACACAGAGCTCGAGATGAGTCGAGCTCGTGCACAGTCCTAGAGGGGGTATAGGGCTAGTGGCATGTCACCCTGAAACACGACCACGACATGTCCCCGTATCGCACGAGACGCGTATCAGACGCGACTGAACCTCACGTGCATGTCTGTGTAAAATTTGTGTGGCTCGATTTGCAAGTCCGACACGAAATGAGATGACATGGCACTTGGGGGCTGACGTATCAGTCATGTCCCCAAGCCATACACCAAGTTTTGCGTGTCCAAGTGACATAGACACTGTACACTGTCACCCGATCAGCAGGGCACGCACGCGCGTGTCTCGTTCTGTGGTTCGTGTCTGATTCTGGACACGAACACTACTCAAAACATGCTCAGTCCAATATAAAATCAAAAGTCTTGTATAGATCTACAAATCCAATCAATTAGATTTTAAAATTATGAACAAAAATTCCTTTATGGGATTTCAACAAACACATGCATAGTTGTACTGATACGTGTCCGATACGGACACCAAATCAATATAAAGTCCTACAAAACTCATCCTACAGCTAGGGGATACCTAGATGGATGCATCTACGGGAATAGTTCATAAAATTATAGATTTTTGGAGAAATTACCTATTGAGATGAATTCCTATAGAAAGCTTCAATTGTGTAGATCCTCTTTGCGTCTCCAAAACCCCAAGGCACTCCAATTTTGAATTTCCTCACCATCAATAATTCATAAACAATGATCAGAACCTAATACAAAAGACTAGGGTTTAAAAAGAGAAGAAATGAAAAAGTTAGGAGAGATACTTACTTAGGTTTTCCAGAAGAGAAGGAATGAAAAAGAGAGATGAATTCTCAACATAAGATATTAAATAAGCTTCCCCCTTGACCTATCTTGGCCGGCCACACCTAGATGGGCTAGGGTTTTCTAATGGTTGGGCTTAGGCCTCTTTCTATGGCTAAAATAAAACATTAATTAAAAGGAAGTTGGTAAGTAGCCCCTAATCAATATGCTAATAGCTTATAACCTTAGAATAGGATTACTAACCCTAACAAATCATGCTACTAGGCTACTAAGTCATGGTGAGTCACTAGGCTAGGTTGCACCAAGGCTATACTATCACAAGGCCAAAAATCACTACACCAATAATTTAATATATTAAAATAATCAAAAGAATTTCACAATTATCAAAATACCTTTAAATAGAAAAGTGGATGTGACATTTTTATAGATCAAAACAAAAAAAAGTTTAAAACTTAGATCTACAAAAAATATCCATCAAAACCAAAAATTCCAAGTTCTAAAGATGCTTAGAATCATACAAGGAATATAATAGAACAATAAAGAATAGAGATCCAAAATGTTCTTCATGGAGCAAGTTGCACTTGCCTTGGGTTGGTGGGAGGAGTAATGGAGAAGGAGGAGAAGAGTTAATAAAGAAATAAATGAGAGGAGAGAAAGAAGTTGGTTTATATACCAATCCTTCTCATCTTAAACCAACCTAAACCAAACCAACCAAGCCAAGTTAACATGCCATGATGAACCAAACCAAAACTAAACCAAGCCAAGATTAAACCAAGACAAGGCTAAGCGAAGTCTAAATATGGTTTACCCGACGAATGTTATAAATCCGTACGCGTATACTGTAATTACATATGACAAAAAATAGGAGTGACATGTTACACGGTTTGGTATTATCTGAATCCCGTCATGAGATGTTATTCTTTGTATATCTTGTTGTATCTTGTGCAAGCTGTTTGCCATTAAATATCAAGCATAAAAAATTAAAGAGGAATTGAACTTGATTGCAAACTCGCTTGTACAAGAGAAAGCTAAGAAAGAACTCCAAGGAAACAATCTAAGTACAATTATTTGGTTTTGATTCTGGGGGGTAACGATAGAGTCTCGAGAAAGTGTAGCAACTCTGCCTTACACTTTGGACTATCTGACACGATCTTTGCTCCTGAAAAAATTGCCCTTCGTAGGTTGCCAGCCTTTTGCATGAGTGTAGTACCCTGCTATTTATAGTGATATATATTTTGAGCCGCATAGATGGCCACGTGGCTACAACAGCACATAAAGATCCGCTCTTTGGCCGCCAGCTGGTGACTTGTTGAGATTTTATTATAACAAATCTGGGTGGTTGAGACTTGGTCAGCTTGCCACGTGTCCTATCGTAGGATAGGATCAGTCTGCTTGAGTCATTTTGAATCGCATAGGCCTTTCAGTGTTTGGCCACGCTGGGCCGCATAAGACTCATGCGGCTTGAGTCGCAGTCTTCCTTAGTCTGCATGTAGCTTGGGGACTTTTGAGCTGTATAGATTCTGTATTATGGGCCGCATAAAGCTCATGCGGCTCAGATTGCAGTTACTCTTGGCCGCATGAAACACATAGATTGAGCCGCATAAGGTTCATGCGGTTCGGGTCGCAGTCCTTTTGGCCGCATAGCCATGTCCAGTCTGGTAAAGTGACAATTTGTTCTGATCACGTCTTATCTTCTTTTTGTCAGAGTGTCAGAGCTGTCAGTTTTGCCAATTTTGACAGAGTTTGTTAGCTTTATCAGAAGGGTTGATCAGCTTGGCTGCATAATTAATATTCTTTCTGCAGCTCAAATCAATTTGGTGAAGATGGGCCGTAGGGGGCATACCGAGTCTATCATACGGCTCTTCTTTATGTGGACCAATTTGTTCCAAAGTACTCCATGCAGTCAGTTGTGATATGCATGAACCCCATATTTTTCTTGCTTCTACAAGACCCCCTTCAAAGTTTTTAAATTACAAATTTGGAATACATTGAATAAGAAGCATGAAAATATGTCACGCCGCAGGGAGTCTTCGAGTCAGGATAGACCTTGAGTCGCAGGAAAATTTTAAGCCGCAGGAAGATCTTGTGCCACGGGGAGATCTTGTGTCGGAGGAAGATCCCATCCATACTGCCAGCTGTCACTGCTGCATTTAATGTCTTGATTTGGTTTTAGATTTGGGCTCTTTTTTTGAGATAAAGCTGACGGTTTCTAAGGATAAAATCCCCAAACGTCATCATTATCTTTAATGGATGAGAATCGAAGCGACGATGACGGTTATTGAGGATAAAAATCCCTAAATGTCGTCATTATATTTAATGTCACAATAACCGACGCGACGTCCATCTGTTTCCACTTTGAAGAGCTATAAATATGGGCCATACGGAGAGAGTTTTCTTTCAACTTTTTCTCCTTCGTCTTCATCATCTTCGTCATTTTTTCTGTCCCGGTTAGCCATGGCTTCGAAAGCTTCCAAGTCGACTGGTGCTACGGCCAAAGAGAAGGGACTCGCCTCTCCGTCAAGTGTTGCGGACTCTCCTTCTGTTCATCCTAACGGGCAACCCCCTGTTAAGAATAAGGACGGTGGAAAAACGATGACTTAAATTTGGATGACAACATCGCATATTTTATGTGCAAGCCTGTCATATATCGCCTCTATGTTGAGGCATCATTGATGTATGCCCCATCTCTTTAGATCGCATGTACTCTGTATGATGGGGCCGCATGGGCTGAGCCACATAAGCGTCATTGTCCCTCATTGACGCCTCATACCTGAGCCGCATAAGAAATATAAGGCTGAACCGCATGGATGCCTCGTGACCGAGCCGCATGTATATCTCATAACTGATCCGCATAAGTGCCTCATGGCTCAGCCGCATGAGCACTGCATAACAACACTGCATAACTGCTTTAAGACTGGGCCGAATGCGTTTCTTCTAACTACTAACCCCCCTTTTTTTACAGGGATCCGGCTAGCAAATTTTTCCAGGACTGGTATCGGCGATAGAGTGAAGATGCACCATTCTGACATATACATCAGACAGCTCAGAACTCTTCATGTTTTGGAAGAGTTTTTCTTAGATGGTAGGAAGAACCTTTATACGTCGGAGAGTCGGACGGTGGTGGGGTATCATCGTGAAAGTTCTATATTTACGGCTCTCCAAGTAGGCAAAAACATCACTAGGGATGTTGTTTTGAAGATATGGTCTTTTGGAGGAACGAGCCTAAGATGTCCGCAATACGACGGAGAGAAAAGTATGTTATATTTGCCTTCCTCCGTGTAGCTCCTCGGAGATTCAACAGCCTTTTTTGCTTCTCAGCAGTAAAATATGACTTCTTTCGAGGGCCACAAAACTGTTTTTTGATGAAGGCGAAGTGTTGCCAAACTGACCAAGCTATGTATTGCAAGATTTTCCTTTCTTTTCTTTTTGCTGCTGATGTAGTCCTATGAATGTAACTGATTTTGAATAAACAGAATACATCCATTCCATTCTTTTTTTGTGGTATTTGCGGTGCTTGTACTAGAGGGCCTAATACAATATTTGTGTTTTGATAAAGGATATCCCACTGGAGGATTTTTTATGGACCTATTGCCCTTTTGTGCATGTGGAAATACGAGCAAATAGATTTGAAGGATATTTTGTGGACCTACTACTCTTTGGTACACCGATGGTGCGAGTAATAGATTAGAATAACTTCTGCGGACCTATTACCCTTTTGCGCATTTGGTGATACAGGTAATAGATTTGAAACAAAACCCAACAGAGGTAATATAGACGTGATAGGTTTTGTGGTCTTAACACCATGTCTTTTATCCCGGGTTGGGTACAGGTGTTAAGTCGGGAGACTATCGGTATCAGAGGTAATATGGACATGACACACGATAATCAGGAATAATCTTTGGTGGACCGATTACTCTTTTGCATACTGGTGATGCGAGTAATAAATTTTGAGACAAAACCCAACAGAGGTAATATGGACGTGATAGATTTTATGGTCTTAATACCATGTCTTTTATCCCGGGTTGGGTACAGGTGCTAAGTCGGGAGACTATAGGTATCCAAGGTAATATGGAAGTAACACACGATAATCAGGACCAGAATGTTTGCTCAGAGATAATGATAAGCTGGGCAGACACCTGTGTGATAAAGCATTAGAGTGGGAGTTCAGAGGTATCAGCATACATGACTCACCACTCAGGGAGATGCGATGCAAATCTACTCGAAAAAAATAGAGTGTGAGTTCAGAGGTACTTGGTGTACATAACTCGATGATCTGGGAGATTTGGTGGTTTGAGGAAGTACCAACATATCCTTAGACATAGTATTTCTTCAGGAATTTGCCGTTTATGGGCATCATAAGCAAGTCTCTATTCTGTTTCGTGAGTCAGTATTCGCCATTGGATAATACGGTCTCGATGATAAATGGACCCTCCCATTTGGACTAGAATTTGTCGACGATTTTGTGAGTCTTGACCATCGGTCTGCAAACGGCCAAGAGAAGATCGCCTATTTGGAATGTCCTCTGCTTGACTTTTGTATTGAAGGCCCGAAAGATGCGTGCTTGATAGAGCTCGATGCTTTGTTGATCTTGCAAGAGCTTCTCGTCTAAAGCTTCCAATTCTTATAGCCGTCGGTGGTAGTTATCGTCCGATGTCAACCAGTAAGTAAGAGCCACACGAAGCGAAGGAATCTGAGTCTCCAATGGGAGAACTGCCTCGCTCCCATACCCCAGAGAGAACGGTGTCTCTTCCGTAGCCGTCTGACTCGTAGTGCGGTACGCCCATAAGCATTCGCCTAACTTTTTATTCCAGTCGCGCTTGTTTGAAGACACAAACTTCTTGAGAAGCTTGATTATGGTCTTGTTAAAGGTTTCAGCCAGGCTATTAGTCGATGGGTTGTAGGCTGTTGAAGCAACATTCTGTATCCGATTCTTGTCACAGAATATATAGAAGGAATGGCTTGCGAACTGCGGACCATTGTCATGAATGATCCTTCGTGGCAGTTCAAAATGGTAAATGATGTGATATTTTATAAAACTGATCACGTTTGACGTCTTTACCTCTGCTAGCGAAACAGCTTCCGCCCACTTGGAGAATTAATCGGTGATTGCAAGTATAAACCGGTACCCTTTGGATGACGGCGGGGTGATTGGGCCAATGATGTCCATTCCCCATGCTTCAAATGGCCAAGAGGCCACCGTTAGGTGCAAGAATTCGGATGGCAGATATATGAAATCTGCGTGGATCTGACAAGCCTTACACTTCTTTGCATAGTCGACTGCGTCTGATACCATTGTAGGCCAGTAGTAACCCATCCGACGGAGACGGTCCTACAACTTCGGGCCTGGTTGGTGAGCCCCGCAAATTCCATCGTGAGTCCCGCATAAGGCTTCTTTGGCTTTTGCATTTAACAGACATCTTAGCAGTAGTCCATCATAAGATCGTTGATATAACATTTTTGTTTCGATGTCATAAAAGAATCTAAGAGAACGCCTTCTGATTGAAGTTGCTTCTTTTATATTCTCTGGGAAGATCTCGTAGGCTGCAAAGTCGATGAATGGGAGTCTCCTGTCTTGCACATCATTAGTTATCTGGCCGAGTAACTCATATCCAGTTGAATGTTATTTTTGGGATAGACCAACTTATGGTCTATCACATCAACTAGATGATGAGCATAATTTGGAATCGCCAAAGAAGCGGCGAGGCCTGCTAGGGCATCAGCTTTAATATTTTAGAGCCTAGGAACATGTTCTATAAAGAACCCCTACATGGTAGCAACGATGGCAATTGCTGTCTAATGACAGGGAATCAGGTCCACGTTACGAACCTCGTACGAGCCTCGGATTTGATTAATAATCAGCTGTGAGTCGTCATACGCTTCTAGGTATTTGACTCCTACCTTTTTTTCGAGTCGGAGTCCGATGAACAGAGCGTTATATTCGTCTACATTGTTTGAACAAGGTTCTGTGAGAGATTATGCCCGATTAACTACCAAACCAGAGGGAGAAATTAATACTACCCCGACTCCATCGACGATATCACCTCGTGGCCCTGTTCTTGAAGCACCATCGAAGAACATTTGCCAAACGTCATCATGTGAAGTCATGTTTGAGTCAACGACTTCATCTGGGATTTCATCATAGATTTGGCTGTTTCTGAGCCTGGATGGGCTACTAGAAAGTCGGCCAAGGCTTGACCTTTGATAGCCTTCTACGGAACGAAGACCATGTCGTAGGGGGATAACAGTATCGCCCATGTGGCTAGACGAGAACTGAGTACGTCAGGCTTGGTCATGGGAACCCTGAGGGGATTAACTCGCGAGATAACATAGTGTCATATTTTCTAAATGGCGAACACCAAGGCAAGGTATTCCTTCTCCACGGTGGTGTACATATGCTCCGGCCCCACCATAATTCGACAGAGATAATAGATGGCTTGTTCGTACCCCCGCATTATTGTTCTGTGCTAGCAAGACGCCGAGGGAGTGTTCCATTGCTCGTACATAGAGCAGGAAAGGCTTTTCGGTAACTAGGGCTACCAGAACCGACGAATTCGACAGGTATTCCTTAATGTCATCAAAGGCACGTTGACATTCTTCATTCCATATAAAAGAGACGCCATTCTTCATGAGTTGTGTGAAGGGTTGAAATTGCCCTGAGAGGTTGGATATGAATCTCCTGATGTAGGCTAGTCTTTCCTGAAGACCGCAGAGTTCATAGAGGTTCCTCGGTGGACTCATCTCCAGGATTGCCTTTGTCTTATCGGGGTCTATGTGAATGCCCCGGGAAGTAATGACAAAGCCCAAGAAATTCCCGCTGGACACGCCCAGGAAGGACTTGGTGGGATTCATTTTCAGATTGTGCGCTCACATAAGGTCGAACATTGTTCTCAAATCGTGTAAGTGATCATCCTTGGAGCGGCTTTTGACGACGATGTCGTCAACGTAATACTCCACCATCTTGCGCAAGATCCTCTAAAACTGTCAACTATTATGCTGTAAGATTGCAAAATTAACATAAAATAAGGTATTTCTTGATGTAAGGCTAAATCCGTCAAGATAAGCCATTTTCTTGCTGGTTTTTCACGACCATCAACTTATAAACCGTCAAGAATCGTCATTTTTCTTGTAGTGTGCGCAAGTGATCTCTGAAAATGACACTCATAGCTCGTTGATAGGCGTTCTTCAGGCCGAAGGGCATGACTGTGTAATAGTACACACCAATCGGTGTTCGGAATGACGTATGCTTCTTATCGTCAGGAGACATTTGGATTTGATTGTATCCTGAAAATCCATCCATAAAGGACATGTGCTCGAAGCCACACATATTATCGATCATTATGTTGGTGATAGAAAGAGGAAATTCATCCTTAGGATATGCCCCATTCAGATTGCAAAAGTCGATGCAGATTCAAATCTTTCCATTCTTCTTGACAACTGATACTATATTAGCTATCCAGTCTGGGTGTTGCTTCTCGCGGATAAAACCACTAGCTATAAGCTTATTTACTTCCGCTTCGATGGAGTTCATGATGTCTGGAGGGAACCATTGTTGCTGTTGTTTGACTAGTTTTGTGTCTGAATGAATATTAAGCTTATGAAGTACGATCTCGGGGTTTAGCCCTGGCATGTCTTCATAGCTCCAGGCGAAAACGTCGATGTACTCTCTGACGAGTTACAACAACGATTCCCGGTTGCCGTCCGTCAGGCTTTTACTGACGAAGATTGGCTTTGGAGAGGATTCATCACCGAGGTTAACTTGCATGACCTCATCTTCAGTGGGAGGGTCATGTAGTTTAAAGCCCTTCTCCCATTGTGCATCCAGTTATTGGACCAATGGCTCCAATTCAAGAGGTTCGAGTAGATCTTCGTCTTCCTCTTCAATGTCAGCGGATGCCATATTGACAGATAATGTCTGCCTAAATATATCTCTAATGCTGTCATCGGAATCGTATGTAGGTGATTCGAATGAGTGAGAGTGCCACTCGCATTCCTCATCGGAGCTCTCGGGCGTTGTTGCTGGTGTAACATAACTGAAGCCGCATTTGGACTTGCCATAATAATTCTGAGGTTTCCCAAACGGGGTTGATAGCTGCAGAGGCGATCGCCGACCGTTGCCATAATTCAGACCAGGGGTAGCCTCCATGTCGTACCCCTGCTTTTGCATGAAGTACTTGGCTTGAGGACTATTCAAGTAGAGGGGTAATCTTCCAGTATTGGGTTCGAGATCAAATTCTTGTCACATGAATGGTTGAGGACCTTCTTTTCGGTCGAAGATGATCGTGTGATCCCCTTCTCTTCTGCCTGGGACTAGGAAGTAGGCACCTCTAATGGGAGTAAGTCGGTTTGCGGTATGGATGGTTGTCACGACCTACACCTTAAAGTGAGGGCACGAGAAGTGGGTACGTCCAGCCTATGCCGCCGTGTCGGTGGTAGAACACTGTCCTAGGTCAATCATCTAACAATATAAGGTACCTGTACAGTATATACACACCGAATGAAGGTGACATAGCATAATATAGTCTCAATCACATGTAAGGTAGAATACGATAAGATAGATAAATATAAATGAATCCACACAAGAGATACAATAGATAGAAGTTTAAGTGTATATGATAACATCTCCACAAACATCCAGATAAAACAAACTCCCAATATATACAATAATGTATCAATGAGATAGACAAGGTAAGAGTCTAAGCTAGCAGTCTAAACCACTGGTGGCAGATCCTCTACTGCAAGTGGGTCCAAGTCACAAGTGTTGTCTATAGCTTTACCATAATAGGTAGACACCAGAGCCCCATCCTCGTCCTCTGTAATATTTTCAACAGGTCCAGTCAGGACAGGAGCGAGCACAATACATATCAACAAATCATAACAGGTTATAAAATATAAACATATAAGAGAGTACGATACATGAAACTGAAAGAATGTACATGATGTAAAAGAGAGAACTGTAATAGAAATATCTACTATAAGTAGAGAACTATCAGTGACTAGTGATGTAGAGTACAAAGTCGATATGTGAACGGCTGGAATTGCACATGAATATACTAAAGAGGCGCACATGGTTATACTACTTTAGAATTATTCACATGACTATTTATACTCCTCCATACCCCAATCAATACACAAGGATCCAGACAAGTTATATTACGTACATGATTTTCACATAAAAGCCCATAGATGGGTGTACATGAAGTAAACATGAGGGCTCAGAACTGAGTGTACATGAATTCCACATGAAGGCCCATGAAGGGTACACATGAAGTATAGGTTATACATGAGATACATGAGAAACACGACCGAATATGAGAGCACATGAGAGTACACGAGCATGCATGAATGAACATGAAGCACATGAGAAACATGAATAACATGAGAGCGAGGAATACATGAAACACATGACATGAAGTATCCGATGCTCCCGAGGGGGATAACATCTCATGTAGGGATCCATATAGTACCAATCCGTGATAATATCGTGACAGCATCAAATAAGATAATCTAGAGTAGGAATATAATCCTAAGCAAGTTATGAAATGATTAGAGAATGTACTCGCCTGGTATCCTGAATATCTGAAGAGAATATACTGTCCGAGGAGTGGTGTTTGGCTCCTATAGAATAGTACAAGTCACTATATGTCTAAAATAGCAAAATAGACTACTACAATGCATCTACATGATGTTTGGGGTCAATCTAGATTAAAGTCAACATTTGGTCAACGCTAGTCAACTATAGCTAGGGGACACCTAGATCTAGGCTACCATGCAATAAAAACAGAATAAAAATAGAATTTGAAGGGTTTACCTATAGGTTGCAAGGATCAAGAAAAAGTCCCAAATAAAACGGTTTCCGTTGCTAGCCAAATCCTCTAAATTGCACAAAAACTAAAATTACTTCTCATGAACAACAAGTAGAGGTTGATTAGATTCATATGCAAAAGATTTGGGTCAAAAAGGATTAAAAATGGAATTAATAGGAATTTGGAAAGTTGGGGATTTTCCTTTCTTTCCTAAAAGTTGGTTGAGCACAAAAGAGGCAAGAACAAGCGAATAGGTGTTTAAATAGGAGGGGAAACCCTAGGTCGGCCGGCCACTATGGGTTGGATAGGGTTAGGGTTCAAGTCATGGGCCTATGGGCTAAGTTACGTAAGTCATGAAATTAGTCCTTAATTCACAAGTCATTGCACCTATTATTAATTCTTCATATTTAAGACTAGATTCTAAGTGACTAAATTAGGCTTGACTTAAGTTAGACTAAGGTCACACCATTGCCTACTAAGTCACCATAGCTAGGGTTAGCTTCTAGGTCAGTTTACAAAGTCTCAAATTGACAATGTCAAAAATAGAATCACCAATTCAATAAATTAAAATAAATTCAAAAATTTACCAAATGACCAAATTACCCTCAAGCTAAAATGTGGTAGTGACAAATCTACCCTCCTTAAAATAATTTTGTCCTCGAAATTAAAAGGCGAAACTAAACTGATGAGAAGGATAGACAATCATCCCTCAAGGTCCAACAAGATGTGGGTATCACTCGCGCATCTCATCCTCCCGCTTCCAGGTAGACTCTCCTAGAGAACGATGCCTCCATGCGACGCGAACCAAGGATATCACCTGGTTTCTTAGTACCTTTTCCCGGTGATCCAGAATCTCTACAGGCTGCTCTGGATAACTGAGAGTAGGTCCCACCTCAATCTCCGAAAGGTCAAGTACATGGCTAGGGTCAGCCACGTACCGTTTCAACTGTGATACGTGGAATACGTTGTGGACACCCACTAGTGCATGTGGCAAGTCTAGCTTGTATGCCACGTCACCGACTCTCCCACTGATCACGAAAGGTCTGATGAAGCGCGGGCTAAGCTTTCCACCTCCACCAAAACGTATGGTACCACGAGTCGAAGATATCTTCAAAAAAAAATCATATTTCCGACCTAAACACAAACAAGGTCTCAAGTTACTAAATAATCAAACATGATCAACAAACAACAATCAACCTACTTCTAATCCTATCTCCAGTCAAACTAAGTCAACATAGTCAATGGTCAACTACTGGTTAACAACTAGTCAACTTCTTAGGATTTCACCTATGCTAGCTATCTAGGTGTTGGCAACTAGAATTTAGCAAAAGAAAATCTCTATAATAGACTAACTATTAACTTTCCAAATCCTATCAAGTTACCCCTAACTAATTACCTATAATCTAAGCACACAAATCCCAAGTACCGCATATACATAAGCTCAAGAACAACAACCCATCACATATATCCTAAGTATATCATCTATCTATCTATCTATCTATCTATCTATCTATCTATCTATCTATCTATCTATATATATATATATATATATATATATATATATATATATATATATATATGTATATATGTATATATATATATATATATATATATATATATATATATATATATATATATTATATATATATATATATATGACTGATCAACAAAGTGTTATATATAAATATATATATATATATTTATATATATATATATATAAATATATATATATATATATATATATATATATATATATATATATATATATATATATTTATATATATATATGACTGATCAACAAAGTGTTAAAGTAGACTAAACTCATAAGGAACTGAACAAATGCTTAGAAATTAGGCTAAGGATGAATGGTCTGAATCCTCAATGTGGGCAAAAGGAATGATGCTAAGGAGATTGAATTTATAAGGCAAAAAGGATAGGTCATTAGGGTCCAACTTTTAAAGTTAAAGTGAAAGGAAACTTACATGGTGACTGAGACATGCCTTAGATCAAACCTGGGCCTCTCCTCTCTATCTGCTATGAACTTCTACTAAACTATATGCAGGACAGTGGTCAAAAAGAAGTGAACCAACTAGTGTGCAAGGAATGCAATAGGCAGTATACTGCAATGAGTGCAGGCTACATACCAAATCAAATACATTACATATATACAAGCTATATATATGCTTTACCCTCATCACCTCAACTCTACTCAAAGTCTAATAACACACACTCGCTACCACATGCCTATTACTCCAATGAAGGGGTCAGATACTGTAGGGTGTGTTGACACAGTATAGTTGTGCAGCATGGCTGCACATGAAGATGTAGAACAATCATATGTAGGACAATGGTATATAGGACAAATATATATGGAATTTTTTTTGAACTAATGCTCAGGTAGAGGCTCTGGAAGATTGAACCAATGATGAAAGAAAGGGTTTGGATATGTATCTGGACAGATGGGCTAAACAGGTATCATCTGTATCTATGAATGAAGAGGGACAAAACAAATGATCAAGGGAGAACTCTTATTAACAACCCACATTATATCCCCAATGTATGCGACTGTCCTAAATGGACTGAACAACTATGTCTAAAAAGTTCTGTAGGCCAGGTACTGCAGGTTATAATGAAGGGTATTGCAAGGCTATCAAGTAAGGTAAATGTTAAGGGATGCAATATGTCACCATATCCAAAAGGTAAGGATGAGTGCAGACCTCTAATATGCATGATACTAACTCTCCAGATATGCAGAATATGATAAGGGGTTGTTGGTTATATTGGTGAGTCAATAATTAGGGTCTGAATAATGGTCTAGTAAAATCTATGATGCAACATGGTTGGTAATGAAATGGTCAGTGCAGTAAACAACTTGTACAAGTATGAACCAAGGGAACAGGGTCTCTAATGAAGGGTCTGTATACTGCCTATAAAGATTAATCAACATGACTGAACTCAACACAAAAAGAACTCAACTAAAATTGAAAACTGGGCCAAATATAGGCTAAACAACATGTCTATAACCCTATACAACAATGACCTATAATTACCAACCAAACTCCTATCCCATATGCCAATATCATCTGTAACCTATCTATATATATAGACCTCTCAGTCTTAGGTGAAACCACAACTATACTCAAGGACAGGCTTTGGTCATGGATGCCCTACTGGAAAGGGTAAGGAAAAAATAATAATAAATCATCAAGGCTGTAAGGCATACTGACATCCTATATGAAAACTAGTAGGTCAGGGAAATCATCTACAATGGGTTACTATTCTAATACCAATGCTAACTATCATTTCAAGGGTACAGACACTCTACAATTATTATATCATTACACTATGAAAGAACTACATATGAATAAGCTCTACAAAACTAAATATCCCTACTCTCAAATTATTTGATGATGGAATACAATTTTATAACAACAGAAGGGTACGATAGAGATAATATATTTAAAAACCTTCTCAAGATACAATCTGATAATCATATGTGTCTGTCCAAAATTATGTTACTCAGAGTCCTCGCCATGCCAGTAAGCAAGGCTGCGATAAACGATAGATTCCATAACTGGGGTATGCACCTCTAAAATTATGTCGTCTAGAATTCTCGCTATGCCGACTAGTATGGCTGCAAGAAATTCCAAATCTCATAACCAAGATACGTACATCCGAAGTCAGGTCTCTATATTTTCGCCACGCCAGCTAATATGGCTGCGATAAACTACAGGTTCCATAATCAAGTAGACGTTTTACCATCCCCGTTATTCCCGTCAACATATGTTATCAAAAAATATCGTAACTCATGCCATAAAAATTTATCTCGATAGGAAAATCAAAATCAATAACGATCCGTCAAAAATCAATTTCAATAATCAAGGAGTGAGACCAAACAAAACAAGGAAAATGATTTCAAATTAAAGTTTAAATAAGATTCTCAAGGGTCGTCCCAGGAATCTCTCAAGGAATCCTAACTGAGATTGAGTACCTTCAAAAATATATCCTAATCCTACTGCAGGCTGTAGTGATACTCTAGTTCGAATACCACTACATAAACTTGACCTGCATGGGCCACCACTAAAAACGTGTTACGACCTGCACCCTAAAGTAAGGGCACGAGAAGTGGGTACGTCCAGCCTACGCCGCAGTGTCGACGGTAGAACGCTATCCTAGGTCAATCATCTAACAATATAAGGTACCTGTACAGTATATACACTCCAAATGGGGGTGAAATAGCAGAATACAGTCTTAATCACATCTATGGTAGAATACGATAAAATAGATAGATATAAACGAATCCACACAAGAGATACAATAGATAGAAGTCTAAGTGTCTATGATAACATCTCCACAAACATTCAGATAAAACAAACTCCCAATATATATAATAATGTATCAATGAGAAAGACAAGGTAATAGTCTAAGCTAGCAGTCTAAACCACTGGTGGCAGATCCTCTAGTGTAAGTGGGTCCAAGTCACAAGTGTTGTCTATAGCTACACCATAATAGGTAGATACCAGAGCCTCATCATCGTCCTCTATAATATTTTCAATAGGTCCAGTCTGGACAGGAGCGAGCACAATACATCTCAACAAATTATAACAGGTTAAAAAATATAAACATGCAAGAGAGTACGATACATAAAACTGAAAGAATATACATGATGTAAAAGAGAGAACTGTAATAGAAATCTCTACTATATAGAGAACTATCAGTGACTAGTGATGTAGAGTACAAAGTCGATATGTGAACGGCTGGAATTGTACATGAATATACTAAAGAGGCGCACATGGTTATACTACTTTAGAATTGTTCACATGACTATTTATACTCCTCCATACCCCAATCAATACACAAGGATCCAGACAAGTTATGTTACGTACATGATTTTCACATAAAAGCCCATAAATGGGTGTACATGAAGTAAACATGAGGGCTCAGAACTGAGTGCATATGAATTCCACATGAAGGCCCATGAAGGGTATACATGAATTATAGGTTATACATGAGATACATGAGAAACACGACCGAATATGAGAGCACATGAGAGTACACGAGTATGCATGAATGAGCATGAAGCACATGAGAAACATGAATAACATGAGAGCGAGGAATACATGAAACACATGATATGAAGTATCCGATGCTCTCGAGGGGGATAACATCTCATGTAGGGATCCATATAGTACCAATCCGTGATAATATCGTGACAGCATCAAATAAGGTAATCTAGAGTAGGAATATAATCCTAAGCAAGTTATGAAATGATTAGAGAATGTACTCGCCTGGTATCCTGAATATCTGAAGAGAATATACCATCCGAGGAGTGGTGTCTAGATCCAATAGAACAATACAAGTCACTACATGTCTAAAATAGCAAAATAGACTACTACAATGCATCTACATGACGTTTGGGGTCAATCTAGGCTAAAGTCAACCTTTGGTCATCTCTCGTCAACTATACTAGTCAAACTAGGTCAACTAGGTCAAGCCTAACCCAAACAAGTCTTACTAAGCCTAACCATGTCTATCCTAGCATCCACACACAATAAAAGGCCACACAAGTCATCAACGCACATTTCATATATATATATATATATATATATATATATATATATATATATATATATATATACATATATACATATAAATATATATATATATATATATATATATATATATATATATATATATATATATATATATATATATATACATATATACATATATATTCAATGTATATAGGCAAATCAAGTATGGGCTATATGCCAACATACATATATATCCACATGTTAATCATACATACATATTACATGTATACATATATTAGAAAGACAAAAGGATATCACATGTATATGTAAAATAGTGTGTGTGTGTGTATACAAGGATTTGTATGTGTATAGTGTCATGGCAAGGGGTTAAAGTGTATGTGTGTATGGCATATAATCATGTGTGTGTGATACATGACAAAAGTGTGTGTGAATGACAGTTAGGAGATAGGGTTCTCAGATTTTATAGTAGTGCAATGTGTGTATGAGTGTGTATATGTGAGCTCTCAGGATACATGTACTGCCAATGTGACAGGACTATCTACTAGGGTGTCAATGTTATAGCTACATTATAATTGGAAAAATAGTTGGTAGGTTAATGTGTGTGTGCGCACATGTGTTAACAGGGTTCAGTTCAAAGTGTCTCAGGTGATAGCAGTCCTCAGAAAATATGATTTGTGTGTGTGTATATAGAAATCTGTAGGGTAATGTGTGTGTACAGTCACAGGTTTTAGGGTATGGTTAATCTCAGGAATTTAAGTAAAATAACAATGTGTCCATCTACATTGTTCTCATGTGTGTGTGTCTAGAACAGTTGGTGTAATGTGCTCTCAGGAAAAATTGTGTAGCGGTGTGTGTGTAATGTAATTCAGGAATCAATCTAGCCTTGACAGTTTGGTATTGACAGTGGTGAATATATCAGTGTGTGTAATGGCATAGGTGAGTGCATATGACAGTTTGTGTACGGTGATAGGAATCAATAGGAAAATATGGATAGGTTATAGCTGTTTTCAGGAACAGTAGGTAGGTTTGCAGTGCAATGCACATGTGTATTCAGGATTACTCATAGTAGTGTAATAACTCAGGAAGTTTCAGTTCTAGCATTGACAGTTTGTGTTTCCAGTTTACCCATTCAGTCTTAACAGTTAACACATTAGTTCAAATCCCATTCGAATCCCAGTTCTTTTGTTAACATGAAATCTAATATATATATAATCACTCAGACATATAGGGGTTAAATAATATTGCAATTTAATCATAGGAAATTGGTTGGAAATGCATCTAATTTCAAAATTTCAAAAACAGTGAACATGTATCAGGAAAATTGGAGAAATTACAAATTAACAATTAAAAACATGTTAATATGACAATTAAATGGTTGATAATTAAACTCCCACATGTGCTCGTGTCCCAAGAGTCATATTATGTCACCCCATGCCGGATACGGCGTATCCAAGTCATAAAACATGTACAGACACACTGCATGCACAGACTGTATCGTGCTGCGATGCAGTCGCCTCGTAGACACGACACGATATAAGCAAGGACACGTGCTCGTATCTAAACACTCGCCAGTGGTAGGGATACATGCCCAGTGGCCTGATACGTGTCCATGTCGTGTCATGTGTCGACACGAAGTGCGTATTATAGTAGAAAAACTCGACTGCACAGCCAATGCATGGCCAGTACGGGTCGGATTTTGTGTCCGACACAAGGCGACTCGACTCGAGACTTGGGGGCTGACATGTCAATCAATGCCCCCTCTTCAACACCAAAAATCAGACCACCACGTGTCCTGTACAGCGAGCATTAGGCCCCGAGCAGCAGGACATCGCGCGCGTGTCAGTAGTATGTTCGTGTCCTGGTGTGGATACGATATGACTCCAAAACAATAGACCAAGGACACGTATGTAGAGACAAACCCTAGATCTAGAAATCCATTCAAATTTTTTTTCAAAAATAGCAAAAAGAGTTGGTTGTGGCATTTCAACAAACACCTAGACTAGAGAATTGATATGTGTTTGATACGGACACGAAACCACATGCAATGGACACCAAACTTTCACTACAGCTAGGGGACACCTAGATCTAGGCTACTATGCAATAAAAACAGAATAAAAATAGAATTTGAAGGGTTTACCTATAGGTTGCAAGGATCAAGAAAAAGTCCCAAATCAAATGGTTACCGTTGCTAGCCAAATCCTCCAAATTGCAAAAAACTGAAATTACTTCTCATGAACAGCAAGTAGAGGTTGATTAGATTCATATGCAAAATATTTGGGTCAAAAGGGATTAAAAATGGAATTAATAGGAATTTGGAAAGTTGGGGATTTACTTTTCTTTCCTAAAAGTTGATTGAGCACAAAAGAGGCAAGAACAAGTGAATAGGTGTTTAAATAGGAGGGAAAACACTAGGTTGGCCAGCCACTATGGGTTTGATAGGGTTAGGGTTCAAGTCATGGGTCTATGGGCTAAGTTACATAAGTCATGAAATTAGTCCTTAAGTCACAAGTCATTACACCTATTATTAATTCTTCCTATTTAAGACTAGATTCTAAGTGACTAAATTAGGGTTGACTTAAGTTAGACTAGGGTCACACCATTGCCTACTAAGTCACCATAGCTAGGGTTAGCTTCTAGGTCAGTCTACAAAGTCTCAAATTGAAAAAGTCAAAAATATAATCACCAATTCAATAAATTAAAATAAATTCAAAAATTCACCAAATGACCAATATACCCTCAAGCTAAAATATGGTAGTAACAACGATTGTCACTTGTGTGTGCAGGTTAATATCCTGACCGTGTCCTACAGTATATATCAGATTGAGTTTATTACACTCATGATAGTTCAACGACAGCCTCTTATTGATAAAATAAGGAATTTTGTCCACAGGGATTACATCATCAGGAGAGGGACTATCTACCTTTGCAACCAGATACTTTGCGAGTTCTGTATCCTCTTCAGCTACCCCCTGCGTGACCGGGGGTTGAGATGCTGTCTTTGGCAGCTTGACCACCAAGGGTTCAACTTGTGGTATTGGCTTGCCTGAGGGTCTTGGATCAACACTTGGTTGCCGGCTTGTCTTGGGAAGACGGATAACCATCGACTCGACAGAGGACTTCGTGTCTTCCGATTGCTTTTGACTGGATCTTGGCAATCGGATCACCATCGGCTCCCCAGAGGGCTTCGCATCTTTCGATCGCCTTTGATTGGATTTTGGCAATCGGATTAACATCGGCCCTATGACGGGCTTTGCCTCTTGGCTGGACCTTGGGAGTCGGATGACCATCGATTTCGACTGCACAGCTGGGGCGGGAGAACCGGGCACCTCTTTATGCAAAGTTGCGACAAGGGGTACAGCTTTGCCCAGTTTATGGACTTGGAGATGAATTCTTAAGGGTTCCTCTGGCCCTGTGATAACCTCTAGTATGTCAATTATGTGCTTCTTGGACTCTTCATATAGACAAGCCTTCGTAGAGTAATAATACCCATTTGAAGGGATCGATGTCGGCGAATTCAGTCTTCACGATGCCGTGCTTACTGACATACTTGAAGCACTGGTGGAGTGTGGACAGCACGATCATGTAGTCATATATCCACGGACGCCCCAGGAGGATATTATAGGACGTATCTGCATCTATGAAGTAGAAGGTAACCTCTGTCCTCAGGTCACCAATCTAACATTTCAATCGGATCTTTCCTAAGGGATAGCTCCTTCGCGAGTTGAACCGTTAATGGCAATATTGTTCATCGCTAGCCGGTGCATAGGGATGTCGAGGACTTGAAGCAAGCTTTTCGGAATGATGCTTATCGACGAGCCAGGATCGATGTGCATCCGATCCACCTTGATGTCACCTATGTATCCCGTGTAGTACAAGGGGCAATCATGCAAATTGGCCTTGATCAACATGTCCTGTGTACTGAATACAATGTTGGGCATTACATCAGCACAGTTGCTACCCTGGAGATCTGCCGACGAGTCTTTCCCTATTGGTTTGACCTGGGCAAAGTAAGTGTCAGCATTCTGGAGCGCTTCGCTCAATGCAATACGAAGATCCTTGGAGAGCCTTAGGATCTCGTATAATGACAACTTTGTCGACGTATTAGCCAATTGTGCTAATATATCAAAGTTGTAAGGTCTCTCCAGCCCTTGAGGTGCATCTTTACGGAACGGCCTGTCAAAGCGGGTTTCTTTTGGCTTGGCCCTGTCTGCTGATGGAGGCTGAGATGGCCCCGGAACATCAATAGTGGGCAGTGTTGCCGGTTGAGGGTCCTCGACTGAACTACCCAGAGTGGGCTGGACTTGTGCCCCAGACCGGGTAACAACAGCCGCTGCCTCCTCAGCTTCGGCTGAAATTGTATGGCAGGATCTGGACTTTCTGTCATTCTTCTTGTTGGCTGGAGATGACACCGCCTGGGTAACTTCGGGCACTAAGCCTGGGTGCACACACATGATCTATCCTCGTGATGTGGTGAGAGGTACCAAGCCAGTCGTCTGGTCCCGGACGAGGGAAAGATTAGTAACCTCCATCGTTGCCCAGAGGATAGGTACTACCCCGTCTTGAGTACTTGTTAGAGGAAAGTCGCCGAATTGAATTAACACCATGTTCGCCGCCACGGTAACCTCTCAAAGTCTAGCGACAGAGCTTTGGAGTCGATAAGACTCTGGATGTACCGCTTTAATTGAAAGCAGTCATGAGTGGTATGATGAACATAGCGGTAGAAATGGCAGTACTTTGGGTCCTCCATCTCTACCGCTCGAGGCTCGCGCCTTGGTGGAGGGAGTTGGATCCTGTCCCCATGCAAGAGCATATCGAAGATAGGCTTGACATAACTATCTTCGAATGAGTAATTCACCTTGGGCCACTGAGCTTCTTCCTGCTTTTGTTCAGGCTTCTTGGTCGTACCTGCGACCATAGCCTATTTGCCTTTGTTGTCCCGGTTTTTGGAGGGGCCCGTCAGTGTTGTTGTTATTGGGGATGGTACCAGGATGTTTGCTTTTGACCTCTCCATCCGGGATGTGTAGTTCCAGCTAGCGAGCCTTCTTTAACTTTGCCTCCACACTGGTGGCGCTTATGATGAAGGTCGTCCAATCCATGAACTGATCTTCACCCATCCAGAGGCCGATTACGGGGAGCATCTTTTTCTGGCAGATATCAATCAAGGAGCTTTCGGAATTACCTTGGGGCAATCTCATTGCAGTTTGGCAGAACCACTCGATATAGTTCCTTGTCAACTCCCTCTCCCCCTGAACGACGTCCATGAGGGATAACATTGTCACATTATGTCATACTTCGTAGAATCTTTCTAGGAACTTGTGCTTGAAACCGTCAAAAGAATAGATACAGTTGTCCGAAAGGTTGCAGTACCAGTCGAACGCGATTTCCTCCAATGCTCCGATAAATAGTCGTGTGAGGATGGCGTCGCTATGCGGCAAATGGTTGGTTGTGACCTCAAAATAAGTTATATACCGACTAGCAGAGGTCTTCCCGTCATACGAATCAATATGAAATGCTTTGTACCGTGGCAGAAAAGGAATATCTCTCTACGCAACGGGATACAGTTGCCGTATTCTTAGGTCCCTGGAGGAATCTCGGGCATTGAACATTGCTCGAAGCTCCTGAACTTCCCTTCTTACCTTCCTGGCTTTATCTGTAGCTGAAGGAGCGGATGCTCCTAGAGGATTGACACCCAAAGAAGGAGCGGTCATATTGGAGTCTGCGTTGACCGCGGGTCCCAAGCTTGTTTGTCCCGACGTCTCTGCTTGTTGGGTCGGCAAGGCGGCTTTGATTTCATCTATCGACTTGACCAAGGACATGAGCATGGTTTCAAGTACTTCTAGACGTTGTTGGCCAGTAGGTGCTTCATGATCATCGTTGGCCATAAAGACTGTCCGTACGTGTTTAGACGTGGAAGGGATTGTAGCGGAGGTGCTCTCTGTGTCGTGCCCTCGTACCGAGAAATCATAGGGGAATGTCGGAATGTCTTCCTCCGTGGACTCGGAAGGGGTGATACCATCTGTACACGAAGCTGTATCATCTTGGGAAAGGCGGTCATCCTCAGGGATGTCCACATCTGTTACATAATTCCAGTGGATTGCTACCCCCTGTATATGCTCTTGGAACACCGGGTTGCCGCATACTTTGAGGGGACTGCTACCCCCGGCCTCATCTACCGCATGGAGGTCAAGGATGTACCCCCAGGTGTTAGGAGCTTCTTTCTGGATCAAGTGCCTAGGTAGACACCTCCTGTGGCTGTCGGTGGCAATGCTCCAGAGAAGAGTTTTCTTGCAGTGCTGGCTGAGATTGTCGGGCTGGAAGAGCCTGCCTTCTTTCCTCCTTTGTCGGAAAGAACCTTCCTAGTTGAATTACAGGAGGCGAAAGGAAATTCCTTGTCTCCCAGAATTTGCACCTGTTTCTCAAGTTGTCGTCGAAAAGGTGATGGCTGGTGCAGTCGTTGGAAAATGGACTGCCGATCTTCAGGTGCTGCCGACTTGTCGCAGCAGCAGTTGATGATGACTTGGGTGCAACGACGTCCAAGGAAGGGCTCGTCACATGCCAAGGTTGCTTTTTTTTCCTTACGTTTGTGAGTAATCACCTCTCGCAAGCCAATTGTAGGCTGATCTACCTTTGCATCCAATTTGTGGACTCGGGTATCTCGAGCACACGGGTGCGTAGGTATCATGTTTGCTCCCTGATCTGAGGCTAGTAAAAGCTCTTGCTCTCGATCGTTGGAGGGATACTTTTGAGACCCACCCTGTCCGTTAGCCCTGGGGGACTGGACGTGGGTGGTTCTATACAACTTTCCATCAGGGGCCCGTATAACAATTAAAGTGCCCGCTGACGGTCAACAACTTGGACAATTGACTGGGCTTGTTAGGCCAGTACTGTCCCATTGTAACACCCACTTTTCTAAAATGAGGGTAATTTTGAACTTTTATAATTTTGATTAATCGATAATAAGATTTAACTCATGTTGTGATTTTTGGTAATTTTTTAATAAATTTAAAACTATTTAAAATGTTGAATTATGATTTTGATGGTTATCTAGTTAATCCCTAGTTTTGCTAAGCTTAGAGACTAACCATGGGGACCTAACCATGTGATTAGAATGACTATTTACAACTTTTTAGGCTAAAGATATTTTGGTCATTTTGTGACTTTTGAATTATTTAGGATTTTGATTAATTGGTGAATTTTAGATTATTTTAATAATATTTAAATTGATGTATTATGATTTTGGTCATTTTTCATATTTTAATATTTTGGGAAAATTTTATATTTTTAATATTGTATTTATTGGATTTGTTTAGTCGGGTTTGAGTTTCGTCTCGTTCCGACTTGTTTTGTGACCCGCGTAGCTTAAACTCTAGATGGGACCCAATATTAAGTTAAGCATGGCTCACAAAACCCAACATTTAAGTTAGTTAATTAAACTAATTTTTATCATGTTAGAATGGTTAAGTTAGAGACTCAAAACTAGATCATTTTGACCCCAAACTTGAACCTAGTCTAGACTTAATCATATGAGACTAGAGTGGGGCAATTAGGACATTTTCCATTAGCCCTAATGGACTCTTTATGGCAGCCATCTTTAGGAGAGAATGATTCATTTCATTCATTACAATCTTGCCTCTTTTATTTTCCTTTTGTTCTTCCCCAATTTTAGAGAGCCTTCCCATTGATTTGATCTCCAAATCAAATCATTCCTTCACCAAACCTTCCCTCAATTATTTCCATTCTCCAAGGGAAGGGTGCTACCAAGGATTGGAAGAGGAGTGCAAGGAGGAGTGTCCACTTTGAGGGATCTTCGTATCGGAGTCGTGTCCTAAAGGATTTCATTGGGATTCCACTCCCAATAAGTAAAACCCATGCTCTAAATCAATTTTCTTTGCATATAAATTAGTTTTGAATCCGTAGGATCCATCCTCATGCATATGTCCCTTTTAGATTCAAATTTGAGGCTATTTGGAGCTCTCTTGAGGATTTTAGATATGTGTCTTGTGTCCTACTTGTTAGATCCCAAATTAGGATATCCCATGTGTATGTATGTATGATAATAGTTTAAATAGATATTTAAATTCAGTTTTATAATGGTTAGAGAGTGGATTGATCTTAGTTAGGATGGTTAGAATGAGTTTCCTTTGGATACCTATGTTTGTATCCAAGTATCTTGGCCTATATGTGTTCTTTTGTCAAATCCGTCATAATTTTCATCGACGTTTTTATTAACTAAAGCAACTTAGAAATGTCATAACTTTTAGTTTAGAACTCCAATTTAGCTCCCCTTTTTTTAAAAGAACCGTATCGAAGTTAGCTTTCCAAATATATATTTTAATAAGCCAAATTCTTTCTGTAACTTTCTGTAGAATTATTTGAGTGTCAGCTGTACGAAAGACGAATGTGTTTCCGTATTTTTGCGATTCCGGGAGCTTCCGGACACGAAAATATGATCCGTTTAAAGTTTCGGAAAGATAACACAAAGGGCTACGACATACTTTAATCCTAGAATTTAGTGAATGCCCAATTGGTACAGTATTGGTTTTAAGTAGAAGAGTGACTA
Organism: Iris pallida; assembly: GCA_029216955.1. Taxonomy (NCBI): domain Eukaryota; kingdom Viridiplantae; phylum Streptophyta; class Magnoliopsida; order Asparagales; family Iridaceae; genus Iris; species Iris pallida. The sequence continues at coordinate 8,764,686 of JANAVB010032420.1, read as the reverse complement.
TACGATATATGCATTTTGTGTAACCTATGAGCCTATGTAGTATGGATATTAAATGAATATAGAGTATGTAATGCATGATATGTTAGATGAATGAAATGATATATATATAATATATATTCTCTTTACATTAATGTATATATATGGTTGAATGCAAGCATGTAGGAATGCAATTAATATAATGCATATAAGCAATGCATGAATGAAAGAATGATATACAATGTATGCATGAAGATATATATGTAATGATAGATATGAATGCATAATGTATAAATATTGTAATGCAATATATAATGATAACATGTATGTTAATGTAGAGTATATGATGCAAGCATGAATGAATGGAGGAAATACATGTATATAGGTAATATAGAATGTAATATATGAATGCAAGCATGCAAGATAATGTAATATATGAAAGGAATGAATGATAATATATAACATGATATGTAAGGTAATATAAGGTATAAAATATATGACGTGTGCATGTTTGTATGTCTCTACGTTAATGTATGAAATGATATGAATATACAATATATGCATATGTATAAAACATGTAGGTAATGCATAGATGCATGAATGAAATGAATGTTTGCAATATGTTAATATAAATACAAGTATCTAATATGCATGAATGTAAGTATAATATAATACAAGTATACATGTATGTATCATGTAAATGTAATATACATAATATGTACGTATGCATGTATACAAGGTAAGTATGTGTGTATGTATTTCTATAAACTGAGTTAACCTATAACCTTTTACACACATACATTCATACACCCTTTGACATCATGTATCCCATGTCACATACACCTACCTATCACTAAATTTTAGATCATTAACACATATCCTTTCACACACATGCCAAACACACACATACTCACTTACTCTTTTACCTCTCTTTCTCTCTATATATATATGTATGTGCCTATATATATAGCTTTCCTATATATATCTATGTATATGAATATGTGAATAGTGATGCATATATATATGTGGGATGTACATATAGGTAGCCTATATGTTATGAGTGTACTACAATATATTAGATATATATATATATATTGTTATGTGTATATGTGTTTGTGGTTTGGCTTAGGCATGATATAGCCTATAGCCTAGGGCTCTTAGCCTATGGTATGTCTGTTTGCCTAGTGAGAGTCTAGTTAGACTTGTTTAGTCTTGATTAGGCCTAGAATAGACTAGTTAGACTAGTATAGACTTGTTTGGTTTAGGTTTGACCTAGTTGACCTAGTTTGACTAGTCTAGTTGACTAGAGTTGACCAAAGGTTGACTTTAGCCTAGATTGACCCCAAACTTGATGTAGATGCATTGTAGCAGTCTATTTTTTATTTTAGACTTGTTATGACTTGTGTTGTTCTGATTAGGAGCCAGACACCTCTCCTCGGACAGTATATTTACTTTGGACATTCAGACATCAGGCGAGTACATTCTCTGATCATTTTATATCATGTTTAGAATTATATTCTTGCTTTAGATTACTTTACTTGATGTTGTCATGACATTGTCACGGATTAGTACTATATGGATCTCTTCATGCGATATTATCCCCCTCGGGAGCATCGGGTACATTGTGTCATATGCATTTCACTTTCATCATGTACTCCTGTGCTTTCACCATACATGTACACTCCTGTGAATCATATACTCTCATGTTCACGAAGCCCCATGTATACTCTCATGTGCACCCTTTCATGGGCCCCATGTGATATCCTGTACAATAACATAACCTGCTTAGATCCTTGTGTATTGATTGGGAAAAACGGAGGAGTGCTAGTAGTCATGTGAACAATTCTATAGTAGTGTAGATCATGTAAAACTCTTTAGTGTAGATCATGTACTAATCTGTTCTGTTCACATATGCTATCCTGTACTGTACATCACTAGCCACTATTAGTTCTCTATTTATAGTAGATATTTCTATTACTATTTTCTCTCTGTTTACATACTGTATTTCTTTCAGATCATGTATCTTACTCTATTGCATGTTTATATTTTCTAACCTGCTATGAACTGTTGAGATGTATTGTGCTCGCTCCTGTCCTGACTGGACCTGTTGATAAATTTTACAGATAGCCTGGATATTGCCTGCTAGCCTAGAGGAGACACAATAGAGGTTGTATAGATAGCTAGGGTTTTGCTTATAGCTTGTTTTCAGTTGTCTTGAGTTATATTTACGGATTACTGTATTTGAGCTTTGAGATGTATTTCTGGATTTGTGTATCTTAGACACTAGACTTCTATCTGCGGTATCTCTTCTGGATTTCATGTTTTATCTATCTTTCATTATGCTCTGCCTTAGATGTGATTGAGTTTACATTCTGCTATGTCACCCCCACTCGGGGATTATAAACTGCTTAGCTTTATATTGTTAGATATTGTGACCTAGGACAGCGTTCTACCGCCGACACTGCGGCGTAGGCTGGGCGTACCCACTTCTCGTGCCCTTACTCTAGGGTGCGGGTCATGACACCCATACTTCTTCAATTTATCACCTGAGGGCACATAATAAGAAGAGTCCATATTGGAATATCCCACATTCTCAATGGGCCGCATAGAGTCGAGCCCGCATAAGAGACGGTCGAACACAGAGCTTCTGACAAGTCTGCATGAGACACTCTGTCTATATCCAGGATTGGCTGTCGCATGGGCCATTTTCCTGCGGCCGGAGTTGGCTGCCGCATGGGCGATCTGCCTGCGGCCAGAGTTGTCTGACACAAAGGCGATCTACCTGCGGCCAGAGTTGGCTGCCGCATGGGCCATCTGTCTGCAGCCAGAGTCAGCTGCCGCATGAGTCACTTATCTATCTCTCTTACGTGGCCTCTTCCTCGTCCGCATGGATTTCCCTTGTGCCCTCAAAAACTCAGCATCGTAGTATTTTTTTGCTGGATTTGGGTACAGTGGGGTTCTCTGTGGTCGGAAGAAAGGCCGCAGGAGAGTCTTGATCACCGCCTTGGTGTGCAGAAGGAGCTTCTTCGAGAACCTGGTCGGGGGCAACAATTTTGTGCATCTACGTCCTGCGGGTTCTCTTTGGATTGGCTCGCTTCTGCGAAGGGCTGGCGCTCCTTTCAGAGAGCATTTCTTCGAATACTCGTTGGTCAAATCGAACCACGAGTATTTGCTGTATGGAGTCGAGCTTGGACGCGTCAGATTGTGGCACCAACTTCTCATCAGAAGAGAAGGATGTCCCTAGCAGAGTTGCCATCGTGTTTGCCATTAAATATCAAACACAAAAAATTACAGAGGAATTGAACTTGATTGCAAACTTGCTTGTACAAGAGAAATCCTAGAAAGAAATCCTAGGAAACAATCTAAGTATAATTGTTTAGTTTTGATTCGGAGGGTGACGATAAAGGCTCGGGAATGTGTAGCAACTCTGCCTTACTCCTTGGACTATCTGACACGGTCTTTGCTCCTAAAGAAATTGTCCTTCGTAGGTTGCCAGCCTTTTGTATGGGTGTAGTACCCTGCTATTTATAGTGATATATGTTTTGAGCCGCATAGATGGCCACGTGGCTACAACAGCACATAAAGACCCGCTCTTTGGCCGCCAGCTGGTGACTTGTTGAGATTTTGTTGCAACAAATCTGGGTGGATGAGACTTGGTCAGCTTGCCACGTGTCCTATCGCAGGATAGGATCGGTCTGCTTGAGTCATTTTGAGCCGCATAGGCCTTTTAGTGTTCAGCCATGCTGGGCCACATAAGACTCATACGGCTTGAGTCGCAGTCTCCCTTAGTCCGCATGTAGCTTGGGGACTTTTGAGCCGCATAGATTATGTATTATGGGCAGCATAAAACTCATGCGGCTCAGATTACAGTTACTCTTGGCCGTATGAAACACATAGATTGAGCCGCATATGGTTCATGCGGCTCGGGTCGCAGTCCTTTTGGCCTCATGGCTATGTCCAGTCTGGTGAAGTGACATTTTGTTCTGATCACGTCTTATCTTCTTTTTGTCAGATTGTCAGAGTTGTCCAAGCTGTCAGAGCTGTCAGTTTTGCCAATTTTGACAGAGTGTCAACTTTATCAGAAGGGTTGATCAGCTTGGCTGCATAGTTAATATTATTTCTGCGGCTTAAATCAATCTGGTGAAGATGGGCCGCAGGGGGCATGCCGAGTCTGTCATGCGGCTCTTCTTTATGCGGACTAATTTGTTCCAAAGTACTCCATGCAGTCAGTTGTGATCCGCCTGAACCCCATATTTTACATGCTTCTACACAAGCCTTATTGTTGTTTTTCTGCATTGTATGGATACCAATTTCTGCGAAGGCTCGCGGCCTTCTTAGAGAATCCCGTATTGTAGCGTGCCATGGTAGGATCTACTATACTAGTCGAAGGTGGGGAGTATTAGAGTAGATATGTGATCAATACCCTCCTTGTATCAAGTCTTGAACCTTGAATAGCGTTAATCATACACCGCATGTATGATTAACTAGGCTATAAACTCTTGTATCAAGTTCCTAAGTCGATCACATGTTGAAACTAGTGCTCAGTCACATAGATAGTATTGTTCTTGATTCTTGAACATGATATATCCTATTCTATTGCTCTTACACTCATTTACAGTTTTACTTATGTCTTACTATGTTCATGTACATGTCACTTCATCTTGTATATTCTCTCTATTTACTGCTACATAGTCTTTATCATATTACTGGAACTGCTATTAAAAATGTATCTCATTTCAATCCTGACTGGATATATTTTTCAGAGGACACTGATGACGGTTGTATTACTTATTACGGTCGTCCAGATGTAGTAGGCATAGATCGTGAGACTCTGATTCAGAAAGGTCTAGTTTCAGCCGAGGAGGCTTACTTAGCAATTCAATAGGCTAGATTTGTACTAGATTTTGTCTCTAGTTGATGACTCTTGGCATGTTTATTATCTTGAGACTTGTATTTGATAATTGTTGATTCTTAGACTATCTGGACTTGTACTATTTTTATGTTAGATTTTTCTAGATATTTCATATCATGTTGTCTTTATCTTTTCGTGCCATTTATCTTTCTTAGAGTATGGTGAATGAGTATGGATATATATTGTCATTACTTGTCCTCCGTTTGGAGATGACTATCTCGACAGGTTATAATATCGTGTTGTTAGTCAGTTTGGTTAGACCTAAACAATGTTCTACTATCGATCCTGCGGCGTAGGTTGGACGCTGTCACGCACTCGTGCCCCTATACCGGGTCAGGTAGTGATAAAATGAGAATCTTTGTGTAGTACAGATTGTAGTCTTCTAAAGTGTGTCTCACCCACAAAATTTGTGCACAACAACGGCCTACAGCGAGATACTCACTTCAGTCATTGATAGTGTAATAGAATTATATTTCTTCCTAAACCAAGATACTAGAGGTTTACCTAGGAAATGACACGTACCACTGGTACTTTTACGGTCTACTTTGCATCCAGCAAAATCAGCATCAGAATACCCAATGTCAAATAATGTCATTTTGGGATACCATAAGCCGACAGTAGAAATACCCTTAAGGTGTCGAAAGATACGCTTAACTGCGCATAAGTGTGTTTCCTTAGGGTTAGCTTGATATCTAGCACATATGCAAATGCTAAACATAATATCAGGTCGACTAGCAGTTAAATATAATAAAACCAATCATACCTTGATACTTACGCTAGTCAACTGGTCTGCCACTTTCATCAAGATCAAGTTTAGTTGATGTAGCCATATAAGCCCCGATAGAATTTGTGTTGTACTTGGCTTAATTGATGAAGGTTCCCTGAGTTCTTTATTTGATTTGTAGGTTCCCTGAGTGCTTTGTTGATGAAGGTGGTCATTCATCTACTTCGCTTGATTGATGAAGGTTCCCTGAGTGCTTAATTTGATTTATAGTCCGAAGAAGTAGTTAAGATCTCCAGTCATACTCATTTCAAACTTACTATACCTATACTTAGCAAATTCTTGACATAATTTTTTATTAATAGAACCGAATATGATATCATCTACATAAATAGAGTTGTATCAACCCTTCCTTTTGAAAAACTATTTTTAAGTAGGAAGGAGCTTAGCAATCATACCAAGCTCGAGGGGCTTATTTGTGTCCATAGAGTGCCTTACTGTCACGACCCGTACCCGCTTTTGGGATACGAGTAAGTGTCCAAGTCCAACCTACGCTGCAGTGTCGGCAGTAATACGCTATCCATGATAAGCATTATCCATACAAGTACACAGTTCGCATTTATTATCCACAACTAAGTTATAAAAAAAGATTAAACTCAAGTCTCAATAAATAATTTAAATAAAGATCAACCACAACTCAAAATAGCCTCGGGAACAAACCCACAAAAATAAATATAAAACAACTAAAACTAAAGTTTGCTAAGCTCACTAGCTAAGAATAACACAAAAAAGCATAAGAAATAAATATGCTACTCCACATCAGAAGAAGCAACCGGCACATTGGTGACGTCATGTAACACCCAGTTTCTAGAATGATGGTAATTTTGAAATTTTGTATTTTAATTTATTTAATTATGGTATTTAAAATTTTAATATAATTTTTAGTGATTTTTAATCATTTTAAAACTATTTAAATCATGACTTATAATTTTGGTGTTTGGCTAGTGTAAGCGTAAAGACTGTCTGTCCTAGAGCCTAGCCATGTAATTAGGATGTTTAATTAGTATATTTTAGCCTAGAGGGTATTTTGGTTATTTTAGGATTTATTTGAATTTATTATGATTTATGGGAATTTCTGTGAATTTAATATTAATTAAATATTGCTGTGTGTTATGTTAGTCCTTAACCTAGAAGTTTAGCCCTAACCCAGATTAGACATGGCCTAGACTAGGGTTAGTTAGCTTAGACTAGTCATGACTAGTCATTGGTTAGAAAGATCAAGTTAGACAAGCTAGTTTTAGTTAGTTGAGACTAGCATTGAAACCTAGGTTCCATCTTAGCCATCGATTTGACATGATGTGAGGGTGACCATTGGATGGGGTCCCAAAACCCAAGAATGGCCAGCCAAAATCCTAGGTGAGCCTATTTAATCCCTCCCAAATCATTGCCTCCATGTTCATTCTCTTTCTTTTCAAGAACAAGGTTTGTCTCTTTAGAAACTTTTTCTATTTCGATCAATATTAATCCTTTTTCATTCAAACTTCTTCCATGGTGACCTAAATCCTATTTTCCTACTGTTCATGGAGGCCAATCCCAGTTGGAGAGCAATTTGGAGGAGCTAGCTAGCAAGAAGAACTACCCCCTTTTCAAGATTTTCATGCAAATTGCACATATAGGTAACTTTCTATTCCTTCCATAGATTTTTGATTTCTTTGCATGAATAGGAAGCCCTAGGTGTCCCCTAGCTGTAGGTATTGGATTTGTGTCGTGTCGTGTTCATTTCGTGTCCGTATCGGACACATATCAGTCCTAGAATCTAGGTGTTTGATGAAATGCTTGAGTGGATTGAATCCACATATTTTTGAAAACTAATTGAACAGTCTTGTAGCCCTTTATGTCTGGATCACGAATCACAAGCTCTGAGCACAAATCCGTACTATTTTTGTGTCGAAAATCGATACGGACACGCAGCACGATGCCACGTGCGGCTGCCCTGCTATTGGACACGTCGTGTGCACTGTACACGACACATTTGGACACAATACTTGCTGGACACCTTGGACACATGACTGACATGACATGTATAAAGTTTGAGGAGAAGTTATCGAGTGGATTGGAAGAAATCCCAATCAAACCCGATTTACACTGTGCTGTGCACGTTCAGTCGAGGGTTCGGATACGACCCTAGAACGCGGACACGGCGTGTTGTAGACATGGTGCAGGACCCTAGGTACTTAGCCCTACCCTAGGTGAACCCCTGTGCACAAGCACGAGACACGTGTTGCCTTGTGTCGAGAGCACGAATGCTCGACACGGCTGCACGAGGCCCAGGTTGTACTGTTTTCAGACACAGTTCATTTGCTGGTTTGGACACGATTCGTGTCCAGTTCTGGGACATGAATGCACTCTCATGTACCCTCACGTGTATGTCATCATTTACCAACCCTTGTTTGTTAATTAGATGTGTTTTCGAATTCCCTGTTGAACCCTGATACTCGACTGATACCATAGGCTGAAGGTGTTTTTCTGAATTCAATTTCATTCTTTTTCCTGTTTTGTTATGTGGAATAGCTAATTGGCTCACATACATGTGTATTGATAGGTGAATGAGTAGTTGTGTTGGAGTGGGGAAAAGGAAATTACTGATTTGGGATTTTGCATTTGGATTGGGGCTCTTCGTCATGGTTTCAGAAAAACTGAAACTGGGAATTTACTTTCTGTTTTCACTCACATTGTACTCTTCACAACACTCACATACATGCCACACATACTGGTTCACATCACTCACCACACCCTATTATTCTCCTGTACACAAGAATAGACACTGTCACTCTGTATAAAAACTGAGATTCTTTTTTAAAACTGATTTTTGGTTTTGGTTTTTAGGATTTGTAAGAATCCCGCAGAGCAGTCTTAGTGGGAAAGCCATATTTTTCAAGCATAGTCTAAAATGGAAAGCCCTAGGCCGAATGGACAAGCAGCGAAGAATCGAGGTGCGGGGGCTCGGTAAACAGAAATGAGCTATCTAGGAATAAGCTATACAGCTTGAATTAGGGAAAGAAGAAAGAGTGAGCTATATATATACATATGTGTTTGTACAATGGTACTTGAATGAGATCTCAACTGATAAGTTAACTTAATATGTTATTTGATATTAACTGGGATTGAATATTGGGTTCAAAACTGAAATGAGATTTGATTATAGGTTTGTATATCACAATTTGATTATTGGCATTGAATTCCTGAAATTCATGTACCCATTCTCTTTCCTGTTATCCACACATTCTCTGTTTTCTCAAACCAGAGACACTATGTATCAACACACACACACATGCTCTACATAACCCACACACACACAGGAACACATGCCACCTTATTCACTCACAAGTATTTTACTGATACATGTTTCACTCATTTACACACACCCACCCTCTCATCCACACACACTCACGTTTCACTAAACCTGAGATTGAATAGCCTTTTCATATTGAACCTTTCCATAACCAGTCCTTAAGTTGGTCCTACATATCATTCTTGTTAGTCCCCATAACCAGTCCCAAATATGTCCATAGCTGTTCATTTGCACCCCCGAAATCAGCCCTTAACACCACTAAACAGTCCACCTATGTTCAGCCCATGTTCAGGGCTTATAGGACCCTCAAAATCAGTCCCATAGCTCCCTCAATGACAGCCTATCTGCTATCCAAAACCACTTTCCCATATCAGACCCCATTGCAGCTTGTACAGTCCTATTACCTGTCCTAAACCTGTCCAATATCAGCCACAAGACAGTCCCTAAAATTTAGTCTTAAACCACCCTTTGCACAACCCCATACATGATCAAATTAGCCCCTAACAACCCCTATATGTCAGTCCCAAAACACCCTAAATAACAGTCCTAGAAGCCCCATGTTTCAGACAATAATTTCAGCCTTTGTTCAGTCCCCTATACTAGTCCCTTCCAGGCCTCAAATAGCAGTCCAAAATCAGCCTAGGTGATGTCTAAAACAGGCCCTTAACCAAACCCCCCTTAACCAACTCATGGCTGTCCCAATCCAGCCGCAAACCAGCCCTATTAGCCCATGTATCAGTCTAAAAGGACAGTACACATTCAGCCCTGTTTAGCCCTATATTGGCCTATGTGTTAACTCCCAATCCAGTCACATATTGGTCCATACATGGACATCCATTAGCCTATTTACATGTATCATATATATGCCTATATGTGTGTGTAAGTGCCATATATGTATTTGTATGAGTGAGCCTATATATATATGTATAGTATGTGTCTATAAATATAGCCTATATACATATATAATGTCAATATATGCATAATGTGGCCTATAAGTGAAGTGTGTGTTATTATATTAAATTGGATAAATATTCAATGTATACAATATGTGTGAAAATGTGATATGGCCTATATGGCACATAGCCTATGGGATGTACCCTATGTGATACAGCCTATGTATCTGGCTTGAATGCTAGTATGGGTGTGCAGTTGACTTGTATAGCCTAGATGTGGTGTGTACTTGCTAGAATAGGCTGGTTAGGCTTAGCAAGACTTGTTTGGCTTAGGGTTGACCTAGTTTGACAAGTCTAGTTGACTAGAGTTGACCAAGTGTTGACTTTGGTCTAGTTTGACCTAGACAGCATGCAGATGCATCGTAGATTACATTTATCATCTCCTGTATACATCTTGACTTGTGTTGCTCTAACTAGGAGTCAGGTACCTCATCTCGGACAGTATATTTACTTCAGACATTCAGATACGAGTCGAGTACATTCTCTGATCATTTCATATCCTGCTTAGAATTATTTTCCTGTATTAAATTACTTTACTTGATACTGTCACGTTGGTCACACGGATTAGTAATATATGGATCCCTTCTTGAGATGTTATCCCTTCAGGGAGCATCGGGTACTACATGTTCTGTACGTTTCACTTACATGGCGTATCACTATACTTTTTTGGTTCACTGATCACTTGTGACATATACTCTTATGATCACAGAGTCTTCTTTGAAATCCTTATCCCATTTATTAGGTTTCCCAGAATCCCCATTTATGGGACATCCATGTATCACCCTTCGGGGGCCTTTGCATGGAATCATAACATAACCTGGCTGGATCCTAGTGTATTGATTGGGGGTACGGAGGAGTATAAATAGTCATGTGAACAATTCCAAAGTAGAATAGCCATGTACGCCTCTTTAGTATAGCCATGTACAAATCAAGTCGTTCACATGTCGACTTTATAATCTAAATTACTAGTCACTGGTAGCTCTCTACTTATAGTAGATATTTCTGTTACAGTTCTCTCTCTGTTTACATACAGTATTTCCTTCAGTATCTATATTTTACTTTACTGCATGATTATATTTTCTAACCTTCTATGAACTGTTGAGATGTACTGTGCTCGCTCCTGTCCAGACTGGACCTGTTAAAATTTTTACAGAGGATGACGAGGAACCCTGCTCCCCTTACTTGGAGTTTGCCTAGATGACACTCGCGACCTGGACCCCAGGGGAGGTTCAGGCAGCTGCTGAGGACGATACCTTGCATAGTGTAGATAGCTTAGACTGTTTTTTTTCATGTTTAGCTGTTTTCTTGTTTTCAGAGTTGTATATTTTAAAGATGTTGAGATTATTATTTCATTTCTGTGGTACCTCAGTTGAGGATTTTCTTATCTATTTAATCGTACCATATTCTATCTCTAGATTGTGATTTTATTGTACCTCTGTGTTGGCCTCCTTATGGAGAGTATTTTATGTTAGTTAGTTATAGTTCATGACCTAGAACAGCGTTCTACCGCCGACACTGCGGCGTAGGCTGGGCGCTGTTACGTACTCGTACCCTCACGATGGGTACGGGTCGTGACACGTCTTTAGTGATGGCCCATGCAGGTAGAGTTTGTGTAGTTGTATTCGAACTAGAGTACCACTACAGCCTGCAGTAGATTAGGATTATTTTGAAGTACTGAATCACATTAGGAAAAACTCTTAACTGGATTTCTGCCATCTAAATTCCTGTTGAAGATTGCTTCCTTGAATAACTGACCTCCCTTGAATTACCGTTTCTATCTCAGTATTGATTCCTTGTTTGATCGGTCTCCAGGATGGTGATCGAGACACGATTGTATCGCTCTGGCTCAGCAGACGCTGGTGAGAGGCCTACCACCCCTCACCCGATTGTGGACGCTGGGACCACAACACCCCCTATTTCTGCTCATGTAGGAGCACCTGCAGCTTTTGGGAGTGCACCTCCACCTGTCCGGAGGTCTTTTCCCGTCATTCCAGATACGTTTCAGCAGCAGTTACCTTCAGGGACAGTAGATGCGGCCATGATATTTACCTTTTTCCAGCGATTCTTGGAGTCTCAGCAGCAAATACAACAGAGCCAGTTTGCTGATATCCGACAGAGCATACAAGATACTCACCAGTTGGTCAGGATGACAGTGGAGCTAGTGGCTGCTCAGCCACAGGGAGGCCAGATGCAGCCGTATCATCCAAGGACTCCAGACATCCAATCCTTTAAGAAGATGGGACCCTGAGACTTCAAGGGTACAGAGGGCATCATATACGCTGACGATTGGATAGAGCACATTAGGGAGATATTCTGAATAGCACAGATACCAGCAGGATTACAGATCGAGGCAGCCGCCAGTCAGATGAAGGAGTTGGCCCGTACCTGGTACCAGACGGACCCGAGGGTTGGTACAGCCGGTCAGACTTAGGCAGTGTTCAAGAATCTATTCAAGAAGAAATTCTTTTCCGATACCACACTCCGTGTTTTGGAGGCGCAGTTCGAGAGTTTGGTTCAGGGGAACCAGACCGTTGAGGAGTACGCTGGAGAGTTCAGCCGTTTGAGCAGATTCATCGAGGATCTTACCGAGGTCGGGAAGGCGAGGAGGTTCCGCAGGGGTTTGATCAAGGAGATCAAGTCATATACCAAGAGCGGCCACGATGCCACTTTCGAACAGATTCTGGTCGGAGCCATGACAGCGGAGGACGATATTGAGCTGAAGGAGAAGAGAATGCGAGACACTCAGGAAGTTAGTGGTAGTGCGGGCCCGGCCAAGAGGCCCCACCTACAGATTCAGCAGCAATATCCGTATCAGATGCCCCACTTGCAGATTCAGCCATAGTATCCACAACAGATGCTACCTCTACAGTTTCAGCAGCAGTATTCGCAGCAGATGCTACCTCTACAGTTTCAGCAGCAGTATCCGTAGCAGATGCTACCTCTACAGTTTCAGCAGCAGTACCAGCAGCCGAGGGTCTACCTTCAGCAGCGGCAATTTCAGGATCGTGTACACTTTTAGCAGGCGCAGCAGCCGCAGAGTCAGCAGCAGGCCCCGGGACAGCAGCTTGTTATCATTTGTCCTTTTTGCAAGAGATCGGGGCACGATTGGGGCGAATGCCGGAAGAGACTGGCAGATGTTTACTTTGTGGAGGATCCGATCATCGGCTGAGAGAGTGTCTCGAGTCATCAGGACAAACAGTTCAGGGAACAGGAGCTAGGGCTCCGATAGGCCAGCAGAAGGGATTACCCTTACCGACTCAGCAGCGGAGGTACATGCAATATCAGCAGCAGGCCAGGGGAGGCCAGCAGGAGCGAGCCTTCGCCAGGACAGTCGAGGATGCTCAGGTCGTTGGAGATCTAGTTGCAGGTTCCGTCCTCTTGATTCAAATTCTGCAATTGCCTCTTATAATTGCCTTGAAAATTTGATTCCCTCTGTTCCTTGTTGATTTACCAATTTTGTCCTGTTGTTCATGTGTTACGTTTGATTTTCTTCTGAGATAAATCATATGGGCTAGGTCACCCAGTTATAGAATCTAGAATCTTCGATAGTCGTGTTTAGCTGGCACAGTGAGGACATATAGTCAGATTTATGACGTATTTTTCGGGTGTGGGAATTTAAGGTTTTCGCTGCCAAGCATGCGGCAATGCAAAAATTTTAAATACCATAATTCTAGAGGTATGTGCCTTATTCGAGGACTCTGTGATTATCGTAGCCTTGCTCACTAGCACGATAAAGATTCTGAGTATCATAATTTTGGACAGACGCATATGATTATCTGACGGTATGTTTGAGACTTTGATTGTGGGGTGTTTGACCTAGAAGGACTACTACCATTTTAATTTCGAGGACAAAATTTTTCTAAGGTGGGTAGACTTGTAACACCCAGTTTCTAAAATGAGGGTAATTTTGAAATTTTGTATTTTAATTTATTTAATTATGGTATTTTAAATTTTAATATAATTTTTAGTGATTTTTAATCATTTTAAAACTATTTAAATCATGACTTATAATTTTGGTGTTTGGTTAGTGTAACCGTAGAGACTGTCTGTCCTAGAGCCTAGCCATGTGATTAGGATGTTTAATTAGTACATTTTAGCCTAGAGGGTATTTTGGTCATTTTAGAATTTATTTGAATTTATTATGATTTATGGGAATTTCTGTGAATTTAGTATTAATTAAATATTGTTGTGTGTTATGTTAGTACTTAACCTAGAAGTTTAGCCCTAACCCAGATTAGACATGGCCTAGACTAGGGTTAGTTAGCTTGAACTAGTCATGACTAGTCATTGGTTAGAATGATCAAGTTAGACTAGCTAGTTTTAGTTAGTTGAGACTAGCATTGAAACCTAGGTTCCATCCTAGCCATCGATTTGACATGATGTGAGGGTGACCATTGGATGCGGTCCCAAAACCCAAGAATGGCCAGCCCAAAACCCTAGGTGAGCCTATTTAATCCCTCGCAAATCATTGCCTCCTTGTTCATTCTCTCTCTTTTCAAGAACAAGGTTTGTCTCTTTAGAAACTCTTCCTATTTTGATCAATATTAATCCTTTTTCATTCAAACTTCTTCCATGGTGACCTAAATTCTATTTTCTTACTGTTCATGGAGGCCAATCCCAGTTGGAGAGCAATTTGGAGGAGCTAGCTAGCAAGAAGAACCATCCCCTTTTGAAGCTTTTCATGCAAATTGCACATATAGGTAACTTCCTATTCCTTCCATAGATTTTCGATTTCTTTGCATGATTTGGAAGCCCTAGGTGTCCCCTAGCCGTAGGTATTGGATTTATGTCGAGTCGTGTTCATTTCGTGTCCGTATCGGACACATATCAGTCCTAGAATCTAGGTGTTTGATGAAATGCTTGAGTGGATTGAATCCACATATTTTCGAAAACTAATTGAACAGTCTTGTATCCCTTTATGTCTGGATCACGAACCACAAGCTCTGAGCACGAATCCGTACTATTTTCGTGTGGAATATCGACACGGACACGCAGCACGACGTCGCGTGCGGCTGCCCTGCTGTTGGACACGTCGTGTGCACTGTACACGACACATTTGGACACAATACTTGCTAGACACCTTGGACACATGACTGACATGACACGTATGAAGTTTGAGGAGAAGTTATAAAGTGGATTAGGAGAAATCCCAATCGAACCCGATTTATACTGTGCTGTGCGCGTTCAGTCGAGGGTTCGGATACGGCCCTAGAACGCGGACACGGCGTATTGTGGACATGGTGCAGGACCCTAGGTACTTTGCCCTACCCTAGGCGAACCCCTGTGCACAAGTACGAGACACGTGTCGCCTTGTGTTGAGAGCACGAATGCTCGATACGGCTGCACGAGGCCCATGTTGCACTATTTTCAGACACAGTTCATTTGATGGTTTGGACACGATTCGTGTCCAGTTCTGGGACACGAATGCACTCTCATGTACCATCACGTGTATGTCATCATTTACCAACCCTTGTTTGTTAATT
Source organism: Iris pallida (assembly GCA_029216955.1). Lineage (NCBI taxonomy): Eukaryota > Viridiplantae > Streptophyta > Magnoliopsida > Asparagales > Iridaceae > Iris > Iris pallida. The sequence continues at coordinate 8,749,289 of JANAVB010032420.1, read as the reverse complement.
AGATGTGTTTTCGAATTCGAATTTTTGAATTCCCTGTTGAACACTGATACTCGACTGATACCATAGGTTGAAGGTGTTTTTCTGAATTCGATTTCATTCTTTTTCCTATTTTGTGATGTGGAATAGGGCTCACATACATGTGTATTGATAGGTGAATGAGTAGTTGTGTTGGTGTGGGGAAAAGGAAATTACTGATTTGGATTTTTGTATTTGGATTGGGGCTCTTCGTCATGGTTTCAGAAAAACTGAAACTGGGAATTTACTTTCTATTTTCACTCATATTGTACTTTTCACAACACTCACATACATGCCACATATATTGGTTCACATCACTCACCACAACCTGTTATTCTCCTGTACACAAGAATAGACACTGTCACTCTGTATAAAAACTGAGATTCTTTTGTAAAACTGATTTTTGGTTTTGGTTTTTAGGATTTGTATATATGTAGGTATATATATACATAAGTGTTTGTACAATGGTACTTGAATGAGATCTCAACTGACAAGTTAACTTAATATGTTATTTTTATATTAACTGGGATTGAATATTGGGTTCAAAACTGAAATGAGATTTGATTATAGGTTTGTATATCACAATTTGATTATTGGCATTGAATTCCTGAAATTCATGCACCCATACCCTTTCCTGTTATCCACACATTCCCTGTTTTCTCAAACCAGAGACACTATGTATCAACACACACACACATGCTCTACATAACCCACAAACACACAGGAACACATGCCACCTTATTCACTCACAAACATTTCACTGATACATGTTTCACTCATCTACGCACACCTACCCTCTCATCTACACACACTCATATTTCACTAAACCTGAGATTGAATGGCCTTTTCATATTGAACCTGTCCATAACCAGTCCTTAAGTTGGTCCTACATATCAGTCTTGTTAGTCCCCATAACCGGTCCCTAACATACCCATAGCTGTTCATTTGCACCCTCGAAATCAGCCCTTAACACCACTAAACAGTCTACCTATGTTCAGCCCATGTTCAGGGCTTATAGGACCATCAAAATCAGTCCCATAGCGCCCTCAATGATAGCCTATCTGCTGTCCAAAACCACTTTCCCGTATCAGACCCCATTGCAGCTTGTACAGTCCTATTACCCGTCCTAAACCTGTCTAATATCAGCCACAAGACAGTCCCTAAAATTCAGTCTTAAACCACCCTTTGCGCAGCCCTATACATGCTGAATTTAGCCCCTAACAACCCCTATATGTCAGTCCCAAAACACCCTAAATAACAGTCCTAGAAGCCCCATGTTTCAGTCCATAATTTCAGCCTTTGTTCAGTCCCCTATACTAGTCCCTTCCAGGCCTCAAATAGCAGTCCAAAATCAGCCTAGGTGATGTCCAAAACAGGCCCTTAACCAAACCCCCTAAACCAACTCATAGCTGTCCCAATCCAGCCTCAAACCAGCCCTATTAGCCCATGTATCTGTCCAATATTATAGTACACATTCAGTCCTGTTTAGCCCTACATTGGCCTATATGTTAACTCCCAATCCAGTCACATATTGGTCCATACATGGACAGCCTTTAGCCTATTTACATGTATCATATATATGCCTATATGTGTGTGTGTAAGTGCCATATATGTATTTGTATGAGTGAGCCTATATATATGTATAGTATGTGTCTATAAGTATAGCCTATATACATATATAATGTCAATATATGCATAATGTGTCCTATAAGTGAAGTGTGTGTTATTATATTAAATTGGATAAATATTCAATGTATATAATATGTGTGAAAATGTGATATGGCCTATATGGCACATAGCCTATGGGATGTACCCTATGTGATACAACCTATGTATATGGCTTGAATGCTAGTATAGGTGTGCAGTTGACTTGTATAGCCTAGATGTGGTGTGTGCTTGCTAGAATAGGCTGGTTAGGCTTAGCAAGACTTGTTTGGCTTAGGCTTGACCTAGTTTGACCAGTCTAGTTGACTAGAGTTGACCAAGTGTTGACTTTGGTCTAGTTTGACCTAGACAGCATGCAGATGCATCGTAGATTACATTTATCATCCCCTGTATACATCTTGACTTGTGTTGCTCTAACTAGGAGTCAGGTACCTCATCTCGGACAGTACATTTACTTCAGACATTCAGATACGAGGTGAGTACATTCTTTGATCATTTCATATCATGCTTAGAATTATTTTCTTGCATTAAATTAATTTATTTGATACTGTCACGTTGGTCACACGGATTAGTACTATATGGATCCCTTCTTGAGATGTTATCCCTTCAGGGAGCATCGGGTACTACATGTTCTGTGCGTTTCACTTACATGGCGTATCACTATGCTTCTTTTGTTCACTGATCACTTGTGACATATACTCTTATGATCACAGAGTCTTCTTTGAATCCTTATCCCATTTATTGGGTTTCCCAGAATCCCTATTTATGGGACATCCATGTATCACCCTTCGGGGGCCTTTGCATGGAATCATAACATAACCTGGCTGGATCCTTGTGTATTGATTGAGGGTACGGGGGAGTATAAATAGTCATGTGAACAATTCTAAAGTAGAATAGCCATGTACGCCTCTTTAGTCTAGCCATGTGCAAATCATGCCGTTCATATGTCGACTTTGTACTCTAAATCACTAGTCACTGGTAGCTCTCTACTTATAGTAGATATTTCTATTACAGTTCTCTCTCTGTTTACATACTGTATTTCCTTCCGTATCTATATCTTACTTTACTGCATGATTATATTTTCTAACCTGCTATGAACTGTTGAGATGTACTATGCTCGCTCCTGTCCTGACTGGACCTGTTGAAAATTTTACAGAGGATGACGAGGAACCCTGCTCCCCTTACTTGGAGTTTGCCTAGATGACACTTGCGACCTGGACCCCAGGGGAGGTTCAGGCAGCTTCTGAGGATGATACCTTGTATAGTGTAGATAGCTTAGACTGTTTTTTTTTTCATGTTTAGCTGTTTCTTTGTTTTTAGAGTTGTATATTTTAAAGATGTTGAGATTGTTATTTCATTTCTGTTGTACCTCAGTTGAGGATTTTCTTATCTATTTCATTGTGCCATATTCTATCTCTAGATTGTGATTGAGTTGTACCTCTGTGTTGGCCTCCTTATGTAGAGTATTTCATGTTAGTTAGTTATAGTTCATGACCTAGAACAGCGTTCTACCGTCGATACTGCAGCGTAGGTTGGGCGCTGTTACGTACTCGTACCCTCACAATGGGTGCGGGTCGTGACACGTCTTTAGTGGTGGCCCATGCAGGTCGAGTTTGTGTAGTGGTATTCGAACTAGAGTACTACTACAGCCTGCAGTAGGATTAGGATTATTTTGAGGTACTCAATCACATTAGGAAAAACTCTTAACTGGATTCCTGCCATCTAAATTCCTGTTGAAGATTGCTTCCTTGAATAACTGTCCTCCCTTGAATTACCGTTTCTATCTCAGTATTGATTTCTTGTTTGATCTGTCTCCAGGATGGTGATCGAGACACGACCGCATCGCTCTGGCTCAGCAGACGCTGGTGAGAGGCCAACCACCCCTCACCCGATTGTGGACGCTGGGACCACAACACCCCCTATTTCTGCTTATATAGGAGCACCTGCAGCTTTTGGAAGTGCACCTCCACCTGTCCGGAGGTCTTTTCCCGTCATTCCAGATACGTTTCAGCAGCAGTTACCTTCAGGGACAGTAGATGCGGCCCAGATGTTTACCCTTTTCCTGCGATTCTTGGAGTCTCAGCAGCAGATACAGCAGAGCCAGTCTGCTGATATCCGACAGAGCATACAAGATACTCACCAGTTGGTCAGGATGATAGTGGAGCTAGTGGCTGCTCAGCCACAGGGAGGCCAGATGCAGCCGTATCAGCCAAGGACTCCAGACATCCAATCCTTTAAGAAGATGGGTCCCCGATACTTCGAGGGTACAGAGGGCATCATATACGCTGACGATTGGATAGAGCACATTGAGGAGAAATTTCGATTGGCACAGATACCAGCAAGATTACAGATCGAGGCAGCCGCCAGTCAGATGAAGGACTTGGCCCATACCTGGTACCAGACGGACCCGAGGGTTGGTACAGCCGGTCAGACTTGGGCAGCGTTCAAGAAACTATTCAAAGAGAAATTCTTTCCCGATACCGCACTCCGTGCTTTGGAGGCGCAGTTCGAGAGTTTGGTTCAGGGGAACCAGACCGTTGAGGAGTACGCTGGAGAGTTTAGCCGTTTGAGCAGATTCATCGAGGATCTTACCGAGGTCGGGAAGGCGAGGAGGTTCCGCAGGGGTTTGATCAAGGAGATCAAGTCATATACCAAGAGCGGCCGCGACGCCACTTTTGAGCAGATTCTGGTAGGAGCCATGACAGCGGAGGACGTTTTTGAGCTGAAGGAGAAGAGGATGCGAGACACTCAGGGAGCTAGTGGCAGTGCAGGCCCGGCCAAGAGGCCCCACCTGCAGATTTAGTAGCAGTATCCGTATCAGATGCCCCACTTGCAGATTCAGCCACAGTATCCACAGCAGATGCTACCTCTACAGTTTCAGCAGCAGTATCCGCAGCAGATGCTACCCCTACAGTTTCAGCAGTAGTACCAGCAGCCGAGGGTCTACCTTCAGCAGCGACAATTTCAGGATCGTGTACCCTTTCAGCAGGCGCAACAGCCGTAGAGGCAGCAGCAGGCCCCGGGACAGCAGCTTGTTATCATTTGCCCTTTTTACAAGAGACAGGGGCACGATTGGGGCGAATGCCGGAAGAGACTGGACAGATGTTTACTTTGTGGAGGATCCGATCATCTGCTGAGAGAGTGTCCCAAGTCATCGGGACAGACAGTTCAGGGAGCAGGAACTAGGGCTCCGGTAGGCCAGCAGAAGGGATTACCCTTACCGACTCAGCAGCAGAGGTACATGCAACATCAGCAGCAGGCTAGGAGAGGCCAGCAGGAGCGAGCTTTCGCCAGGACAGTCGAGGATGCTCAGGCTGTTGGAGATCTAGTTGCAGGTTCCGTTCTCTTGATTCAAATTCTGCAATTGCCTCTTATAACTGCCTTAAAATTTTGATTCCCTCTGTTCCTTGTTGATTTACCAATTTTGTCCTGTTGTTCATGTGTTATGTTTGATTTTCTTCTGAGATAAATCATATGGGCTAGGTCACCCAGTTATGGAATCTAGAATCTTCGATAGTCGTGTTTAACTGGCACAGTGAGGACATATAGTCAGATTTAGGACGTATTTCTCGGGTGTGGGAATTTAAGGTTTTCGCTGCCAAGCATGCGGCAATGCAAAAATTTTAAATACCATGATTCTAGAGGTATGTGCCTTAGTCGAGGACTCTGTGATTATCGTAGCCTTGCTCACTAGCACGACGAAGATTCTGAGTATCATGATTTTGGACAGACGCATATGATTATCTGACGGTATGTTTGAGACTTTGATTGTGGGGTGTTTGACCTAGAAGGACTACTACCATTTTAATTTCGAGGACAAAATTTTTCTAAGGTGGGTAGACTTGTAACACCCAGTTTCTAAAATGAGGATAATTTTGAAATTTTGTATTTTAATTTATTTAATTATGGCATTTAAAATTTTAATATAATTTTTAGTGATTTTTAATCATTTTAAAACTATTTAAATCATGACTTATGATTTTGGTGTTTGGCTAGTGTAACCGTAGAGACTGTCTGTCCTAGAGCCTAGCCATGTGATTAGGATGTTTAATTAGTACATTTTAGCCTAGAGGGTATTTTGGTCATTTTAGGATTTATTAGAATTTATTATGATTAATGGGAATTTCTGTGAATTTAGTATTAATTAAATATTACTGTGTGTTATGTTAGTACTTAACCTAGAAGTTTAGCCCTAACCCAGATTAGACATGGCCTAGACTAGGGTTAGTTAGCTTGAACTAGTCATGACTAGTCATTGGTTAGAATGATCAAGTTAGACTAGCTAGTTTTAGTTAGTTGAGACTAGCATTGAAAACTAGGTTCCATCCTAGCCATCATTTGACATGATGTGAGGGTGACCATTGGATGGGGTCCCAAAACCCAAGAATGGCCAGCCCAATACCCTAAGTGAGCCTATTTAATCCCTCCCAAATCATTGCCTCCTTGTTCATTCTCTCTCTTTTCAAGAACAAGGTTTGTCTCTTTAGAAACTCTTTCTATTTTGATCAATATTAATCCTTTTACATTCAAACTTCTTCCATGGTGACCTAAATCCTATTTTCTTACTGTTCATGGAGGCCAATCCCAGTTGGAGAGCAATTTGGAGGAGCTAGCTAGCAAGAAGAACCACCCCCTTTTGAAGCTTTTCATGTAAATTGCACATATAGGTAACTTCCTATTCCTTTCATAGATTTTCGATTTCTTTGCATGAATAGGAAGCCCTAGGTGTCCCCTAGCCGTAGATATTGGATTTGTGTCGAGTCGTGTTCATTTCGTGTCTGTATCGGACACATATCAGTCCTAGAATCTAGGTATTTGTTGAAATGCTTGAGTGGATTGAATCCACATATTTTCGAAAACTAATTGAATAGTCTTGTAGTCCTTTATGTTTGGATCACGAACCGTAAGCTCTGAGCACGAATCCGTACTGTTTTCGTGTCGAAAATCGATACGGACACGCAGCACGATGTCGCGTGCGGCTGTCCTGCTGTTGGACACGTCGTGTGCATTGTACACGACACATTTGGACACAATAATTGCTGGACACCTTGGAAACATGACTGACATGACACGTATGCATTTTGAAGAGAAGTTATCGAGTGGATTGGGAGAAATCCCAATCGAACCCGATTTACACTGTGCAGTGCGCATTCAGCCGAGGGTTCAGATACGGCCCTAGAACGCGGATACGGCATGTTGTGGACACGGTACAGGACCCTAGGTACTTAGCCCTACCCTAGGTGAACCCCTGTGCACAAGCACGAGACACGTGTCGCCTTGTGTCGAGAGCACGAATGCTCGACACGGCTGCACGAGGCCCAGGTTGTACTGTTTTTAGACACAGTTCATTTGATGGTTTGGACATGATTCGTATCCAGTTCTGGGACACGAATGCACCCTCATGTACCCTCACGTATATGTCATCATTTACCAACCCTTGTTTGTTAATTAGATATGTTTTCGAATTCGAATTTTCGAATTCCCTGTTGAACCCTGATACTCGACTGATACCATAGGCTGAAGGTGTTTTTCTTAATTCGATTTCATTCTTTTTCCTGTTTTGTGATGTAGAATAGCTAATTGGCTCACATACATGTGTATTGATAGGTGAATGAGTAGTTGTGTTGGTGTGGGGAAAAGGAAATCACTGATTTAGATTTTTGCATTTGGATTGGGGCTCTTCGTCATGGTTTCAGAAAAACTGAAACTGGGAATTTACTTTCTATTTTCACTCACATTGTACCCTTCACAACACTCACATACATGCCACACATATTGGTTCACATCACTCACCACACCTTGTTATTCTCCTGTACACAAGAATAGACACTGTCACTCTGTATAAAAACTGAGATTCTTTTGTAAAACTGATTTTTGGTTTTGGTTTTTAGGATTTGTATATATGTAGGTATATATATACATAAGTGTTTGTACAGTGGTACTTGAATGAGATCTCAACTGATAAGTTAACTTAATATGTTATTTTGATATTAACTGGGATTGAATATTGGGTTCAAAACTGAAATGAGATTTGATTATAGGTTTGAATATCACAATTTAATTATTGGCATTGAATTCCTAAAATTCATGCACCCATACCCTTTCCTGTTATCCACACATTCCCTATTTTCTCAAACCAGAGACACTATGTATCAACACACACACATGCTCTACATAACCCACACACACAGGAACACATGCCACCTTATTCACTCACAAACATTTCAATGATACATGTTTCACTCATCTACACACACCCACCCTCTCATCTACACACACTCACATTTCACTAAACCTGAGATTGAATGGCCTTTTCATATTGAACCTGTCCATAACTAGTCCTTAAGTTGGTCTTACATATCAGTCTTGTTAGTCCCCATAACCAGTCCCTAACATGGCCATAGCTGTTCATTTGCACCCACGAAATCAGCCCTTAACACCACTAAACAGTCCACCTATGTTCAGCCCATGTTCAGGGCTTATAGGACCCTGAAAATCAGTCCCATAGCTCCCTCAATGACAGCATATCTGCTGTCCAAAACCACTTTCCCATATTAGACCCTATTGCAGCTTGTACAGTCCTATTACCTGTCCTAAACCTGTCCAATATCAGCCACAAGCAGTCCCTAAAATTTAGTCTTAAACCACCCTTTGCACAGCCCCATACATGCTGAAATTAGCCCCTAACAACCCCTATATGTCAGTCCCAAAACATCCTAAATAACAGTCCTAGAAGCCCCATGTTTCAGTCCATAATTTCAGCCTTTGTTCAGTCTCCTATACGAGTCCCTTCCAGGCCTCAAATAGCAGTCCAAAATCAGCCTAGGTGATGTCCAAAACAGGCCCTTAACCAAACCCCCCTTAACCAACTCATGGCTGTCCCAATCCAGCCTCAAACCAGCCCTATTAGCCCATGTATTAGTCCAATAGGACAGTACACATTCAGCCCTGTTTAGCCCTACATTGGCCTATGTGTTAACTCCTAATCCAGTCACATATTGGTCCATACATGGACAGCCATTAGCCTATTTTCATGTATCATATATATGCCTATATGTGTGTGTGTAAGTGCCATATATGTATTTGTATGAGTGAGCCTATATATATGTATAGTATGTGTCTATAAGTATAGCCTATATACATATATAATGTCAATATATGCATAATATGGCCTATAAGTGAAGTGTATGTTATTATATTAAATTAGATAAATATTCAATGTATACAATATGTGTGAAAATGTGATATGGCCTATATGGCACATAGCCTATAGGATGTACCCTATGTGATACAGCCTATGTATATCGCTTGAATGCTAGTATGGGTGTGCAGTTGACTTGTATAGCCTATATGTGGTATGTGCTTGCTAGAATAGGCTAGTTAGGCTTAGCAAGACTTGTTTGGCTTAGGCTTGACCTAGTTTGACCAGTCTAGTTGACTAGAGTTGACCAAGTGTTGACTTTGGTCTAGTTTGACCTAGACAGCATGCAGATGCATCGTAGATTACATTTATCATCCCCTGTATACATCTTGACTTGTGTTGCTCTAACTAGGAGTCAGGTACCTCATTTCGGACAGTACATTTACTTCAGACATTCAGATACGAGGCGAGTACATTCTCTGATCATTTCATATCCTGCTTAGAATTATTTCCCTGCATTAAATTACTTTACTTGATACTGTCACGTTGGTCACACGGATTAGTACTATATGGATCCCTTCTTGAGATGTTATCCCTTCAGGGAGCATCGGGTACTATATGTTCTATGCGTTTCACTTACATGGCGTATCACTATGCTTCTTTGGTTCACTGATCACTTGTGACATATACTCTTATGATCACAGAGTCTTCTTTGAATCCTTATCCTATTTATTGGGTTTTCCAGAATCCCCATTTATCGGACATCCATGTATCACCCTTCGGGGACCTTTGTATGGAATCATAACATAACCTGGCTGGATCCTTATGTATTGATTGGGGATACGGGGGCGTATAAATAGTCATGTGAACAATTCCAAAGTAGAATAGCCATGTACGCCTCTTTAGTATATCCATTTGCAAATTAAGTCGTTCACATGTCGACTTTGTACTCTAAATCACTAGTCACTGGTAGCTCTCTACTTATAGTAGACATTTCTATTACAGTTCTCTCTCTGTTTACATACTGCATTTTCTTCAGTATCTATATCTTACTTTACTGCATGATTATATTTTCTAACCTGCTATGAACTGTTGAGATGTACTGTGCTCGCTCCTGTCCTTACTGGACCTGTTGAAAATAGTGGATGATAAGGAACCCTGTACCCCTTACTTGGAGTTTGCCTAGATGACACTCGCGACCTGGACCCCAGGAGAGGTTCAGGCAGCTGCTGAGGACGATACCTTGCATAGTGTAGATAGCTTAAACTGTTTCTTTTCATGTTTAGTTGTTGTCTTGTTTTCAGAGTTATATATTTTAGAGATATTGAGAGTGTTATTTCATTTTGTTGTACCTCAGTTGCGGATTTTCTTATCTATTTCATCGTGCCATATTCTATCTCTAGATTGTGATTGAGTTGTACCTCTGCGTTGGCCTCCTTATGAAGAGTATTTCATGTTAGTTAGTTATAGTTCATGACCTAGAACAGCGTTCTACCGCCGACACTGCAGCGTAGGCTGGGCACTGTTACGTACTCATACTCTCACGATAGGTGCGGGTCGTGACACGTCAGTGTCACCAAGATACGCACCATAAATCTCGGGACAAATCGCGTTGTCTAAAGCTGAAAACAGTGATCTAGTCAGGATTGGAGCAAGATCACCATAACGCTACACTACACGATATAATATACAAGCACGCAGAACAACAATAAGAAAATGATGAATATGATATGATCCAAAAGTGATCATTATACATTAGAAAACAGTTGAGAGTACAATTATGACATGGAAAAGTTAAAGGTATAATTAAGACACGAAGACAATATAAGAGAACGACGAATATAAGACAAACCACTGGACAACATGTCAACACAAATCAAATCACGTGTACTATGTGTTTTAGAATACAATTATTCTGCATGTGGATGGGTTAGGATATCTGGCAATCGGTACGTACCGTGCAATGACTGCAACTAACATTGACATTGGGAAAAACTTGTACATTGCGTAGACCACATGCATACTAGTTGTATTCTTCCTCTCGACTCTCTCACAAGTAAACATGATCACTTTAACATTAACTTTAACTTTAAACATTGAACATTAAATATTGGACGAAAGAAGTAAGTGAACAAATATGACCATGATATTAAGTATAACTCTCATGCACAACAATAGAAACGATAAGACTAACAGTTTAAGGAAAAGAATAACATGCAGCATAAAATAAAGGCAACATAGGTAATAGTGATACTTGCCTTGCTCTGCTAGATGATGAAGTCACAACTCAAATGTCGTAGACCGATCTACCCCACCACATAAATTATCATAAGTTAGATTATGAAAATTCCACTCTAAATATCCTAGAAAGTGGCTAATAGTTTAACATTACTAGTTCTACTTATTTCTAGAATAAATCATCTAAAAACCTAATTTAATCTAATATAATCTAAAATATAACTTAAACAAGAAAGTTTGGCCATAGAAAGTCATGTTTCCAATTTTGGAAACCATGGCACGTAAATTGAGACGTACCATTGACTATCTAGTCAAACATCATGAACTCATGATTTGGAAAGTGCAATTTGGTAGGGTTTAGCACTACGAGTGCACTGGAATCTATCGTGCCACAAAATCACGCTTTAGTCAAAAGATATCGCCGTTATTGCTAACCGTGACCAAAATCGTAATTTACCGATCAAATCTGAGTTTAACTAAAAATAAAATTGAAATCAAACCTCTAAAATTCTAGAAAACTTATATGTCGAATATCATCGTGTTAGCTTTCCAAAACTTCAAACCGATCGCGAATCGGAGTTCGGGATCTCGAAATCCGTACGACGTATCAAGTTTTGGACAAACTACACTAAAATAATTCTCCAGAAATTTGGAAGCAAAATATTCATAAATAAAATATATATTCTAAAATTTTACCTCAAGATGAATCTAATAAAAAATGGCACGCGAATTCGAGGTCGGGAGTCCGCAATCGCCTCGGAAAGTTGGGGTTCTGCAAAGAATCATAAACTCAAAGCAGCCAAAAGAATAATAGTGTTTACTATATATCCGTAGTATATATATATATATATATATATATATATATATAAAATATATATATATATATATATATATATATATATATATATATATATATATATATATATATATATATATATATATATATAAAGCGGCGGCTAGAGACGGTTAAGCGGCTTGACAGGTGTCAGCCATCCGTCGACCCCGCCCTTAAGAGCAATGGCCAGATGGCCACGCGACTCAGTTGAGTCGGCTAAGGAGCCGACCTAATTAGGAAATTTTTTAATTAAAGGCTACTCAGCGCCTGTGTAGCTAACAGGTAGGCCCGCCTGCTCGGCCTTTGCAGCTGACATGTGAGCCTGTCTTGCTGACTAGGTATTTATATATTCAGAAATTGATTTAAATCAATTTCAAGGCCAAATATATCCAAATAAATATAAAAATCAATCCAAAAAAATTGTAGAAAAATAGAGAAAGTATATTTAACCTTCTAAAATATAAATAAAAATACTTTATCTCAAATTATCTTCTGATGTCTCTATATTAAATCATGAAAGTCATTGATAAATATAAATCTTCATGAAATAAATATTTAAAAATATCTAAAAATCATAGTAAAAAATAATATAGCTAAATAATGCTAATAGATCCTATCTAAAGGCCATATAACCATAAGATGGTCCTAACTCACCTAAGGGCTTAGTCACAACTCCTATGATCATAGAAAGTTAATTATAAACTAATCAAATAAAAATGAAAAAAATCCTAAATTTCTAATCCGGGTGGCAGATGCCACATACTACCCCTTAAAAATATTTTTGTCCACAAAAATCAAACAAACAAGTTTATATAAATATAGTAATATATGCAAGCAATCTTCTATGGCAATCTGATAACAATTATTAGGGTAATTCTTGGAATGGTCATTGTTCAACGGTAAATCATATAGAAGCTAAACTTAATAATATCTCCAGCCCAATAAGGTGTACAAAGCATGTACCTTAATTAGCAATTGTAACTACAAAGGTTTTAGGAAAATCTATGCATGTTACCTTCGACTTGGGGTTGTGCTACAACCACAAATGTTTGTCCTTGTCCTTGGTGGGGTGATCCTCTGAACTTTTGGTTCTGGGTTGGTCTATTGGTGGGTAGAGGAGGATCTATGGGGCAATCTTTCACTCTATGATTGGGTGATCCACAATGTAGGCAAAGTCCTAATCGTACCCTACGATCTCCCAAGCATACCATTCTTTTCAACAAAAATGACAGCTAGCCTTGGGTTGATTCTATTGTTGTGGTGTTGGGGCTCTACCAGAAGGTTGGAACTGCTGCTGCTGGGAACGAGGATGCAGGTGATACTGCTGTGGTAAAGTCTTCTCCAGAATATTGGGACGTTTTGTCGATCCCAATTCGCTGCTACTTCCTCCACATGCATATCGATCTCACTTCGGCTTGTGACTCAGCTCTTCCTCTACTGCTTACGTGACCTTCAAGATCTTTTCGTAGGTAGTGGCTCGAATGGTGGCGACGGCTAGACAAACCTCGTGAGATAATCCTTTCTTGAATCTTCGAGCCTTGCTTTCAGGGGTGTTGACCATGCTCTCTAAGAAGCGGCTGAGGCAAAAAAACTCAAAGGTGTACTCGTTGACGGTGAGGTTTCCCTGCTCCAGACTCTCGAACTGACTCACTAACGCCTTTCGAGTACGTCGGGGTAGAACTTCTTTTTGAACAGTTTCTTGAACTCCTTCCAAGTCACATCTGGTGTAAAAAGTCGGGGCTCATCTCTATACCATGTTTGGGTGATGTCGAAAAGCTGCATGCAGGCCAACTCGATCTTCAGGTCTTCAGGAACTCGAGCCATCCGAAAAAATCACTCCACGTTCTCTAACCACTCATCAGTGTAGATAATCCCTTCTATCCTATAGAATTCCTTGGGCCTAAGGTCCATGAAGTTATTGAAAGTTCTTGGGCGCGGTTGGGGAGCAACTCTAGTCTGAAGAGCCTCTCTCAGGATGTCGCGAAAGATGTTCGCTTACTCCGTCTGGGAAACGATGAGCTGCTGGAAGATCCCAAGGAGCATAGCATTGTCTAGTGTAGGTGCTGGAGGCAGAATAGGTGCTAGATACATAATAGGTGCCGGTGATGGAGTCCGCAGGGGAAAATGTGAGGGTGGTGGAATGTCGTCTCGGTGAAATCTCGAGGTCTGCGGCTTTGACGTCTCGCCCAGATAAGTAAACTGGCCTCCATGTGTCGGTAGGGTCTCCTTCATGAAATATTCGCCTGCAATTTCTGGGGTGTTCAGGGGAGCAATGTTTCCTGTCTTGAGAATACATTGGCTGCAAATAAGGAAAATTATTAGACGGTAGAAAGATTCAAAAAGATGCAAATCAAGGAGTAATTGGAGTTAAAATAGAGATCAATAACGTATCAAGGCATGCGAAAGAGATCCTTAAAAGCCTAATCCTATTTGTGGATGATGTGAACCTCTCCTAAAATTATTATAAATCCTATCTTCAATTATATTCGCAGGCTCACGGCTAGTACAACTAAGTTGAAGTACTAACCGTGCGTTCGTAACCTTATGCGAAACCTGACCTGCATGGGCTACCATAAAAACTTGTCACGACCTGCACCCGCTTTTGGGATACGAGTACGTGTCCAAGCCCAGCCTACGCCGCAGTGTCGATAGTAGTACGCCGTCTATGATAAGCATTATCTATACAAGTACACAGTTCGTATTTATTATCCTAAGTTATAACAAAAGATTAAACTCAAGTCTCAATAAATAATTTCAAGAAAGATCCACTACAACTCAAAATACTCTCGGGAACTGTAGAAGCATGAAAAAGAGAAGAAAAATAACCCATGCGGCCAAGAAGCCACATGCGGCTCAAGATTCCCATGCGGCTCAAACACAGAGTGGACTCCATACGGCCAACAGAGGGAAGCCACGTGTCTTTTTAGAACGGCTGTACCCAGCATCATTCAAACGCAATTAATGCCCTGATGGCTGACAATTAATCCTCTGACGGCTGACAGCTGACAGCTGACAGCCCTGACGAAAAGTAGTCATGATGACTGACACAAGAGCAACATCTTCCTAGGGAACTAGAAGAGATCTTCACAACTGCGAGGCTAGTTTATGCGGCCAGACTAGACGAGTTCATGCGGCCAGTACAGAGAAACCTAAGCGGATCAATCATGAAGGTCCCCCCATGCGGCTCGGCCATGAAGAAATCCATGCAGCTCGGCCATGAAGACTCTCATACAGCTCGGCCATGAAGACCCCCATACGGCTCGGTCATGAACATATTCATGCTGCTCGGTCATGACAACCTTCATGCGGTTCGAGTATAGAGACTATTCATGCGGCTCAGTCATGAAGTCTTTCATGTGGCTCGGTCATGACGACCTTCATACAGCACAAATATGAACGCTCCCCATGCGGCTCAACAATGATGACAGGACATGTGTCCTAAAAATAATCACATTTTGGGTCAGATCCCGATGATTTGGGACACGTGGCAAGAGAATGAATTAAATTGATTCATTTATATTTGTGGATATCAGCAAATCATCATGATGGAGATTTATTGCAATCAACATTAATGACTGACATAATTTGGCATAATCCTCATTAATGGCTCAGATCCTTCACGCTCAAGATTAATGGCCCAGATTGATCACTTATCAGGCCGCCGCCACTTTGAGAACGGGCAGTCATTGCAAACCCTAATGATGCTCCCTATTATTATAAATAGCAGGATGCCATTCCTTTGTAAAAGAGGACATACATAGAGAGATACGTACATACAGAGAGGCGCTCCCCCAATAATCAGAGAGAAAAATCCACAGAGATCAATCCAGAGAGAGAGAAGCCAGAAGAGCAATACGAGGAGAGCAAGAAGAGCATTTCTTCATCAACGCCAACCATCTCGTCACAGGAGCCAAGGCTACGTCCGATCGTCCAAGGAGTAAGGCAGAGCTGCCGTCGCTTTTCTGAGCCTCTATCGTCACCCCCCAGAATCAAAAATAAACAATTGTACTTAGATTGCTATACCTAGATTTTCGTCCCTCGGCTTTCTTTGTACAAGCGAGTTTGTAATGTGAAGTAAAAGTCCAGTCCTCCTATAAAACTGTTCTGCTCTTTTATATTTCATGGCAAACACGATGGCGACTCTGCTGGGGACAAACTTCTCCACGACTGAGGAGTTGGTGACGCAATCGGATGCAGCCAAGCTTGGCTCTGTAGAAGCATGGAAAATACTAAAGAAAATGATTCATGCGGCCAGGAAAGATCCATGCGGCTCAGGGGACTCATGCGGCTCAGGGAATCATGCGGCATAAGAAGCTATGCGGCCCAAGGCATTCCATGCGGCTTAGAGGACACGTGGCCTGATAGTGCTCCCCTCCGACCCATGCTGCATTAATTGCTATGACGGCTGAACCCTCTGAAAAGTTGACAGCCCTGACACCAAAGCAGGTAATTATGGCTCTGCCATAATGATGAATCTCTAGGGAAGAGGAAAGAAATCTCGGACACAAATCCCCCGAGAGCCGTAAAAATGCCACGTGGCCTTGCCACGTGGGCATTCGTATGCGGCTCGCTTCTCATGCGGCTCAGAATAAATCCTATGCGACTCAGGCCATAGAAGCCTCATGCGGCTCAAGCAAAGGACTTCCCATGCGGCTCAGAGTGAATCTATCCTATGCGGCTCAGGCCATGAAAGCCTCATGCGGCTCGAGCGAGGACTTCTCATGCGGTTCAAGAAGATCATGTCCATGCGGCCCAGACGGATATATACCTATGAGGCCCACAAGGATTACTCCTCTGTGGTTAGGGGACTCAAGTGAGGGCTACTGCCCACGCAGCCCTGACACGTGGGCCTAACCATATGCGGCTCATATTCATATGCGGCTCACTAGTCATGCGGTCCAGATTCCTCTAGCAGCCCCTAGGACACTTGTCCTAAACCGATTAATTCCTCAGATTTGCTGCCATTAAAGATTGGGTCAGATCCCAATGAATCTGGGACACGTGGCAGAAGAATAGATCTGATTTATTCGCAGATATCAGAAGATCAGTATAAGGATGATTTATTCCAATCATCATTAATTGCTCATAGAATTTGGTGTAATCTACACCTAATGGCCCAAATTCATCATAATTAAAACGAATGGCCAAGATGGACTAATCCCCAAGCCGCTGCCATTTCCAAGAGCTAATCATTGGCAACCCTAATGATCATATCCCACTATTATAAATAGCAAGGTGCCATTCCCTTGAAGAGATATACAATTTCAGAGAGAAAAATACGTATATACAGAGAGACCCCCCCAATAGTCAGAGAAAAAAAATACACAGAGAGAGAGAGAAGCCAGAAGAGCAGCAGAGGAGCAAGAAGTGCATTTCTTCGTCAACGCCAACCATCTTTTCACAAGGAGCCAAGGCTGCATACCGATCGTGCAAGGAGTAAGGCAGGGCTGCCGTCGCCTTCCCGAGCCTCTATCGTCATCCCCCAGAATATAAAATAAATAATTGTACTTAGACTGCTGTACCTAGGTTTTTGTCCCTAGGCTTTCTTTGTACAAGCGAGTTTGTAACGTGAAGTAAAAGTTCGGTCCTCCGATAATTGCTCTGTTCTTTTATATTTCATGGCAAACACGATGGCGACTCTGCTGGGGACTAACTTCTCCACGGCTGAGGAGTTGGTGACGTAATCTGATGCAGCCAAGCAGGGCTCCACTCAACAAAAGATGGTCGCCTGGTTCGACCAACAGGCATTCGAAGAGATGCTCTCCGATAAAAGCACTGGCCCGGTCCAGAAACGAGCCCGCACAAAGAAGGCCCGTAAGGAGTGGAGACCCCGATCCTTCGTTCCTGCTGAAGCTCTTGCAGAGACACCCTCTGTTGTTCAAGATGGCGAGCAAGATTCCCCTGCGGCCCCACTTCGGATCGTAGACAACTCTGCTGTCCCCAAGTCCGGCAGAAGAAAATACTATAATGCTGGACTTGCAGGGGCAAAGAGGAACTCTATGAGATCCGAGCCGTATAAGGTTAGTAGCCGCAGGGAGAAAGCTCATGCGGCTACATCCTTCAGCCGCAGGGAAAAAGCTCATGCGGCTACATCCTCCAGCCGCATGAAGAAAACTCATACGGCCATATCTGTCAGCCGCATAGCTTATGCAGCTACAGTTGCCAATCACACGAATAAAACTCATGCGGCTGTGGAAGTCAATCGCTTGTAGAAAACCCATGCGGCCACAATTGCCAACCGCATACGGCCAGCCTGTACGGTCGTGACTCTTAGCCGTACAAAAATAATTCGTCCGATGGCAGGAGACAACCGCATGCAGACAGCCTGCACGGTACCCAACTCTAGCCGCATAGCGTCCGTTTCACGCTTCTCTCGATCAGTCTTCGACCGTCTCTCATGCGGTCCTGACCCTGATGATTCTCTGGATGATAAGCCAGACTCTGTGGTACCCAACTTGGACTCCTCCTATTACGCACCTACAAGTGCTAAAAGGAGGAAGTCTAGGGCAGCACGGGCTTATCGGGCCCAGTCAGCTGTCCCAACCTCTGACTATCGGGGCATCCCGTTGACTATCACACGGGCCTCGGATGGAAAGTTGTATACAACCACTCGAATCCAGCCCCCGGCGACAAACAGACAGAGTGGTTCCTCTGACCTGCGGGAGGCAATCCTCCATAAACGCAAGGAAAGAGAAGGAGTGTCGGCGTGCAAAGAGTCCTCGCTTGGACATCGCTGCACCCAAATCATCGTCAATTGCTGCTGCAACAACGCGGCAGTGACGGAAGATCGGCCGTCCGTCTTCCAAAGGCTACAGTGCTCGAAATCAGAAGATGAGGCACCTCCTGTTGTCTCCTGCAATTCCGCTCAAAAAGTCCCCGCCGAAGGGAGAAGGAAGAAGACAAGCATCTCCAGTCCCAAGATATCAACCACCACAGCTAAGAAACTATCGTCTAAACGGTTGTCCTCTACTAGTGTATTCCAACACACCCATTCAAAGACGAAATTTACCGCGATAGGAAATTCATCATCCACCTCGCTGGGGTTGAGGAAACTGGGGGTAGCACTCCTCCGAACATCCGTAACAATCCAATGTTTCAAGGAGCCGAGCCCGGGGAAACAACTCTTCCATCAGGGGCAACAGACGCCGATGTCCCCGAGGACACCCGTTACTCTCAAGACAAAGTAAACTCTGAGGCCGGGGGTACTGCTCCCTCCGAGTCCGAACCAGAAGACAATATTCCCACATACCCCGATGACTTCTCGGTACACGGGTGCGACTCGGAGGGCACATCCTCCACCGTTCCTTCCATCACTCCTCACGTAAGGACGGTGTTCATGACGGACAGCAATCAAGGTGGTTCCAGTGATCGCCAGTGCATTGACAGTCTCGAAGCCATATTACTTGCTTTGGTCAAGTCTGTAGATGAGATTAAATCGGCCCTGCCAACTATACAAGGAGGAACGCCCGGTCAAACAAACACGGGCCCTGCGGTCAATATAGATTCAAACTCAGCGGCACCAAACCCGGGCAATAATCCTTCCGAAATAACAACTCCTACCGCGACAGATAAGATCCGAGAAGTAAGGAGAGAGGTCCAGGAGCTACGAGCCATGTTCCATGCCCGAGAAACGCTCAAGATCTCAGAATACGGCAACCATACCCTGCTGAATGGAGGGATGTTCCATTCCTACCAAGATATAAGCCGTTCAATATCAACCCGTATGATGGCAAAACCTCAGCAAGTCGGTACATCACTTACTTTGAGGTCACCATCGACCATCTGCCCCATGATGATGCGATCCTCACACGGTTATTCGTCGGGACATTGGAAGGAGTCGTCTTCGATTGGTACCGCAATCTACCAGACAACTGCATCCACTCCTTCGCCGGCTTCAAACGCCTGTTCTTGGAACAATTCTACGAAGTAGGACAAGACGTCACTATGTCCACTCTCATGGACGTCGTCCAAGGGGAGAAGGAGTTGACAAGGAACTACATCGAGCGGTTCCGCCAAACCGCCATGAAGCTGCCTTCCGGAAATCTGGATTCCTCTTTGATTGAAATTTGCCAAAAGAGACTGCTTCCAACGATCAGTCTCTGGATGGGCGAAAGTCAATTCAATGATTGGAAAGCATTCATCATCAGTGCCACAAGCTCCGAAGAACGACTGAAGAAGGCTCGCCAACTGGGATTACACATCTCAGAAGGAGAAAACAAGGGCAAGCGTCCCAACAACGATAATGGGGGTAACCCCTCCAACAATCGGGACAGCAGGCTATGGTGGCCGACACGGCCCAGAAGCCCGAGCCACAACCAGCAGACAAACAATGGCCTCAGATCACTTACTCTTTCGAAGACGGCCACGTCAAGCCTATCTTGGACATGCTCATACAAGGAGGTAGAATTCAGCTTCCTTCACCAAGACGGAAGCCTCGGCCGGCTGATTTGGAGAACCCAAAGTTCTGCCATTACCACCGTTATGTACACCACGCTACACACGACTGCTACCAACTAAAATGGTACATCCAAAGCCTCATCGATTCGAACGCTCTGGCCATCGACTTCGAAGAAGTAACCGTAGCAGCCAATATGGTGTCCGTACAATTCGGCAGCTTCCCTCCGACAGAGACTCAAGACGGGGTAATCCCCGTCCCTCTTGCGACGATAGAGATTACCAATCTTCTACCTCCCTGGGAACAGGCTGCTGGACTAGTACCTCTCACCACCTCACGAGGGAAGGTCATGTGGGTCCATCCAGACTTGGTGTCAGAAGTAACTCGGCCCACACCATCTCCCACTAACAAAAAGAGTAGCAAAATCCGGACCTGCCACACAATCTCAGCAGACAACGAGGAAGCTACAGCCGTCGTCACGCGGTCCGGAGTGCAATCCCAACCTGTGGTTGATAGCCCAGCTGAAAATCATCAACCTACTACAACTGATGCTCCGGGACCGGCTCAGCCTTCGACGGTCGACAAGCCTAGGCCGAAGGAGACTCGCTTCGACAAATTCCTCCGAAAGGATGCAGCCCAAGGACTAGAGAGGCCCTATAACTTTGACATCTTAGCACAATTGGCTAACACTCTGGCCAAATTGTCACTGTACGAACTCCTAAGGCTCTCCAAGGATGTTCGTATTGTATTGAGCGAAGCACTCCAAAATGCCGATGCTTATCTGGCTCAATCCAACCTCACCGGGGAGGACTCACCCGTGGATCTCCAAGACAGTGCCTGCATGGAAGCAATGCCCAATATCGTCTTCACTCCGCAGGATATGCTCATCAACACCAACCTATATGATCGCCCGCTATACTACACGGGATACATCGGCGACGTGAAGGTGGATCGGATGCACATTGACCCCGACTCTTCCATAAGCATCATCCCGAAGGGTCTGCGACATCATCTCCACATCCCAATGCATCGCCTGACACCTACAAGCACCACCATTAGCGGTTTCAATTCGGGCAGGAGCTACCCTATCGGGAAGATTCGTTTGAAGTGTCAAATTGGCGACCTCCAATCCGAAGTCACCTGCTACGTCATAGATGCAGACACTTCTTACAACATCCTCTTGGGCGCCCATGGGTACACGATTATATGATCGTGCCTTCCATACTACACCAGTGCTTCAAATACGTCGACAAATACGGCTTCGTGAAGACAGAATTTGCTGATATCGATCCCTTCAAAGGGGTCGAATCTTACTACTCGGACTCCTGCTTATACGAAAAGTCGAAGAGGCACCTTGATGAAGGAAATAAACAAGCTAGTACCGAAACGGCTACGGGATCCGAAGGACCCCTGACGATCCACCTCCAAGCTCGTAAACCGGGCAAGTCCGCACCCCTCACCGCCACTCTGCGGAAGGACGCGATCAGCCTCTCGGCGCAAGAGGAGCAGATAATAATCCAGCTGCCAAGGTCCGGCCAAGTGCCGAAACCCACAACGGGGCCACTGACAATTCGACTGCCGAGATTCAGTCAACCCCAAACAGGGAAGCTCAATCCCTCCGACAAGCCGCTGACGATACGCCTTCCCAAGAAGGGTCATCACCTCGATACAAGGTCTGACACTTCCAGCGAACCAGCCACTCCTCGCTCCACATCAAATGCCAAACTGGGGGTCGCCAGTCTGCCAACAACTCCACGCTCTGCTCCATCAACTGAACCACTGACAATCAAGCTTCCCAGGTCGTCCTCTCAGTCTTCGTTCACACAGGGGGTAGCCGAAGAGGAACCGGAGCTAGCCAAGTATATGGCTACCCACACCAATGTCCCTTCCGCTGATGATGTAATCCCCCTAGAAAAGATACCTTACTTCATCAATAAAGGGTTATCTTTGAACTACATCGAGCTCAATAAGCTATGTACAATGTATGCTATGGAACACGGTATAGGCGCTCACCTACACACACAGGTAACAAATGTGTGTACCGCGATCCAGCTTACTCCAGTAGAAGACGCTTACCGAATATTCGAGGGAGGAGATCATCCGATCATCTTCGGCCGGACGAACAACCCGTACCCCCTCGCCATAGAAGAAGTCGACCTCGGGTCAGATGCCGGGAGACTGCCTCTGTATCTCTATAGCCCTCAATCCAAATATCTCATGCAGAAACAGGGGTATAACCTAGAGACGACGCCAGGATTGAACTACGGCACTGGGCGACGATTACCTTTGAAGCCGCCAGTCCCGGCGGGCAAACCACGAAACTACTATAACAAAACTCGATGCGGGTTAGGGTATGTAACGCCTACTACGACCCCTGAAAGTTCAGATGAAGAATGCGACTGGCAGTCACATTTAACCGGATCACCAACTTCCGACTCAGATACCAGCATCGGAGATGTGTTCAGACAAGTCATGTCAGTCAACATGGCATTCGCCGACGCTTACGAAGAAGACGAAGACATCCCCGAAATCCTCGAGCTAGAGCCATGGACCCAGCAATTAGACGCACAATAGGAAAAGTGGTTCGAACTGAGAGAACCTCCTACTGAAGATGAGGTCATACAAGTGGATCTCGGCAGCGAATCTTCTCCAAAACCGATTTTTATCAGTAAAAGCCTAACTGACGAAGAACGGGAGTCGCTGTTAGAACTTGTCAGAGAGTATATTGATGTGTTCGCCTGGAGCTATGAAGATATGCCAGGGTTAAATCCTGACATCGCTCTTCACAAACTCAATATTCGACCAGATGCGAAGCCGGTCAAGCAACAACAGAGACGCTTCCGTCCAGGCATCATGGTCGTGATCGAAGCTGAAGTCAACAAACTAATAGCCAGCGGTTTCATTCGTGAGGAGCAACATCCCGATTGGGTCGCCAATATAGTATCCATCCTCAAGAAGAATGGGAAGATTCGAATCTGCATCGACTTTCACAACCTGAATGAGGCATGCCCCAAAGATGAATTCCCCCTTCCTATCACAGACATCATGATTGAAAATACCTGCGGCTTCGAACGCATGTCATTCATAGATGGCTTCTCGAGGTACAACCAAATCAAAATGTCTCCTGACGATGAAAAGCACACATCATTCCGAACACCGATTGGCACGTACTGCTACACCGTCATGCCTTTCGGTTTAAAGAATGCTGGCACCATATATCAAAGAGCCATGAGCATCATCTTCAGAGACCACTTACGCAAGACGGTGGAGTGCTATGTTGACGATATAGCCGTCAAGAGCCGTAGCAAGGGAGACCATCTGCAGGATCTAAGGACGGTATTCGACCTAATGCTAACGCACAATTTGAAAATGAACCCTGCGAAGTCCTTTCTGGGCGTATCCAGCGGGAAGTTCTTAGGCTTCATCATCTCTGCAAATGGTATCCATGTAGACCCTGAGAAGACAAAAGCAATCATGGAGATGGGTCCTCCGAAAAATCTCCGCAAACTCAGAGGCCTTCAAGGAAGGCTAGCTTACATCAGAAGGTTCATTTCCAACCTCTCCGGGCGATGCCAACCATTCACGCAGCTCATGAAGAAAGGAGTCTCATTCGTATGAGACGAGGAATGCCAACGTACTTTTGACATCATCAAAGAATATTTGTCAAATCCTCCGATCTTGGTAGCTCCAGTCCCTGGAAAACCATTCCTACTCTATGTACGAGCAATGGAACACTCCTTCGGTGCCCTGTTGGCACAAAACAACGATGCAGGCCACGAACAAGCCATATACTATCTCAGCCGAATGATGGTTGGGCCAGAGCACCGATACACCGCTGTAGAGAAGGAATGCCTCGCCTTGGTGTTCGCCATTCAGAAAATGCGACACTATGTCACCGGACAAACGATACATGTGATCTCACAGGTCAACCCTCTCAGAGTCCTCATGACCAAACCAGGGGCACTTAGCTCTCGACTCGCTACATGGGCAATATTGTTGTCCCCTTATCATATGATCTTTGTCCCACAAAAGACAGTCAAAGGTCAAGCCCTGGCATACTTTTTAGCAGCCCACCCAGGCTCGGAATCCTCTAGAATATACGAAGAGATTCCAGACGAGGTCGCCGACTCGTATACAACATCTCACGAGGCTATATGGCGAATGTTCTTTGACGATGCTTCAAGGACCGGACCTAAAGGCAACATAGTCGTCGGAGTCGGGGTAGTGCTGGTCTCCCCTTCCGGATTGGTGATCAACCGCGCCTATTCCCTCACAGAACCCTGCTCTAACAATGTGGTCGAGTATAACGCTCTAGTCATTGGCCTCCAACTTGCAAGAGAACTGGGGGTATAATACCTTGAAGCATACGGCGATTCCCAACTAATCGTCAATCAGATCCAAGGTTCGTACGAAGTCCGCCACGAAGACATGATCCCTTATCACCAAATAGCGATCGATATCATCTCGTCACTTGAGGGGTTCTTCATCGAGCACGTCCCCAGACTCCGAAATATTGAAGCCGATGCCCTAGCTGGTCTTGCCGCTTCCCTAGCAGTTCCAAATTATGATTGCCAATCAGTAGAAGTGATAGGCCATGAACTGGTCTGTCCCAAAAACAATGTGCAATTCGTGGCAAGTTATTTCGTACAGACGATCGATGATGCCCCAGATTGGAGATAACCATTCATCGACTTCGTCGTCTACCACATCCTGCCCGAGAACCCAAAGGAAGCCACTTCCATCAGAAGGCGTTCTCTCAGATTCTTCTATGATACAGAGACGAAGATGCTGTATCGCCGTTCTTACGACGGATTATTACTTCGGTGTCTGTCAAACGCAGAAGCCAAAGAAGCAGTACGAGAAGCTCATGACGGTGTCTGTGGTGCCCACCAGCCCGGCCAAAAACTACAAGATCGTCTTCGCCGAATGGGCTACTATTGGCCCACGATGGTGGCAGATGCGATCGATTATGCTAGAAAGTACAAAGCTTGCCAAGTCCACGCAGACTTCATTCACCAACCATCCGAATTTCTATATCCGACAGTGGCGTCCTGGCCATTCGAAGCATGGAGAATGGATATCATTGGTCCACTCACCCCACCTTCCTTCCGAGGACATCGCTTCATACTTACGATCACTGATTACTTCTCCAAGTGGACGGAAGCTGTCCCACTCGCAGAAGTCAAGACTTCAAACGTGATCAGCTTTCTTAAGCATCACGCCATCTACCGCTTTGGACTACCCCGAAGGATCATCCATGATAATGGTCCGCAGTTTGCAAGCCACGCATTCTATCGGTTTTGCGATAAACACCATATTCAGAATATCGCTTCGACGCCGTACAACCCGGCAGCAAACGGGTTAGCAGAGGCGTTCAACAAAACGATCATCAAACTCCTCAAGAAGTTTGTCTCCTCCAACAAGCGCGACTGGAACGAGAAGCTCGGTGAATGCTTATAGGCTTATCGCACCATAATTCGAACAGCCACCGGGAATACGTCGTTCTCCCTAGTGTACGGGAGTGAGACAGTTCTCCCATTAGAGACTCAAATACCCTCACTCCGCGTCGCCTTCACTTATCAGTTGACAATGGATGACAACTACCGACGTCGACTACAAGAGTTAGAGGCCCTAGATGAAAAGCGCCTCCTAGCTCAGCAAAGGATCGAGCTATACCAAGCACGCATCTCAGGAGCCTTCAACAAGAAGGTCAAAATCAGAACATTCCAAGTGGGTGATCTTGTGCTGGCAGTCCGGAGGCCGATGGTCATGACTCACAAGACCGCCGGCATGTTCCAGCCAAAGTGGGAAGGCCCATTTATCATAGAGACAGTATTCTCCAACGGCGCTTACCGCCTCGCTAAGCAAAACAGAAACTTGCTCATGTTGCCCGTCAACGGCAAGTTCCTGAAGAAATACTATGTTTAAACAACATCCTCCAGATTTTTGAGTCACGTACCCGCTGGTAACACTGAACTCGCTCCATAAATTTCCAGATTATTGAGTCATGTATCCGCTGATACCACTGAACTCACCCTCATAGTTTGCCAGATTATTGAGTCACGTACCCGCTGGTACGCTGAACTCATACTCACCATTCTCCAGATTCCTGAGTCACGTACCCGCTGGTACCGCTGAGCTCGTATCCATAATATTCCAAATTTTTGAGTCATGTACCCGCGTATATCGCTGAACTCATGCCCTTCTTCCACAAAGATATCCCAAATTTCCAAGTCATGTACCTGCTGGTACCTCTGAACTTACACTTTGATTCCAACATTCATGGATTGTCGAGTTATGTACACATCGGTACCCCTGAACTTACACCCTGGTCACTCTTTTGAAAAAAAGTTATGTATAACCATACCGCTGAACTTTCTTCCTAAAAAAGATCCTCCCTCATGATCTAATACCTGCACTCCTAGTGCACAACAAAGGTAACGGGTCCACAAACTTCCAAGACGGCCATGTCCTCATTACCTCTGAGCCGTTCCACTTCCGCCAAAAACAAATCACCCCCTACGTAGAACTTTCATGTCCTCATACCTCTGAGTTGTTCTATGTGCCCTCCTTCATTGAGCCCACTCCTGTCATGTCCTCATTACCTCTGAATGGGAAGGCTCCGTTGAAGAAACCTTCATACTTGCCATGTCCTTATTACCTCTGAGTAAGTATGATGACCCCCTTTCGACCTATTATCTGTACCCACAACCGAAGTACGCCAAGGGTAATAAATCCACGAATGTCCTCTGCTGACGATCAATATCCTCCGTCGAGTTCACTCCTGCCATATTCTCATTACCTCTGAGTAGGAAGACTCTACGTTTAAAAAACCTTCCCACTTGCCATGTCCTCGTCAACTCTGAGCAAGAATGTCAGTTCCCCTTCATCCTATTATCCGTGCCCTAAACCAGGGTACGCCAAGGATAATAGGCCCACAAATATCCTCAGCTAAATTTCTCAGCACAAATCTATCACCTCATCAGGCCCCAGGAGCCCAGCTGCTCTACGGCATTCCTTTTTTTCAATACCAAAAGCACCCATGACCACTTCGTTATGGCTGCTTCAGGTACCCTGATCAAAACTTGTTACCTCTGCCTAAAACCAAGGTACGCCATGGGTAACAGGTCCACAAATATATCTCCTATACGGGGGTAAATATCACCACAATATCACAAGCGCAGCAAGCAATACAAATGAAGGGTAGAATTGAAAGTACTCTTTATTTGAAGGAAGAAAAAAACATTACATGTTTCGGGATCATGTCCCTTCCAGAAAGAAAGAAAATAGAAACAAAACAAGAAGAAAAAGCCGACTACATTTCAGCATCACTCAATTCCAGGAGGCGGTTTCTTACTGAAGTGGTCCTCCGTTCAATCCGTTGCCGAACGCGATGCTCGGCCTCCTGGAATAAATGCTCCTCATTATCCAAGCCCAAGAACGCTTGACAGTTATCCTCCAATTTCTTCAAGGCAGTCTCCAGGTCAGTCGAAGCTTGAGTAACCCTGTCAGCCTCCTGAACAATTAGTTCCCTGTCATTACGGGTAGTCTCGAGTTCAGACTCTAAGAAAGCCAACTTCTTCTGAAGAGCAAGGATCTGCTCCTGTGTCTCAGTAATCTCACGAGAGACAGACTCCTCCCGAGCCACGACATTTTCAGTCGCATAACTCAATTGATCATACCGGTCAGCTAAGTCACTGAGATCCTTCAGCATGCCCGGTCTGGTTTTATCTCGAGCCGCTCTGGTCCTCTCTATAAGAGCAATAAGGGAAATCTGCTCCTCGTTTATAACAGTAGGCAGATCAGCCTGCCGTAATACCCGAAGCTCGGACACCAGCTGATCAGCCTCCAGCAATTTCGTCTGCAGAAGCGAAGCCATCCCTGCATCATCAGGAAGATCCCTAAGGATGTTTATTTGACCATGGGCACATTGTCGGGCCAAGGTAAAAGAGGTCCCTCTGTCTACAGCGGCCTCGATTCCCCTCTTCAAATGATGATAAAAACTGGCAACCACGTCCTGCAACGCGTCCTCCAAAACCTCAGCAGAGGAGGGCGTCAGGGGAAGCCGGAGCGACAAAGTCGGAGGAGTAACGCTAGAGGTCGCCATCGAGGGAACAGATTCCGAGAAGAACGATGCATGGATAGCGGCCAACTCATCTTCCGCCGCCCGGAGAGCTTGGAGGCTCGGCAGGGAAGAAAGGTCGACTCTCGAAGCCATCGGAGCAGAGGATGATGCAAGGACCATCGTTCCCTGCCCCAATTGCCCCGAGAATTGTCCCGCCAAACTCGGGCCCCCAGAAGGCCCATCAAGACGAGTCGGACAGTAAGGAGGTACACCTCTTTCCACCGATGCCCCTTCGGTTGGGATTGTCTCAGCGACGTCCATCGTCGGCACTGGAGGGACATGACCTGAATGCCCAGAATAATAATCAATCGACGTAACCCGAAGGACATGATGATAGAGCAGATAGGCTTTCTCACGGGTTAAGATTCTGCTAATCTTACCAGAGGAGGGGCATAAAGGCCATGGCTCATCCACAACTGGCATAGTCCCCTCACCCGCGATCCCCGAGTTAAACTCAGTCACGTCCCCTGCCCCCGTCACCTCGAGGGAGGGTACAGGTTGATCTGCATTCTCTTGAATATGAGCAGGCTCATGGGAGTCCCCGTCACCCTGGGTCACCGCCCCGACATCCTGAAACTCTTCTTCTTCTCCCGACACCTAAAAGGAACGAAGACAGCCAGGATTGAAACTCAAAGAAAAGAAGGGGGAAGGGATCAAGAGCAGTTTTGTTACCTCTGACGCAGGGTTGACTTCTTCTCCACATTCTTTTATGGCTAGCGGACGGTGCCTAGTCGCAACCAACTTTCGGGATCGTAAAACACTGCCTATAGGAGAGACTTGTCTGCTACGTTTCGGAGTAGGACCAGGCGCAACAAGAGACTGATCCCTCAGTACCTCATCTGACAAAACATGTGACTGACCTACCTCTGCACCTACCACTGGAAGGATAGAGTCACCTTCATCGCACTGGTTGCCTTCTCCACCCTCAGCAGCGAAATCCAAATCTGGCACTTCGGCTCTAACCTTTCTTTTCTTGGCCCCTTGAGAGCCTTCCTCCAGACTAGTGCCAACAATAAAACTGGTACCCGGGTTAAAACCAACTGGGGGCTTGTTCGCCATGACATGATACAGAGCTGCCATGTACAAGATCTCCACTGACTCTTTAATGGCAGGGACCGAGAAAATGGTACGAGTGTGGAACGAATCATAATATTGCCAAGCTCTGATACCATCAAGAAGACTACCCTCATAACCCAGGCAAGGACTGGGGCTGTCCAGACAAAGTTGGCTATATCCAAACTGCCGGGCAAACCTGCTAGGCAGATAAGGCTCCAGAAAAACAGCATTACGGTTACGGTACACTAGATGTGCGGGACGGATGTTACGCAACCATAAGAGCATCTGGCCATCCAGAAGCTGAGGGGGCGCGATACCGTAAATATGTACAGCCTCTATGTCCCTGGCAGTAAAGCGAGGGACGGATACGAAGATATGATACTTATCTGCCCTCGCCAATGCCATCCGGCAAGTCCGCATGGTTTCACACTCCCAAGGCTCGTCACGGTAGTGGAAGATAAATGCGTCATCATCAGTCACACCGTCTTCAGAGCCCGGCCTCATCAAAGACGGGTAATGTATCAGCAGCCACCCCATCAAATAGTGATAAAGCAACTCAGTTCGCTCAAAATCCTTGGTCACGTCGCGAGCAATGATTTTGGATGTGAAGGTACGAAGGCCACGGTGTATGCTGCACACCATGGCCGGAAGGAGAGCTAGCCTGATTCGTAAAACTAACTTCACAGCCGGAAGGATGAAGTTACAACTAATTCTCTCAATAGAACCGGTTCCTCCCGAGACTACACAGTTTCGTAGCCAGATCATCAAAAATCCCACCAGAAGCGCTTTATCGGACAGCTCTTGAGTATCCTGGTAAAAGTAGTCAAAAGTATCAGTCTGGCTCCCGAATCTGTCGCAGGTAGTGGCCACTCCCTTAGCCGACGACACCGAGTCCTCAACCGCTTCCCGAGGTCGAGGGCAACGAGAGGTGACTCTACCTAAGGCATATGCCAAAAAGAGATAGTGCACCCAATCTTTGGTATAGGGAGCATTCCCTTCCAGGTTACTATCCTGTCGGGTCATCTGATAACATATGTTATAATGGCACAATATCTCCTGGTAAAGGGCCGCAAAGCCAGGATACCGTCGTTCCAGATCGTGGAGTTCCTCGTTAGTGGGAGTATACGCTTCGAACGCTTCGTCCCCCCAAGGAAGCTTGGAGACCGCGTGTATCTCATGAAGTGCGAGTCCCATCTCCCCTACAGGTGTGTAAAAGGATCCCGTACGGCAATTATACATTTCCAACAGAGATATGAACAGCTTCTTGTTTATGGACAAGCCATGACTGGTACCTCGGATAGCGTGGTACAGGCCAATCTCGCACAAAAAGGCCTCATACTTCTGCAAGATCCAAGTAGACAAATTGACCCACGAAGGAATAGAGTGTACCCAACCAGGGAACGTCAACCAACCGACAGGATAGGAGCCTTTCCGAGCAAGCTGATTTATAAAAGTGTCGACGGTAGAAAAGGAGAAATTAGGGCCTGCCACATTCAGGAAAGAACCTGGGACTAATCCCGTCACAGAACAACTAGTGTGCACTTTGCCGGCAATCACGGACTTTAGATTGTTATTATAATGGATGTTCCCCACAAACATCCCACCCCTGGTAGGGGTTAAAGTCTCCCCCATCTTTCGATCTAACGGGAGCTTATTAAACCAAGATAGCGGGAAGTGTCGCTCCATTTGGGGGATGCGAATCGCCATCCCATTAGAAACAAAGCTCCAATCCTCCGACACCTCCAGGACATGATCATTCTCCACAGACAAGGCGTCTCCAAAAAAGATCGCAGGCTTCAAATACTCCCCTTCAAATTTCTTGGAGTTCATCATAGCGTTAAGGAAGTGGAAAGACTGATTCTTGATGGCATTTAATCTAACCGTAGGCTCATCGCTCGGAAACTGGTCAGCCATATACTGAACAATATGGTCATACCTATAGCCGAGAGCGGCTTGAGTGCTACCCACCAAGAGTTCTCCAGCAGCGTTAACCGACAGATTCACTAAAGAACAAACAGAGAAAAGTAAGTTAAACGGAGGGATAAAACAAGAGAGAGCCGATTGGGTGCTCTCAAACCCCATGCGGCTCAAGAAGACATTCATGTGGCCCCATGAAGATCTTAGAAATCTTATGCAGCTTCGTACAATAAAATGTCTATGCGGTTTAGCGTTACTTATGCGGCTTCGCCAGCAAGGCACGCATACAGACGCGGTAGTTCTTTTATGCGGCTCGCAGCTCAGCCGTAGGGCGAACATGCGATTTACAAAGGCTCGTGTATAAAGTATGCGACGTAGCCATGGCGGTTGGGTTTCTTTAACTCGTGCATTGTCCTTACCAGTAATGGGGGGTGAACGTCAGGATGAATATCAGGTACGGCGACGGGCGGAGTAGCAGCCGCAGCCGAGGAGGAAGTGGAGGCCGCCTTCTTGCCCTTTACTGCCATGGTCTTCTTGGGAGCCATTAATCACCAAAAGAGGAGAAGGGCAATCGAGATAGGGAAGGTCTGAGGAAGAAGAAGGAAAATAAAGAAGTCTTCTCTCTCTTCAAACTCTTTTTATTTATAGGAAGACGGGAGAAGGAGGACACGTCGGCCAATGACCGACTCATGAAGAGTGCAACCGACTCCTTGGGTTCCGTCTCCAAGATTCACCCAAGGCGTCAAATCCGAAAAATTTAATAAGCTGACTCTTGGGATTCCCTCCTACAAAGACGGCACTGAAATGAATTTGAGGCAAATAAAGACCCACACGCATGGCAAGAAGCTATGCGGCTGAATAGTCTCCAGCGGCTGAGTCACTTATGCGGCTGAATAATTCATGCGGCCGGAACTTCTATGCGGTCAGAATTCTATATGCGGCTAGAAGAACACGGCCATGCTTCTTATTCAAAGTATTTCAATTTTACAAATTGAAAACTTTGAAGGGGGTCCTGTAGAAGCATGGAAAATACTAAAGGAAATGATTCATGCTGCCAGAAAAGATCCATACGGCTCAGGGGACTTATGCGGCTCAGGGAATCATGCGGCATAAGGAGCTATGCGGCCCAAGGCATTCCATGTGGCTCAGAAGACACGTGGCCTGATAGTGCTCCACTCTGACCCATGCTGCATTAATTGCTATGACGGCTGACCCCTCTGAAAAGTTGACAGCCCTGACACCAAAGCAGGTAATTATGGCTCTGCCATACTGATAAATCTCTAGGGAAGAGGAAAGAAATCTCTGACACAAATCCCCCGAGTGCCGTAAAAATGCCACGTGGGCATTCGTATGCGGCTCGCTTCTCGTGTGGCTCAGAATAAATCCTATGTGGCTCAGGCCATAGAAGCCTCTTGCGGCTCAAGCAATGGACTTCCCATGCGGCTCAGAGTGAATCCATCCTATGCGGCTCAGGCCATGAAAGCCTCATGCGGCTCGAGCGAGGACTTCTCATGCGGTTCAAGAAGATCATGTCCATGCGGCCCAGATGGATATATACCTATGCAGCCCACAAGGATTACTCCTCTGTGGTTAGAGGACTCAAGTGAGGGCTACTGCCCACGTCGGAGGATTTGCTTCCTCCAGTTCGTCTTCTTGGAATGTCGGGTTGTCGTGGAGGTTTGGAGGAGTGCTACCCCAGTTCCGACGACCCCCAATGACGTAGACGGCGAACTTCCTACTGCAGCAGTTTTCGTCTTTGAATGGGTGTGTTGGAATACTCCAGTAGAGGATAATCCTTTAGACGACGGCTTCTTAGCTGCAATAGTTGACACCTTTGGGCTGGAGATGCTTGTCTTCTTCCCTCTCCCCTCCACGGGGACTTTCCGCACAGAATTGCAGGAGGCAACGGGAGGTGCCTCGTCTTTCGAGCTCGGATGTTGTAATCTTTGGAAGACGGATGGCCGGTCTTTCGTTACTGCCGTGTTGTTGCAACAGCAGTTGACGATAATCTGGGTACAGTGACGTCCCTGTGAGGACTCTCTGCACGCTGAGGCTCCTTCTCTTTCCTTGCGTTTGTGGAGGATAGCTTCACGCAGGTCAGAGGGACCACTTTGTCCGTTTGCCGCCGGGGGCTGGACTCGAGTGGTTTTATACAACTTCCCGTCAGAGGCCCGCGTGATACTCAGCGGGACGCCCCGATAGTCAGAGGTTGGGGCAGCTGTCTGGACTTGATGAGCCCGTGCTGCCCTAGACTTTTTCCTTTTAGCACTTGTGGGTGCGTAATAGGAAGAGTCCACATTAGGTATCACAGAGTCTGGATTTTCATCCAGAAAGTGATCAGAGTTAGGACCGCATGAGAGTCGGTCGAAAACTGATCGAGAGAAGCGCGGTAGAGACACTATGTGGCTAGCGTTGGGTGCCGTGCAGGCTATCTGCATGCGACTGTCTTTTGTTGTGGGACGAGTTCTTATGCGGTTAGGAGTTACGGCCGTGCAGGCTGTCCGCATACGGTTGGCATCTGTGGCCGCATGGGTTTTCTGCAAGCGGTTGACTTTACTAGCAGCAGGAATCTCATCCATGCGGTTGGAAACTGTAGCTGCATAAGTTATGCGGCTGACAGAAGTGGCCGTATGAGTTTTCTTCGTGTGGTTGACGGTTGTGGCCGCATGGATTTTCTTTCTGCGGCTAATACCCCTCTGTGGCTCAGGTTGAGCAGAGACCCTCTTTGCCTCTGCAAGTCCAGCATTATAGTATTTTCTTCTGCCGGACTTGGAGACAGCAGAGGTGTCTGCGATCTGAAGTGGGGCCGCAGGAGAATCTTTCTCACCGTCTTGAGCGACCGAGGGTATCCCATCGAGGGCTTGGGGAGGAGCAAATGACTTTGGCCTTCACTCTTTACGAGCCTTCGTGGTACGGGTGCGTTTCTGGACCGGGCCAGCGCTGCCTTCAGAGAGCATCTCTTCGAACGCCTGTTGGTCGAAGCGGACGACCATCTTCTGTTGTGTGGAGCCAAGTTTGGCTGCATCCGATTGCGTCACCAACACCTCAGCCGTGGAGAAGTTAGTCCCCAGCAGAGTCGCCATCGTGTTTGTCATTGATTGTAAAAGAATAGAACAATTATCGGAGGACTGAACTTAGACTCACAATACAAACTCGTTCGTACAAAGAAAGCCAAGGGACGAAAACCTAGGTACAGCAGACTAAGTACGATTGTTTATTTTTGATTCTGGGGGGTGACGATAGAGGCTCGGGAAAGCGACGGCCGCTCTGCCTTACTCCTTGGACGATCGGTATGCAGCCTTGGCTCGGGGAAGATCTGTTCGGCGTTGACGAAGAAAGGCTCTTCTTACTCTCCTCGGGTTGCTCTCCTGGCTTCTCTCTCTCTGTGAATATCAAGAAAATGGGGAGCTCTCTCTGTGTATATCTCTCTCTTCTTCTCTTTTTTTTTATTCTTTTGTTGCCGACCTCTTTTTTTTGCATGGGAATGATGCTGGCTATTTATAAGAGTGGGATGTGATCATTAGGGTTTGCTAATGATTATCTGTTTGGAATGTCGGCGCTCCTTCATTCTATTTGAACCCTCGATCCTGATCATAATGAATCTCGGCCACTAATGCGGATAGCACCAAATCTTATGAGCAGTTAATGCTGACTGCTTTAAATCCTCGTGATTGATTATGCCAATATTTGATTGCTCGCCACGTGTCCTATTGGCTTGATGATAAATGATATGCCCTGATCTCGGCAATTATGATGATGATGTCAAATATTTTTGTTAGGATTCGGTTGAATCTTCAATGCCACGTATTTTAATTGAAGATCTGCCAGGGCCGCATAGGATGGGCAACCCTCGAACCGCAGGGAGATACTCTTCGTGAGCCGTATAGGATAATGCTTCATCGAGCCGCAGGGGACGAACTCTTAATGAGCCGCATATGTATAGTTTCTGTGAGTCGCATGAGCTAGCGTTGTATTGAGCCGCAGGGACTGGGCTCTCGGTGGACCGCATAAGTGTAGTACTAGCGAGCCGCATGGGATGGCTTCTTGGTGAGCCGCAGGAAGACGATTCTTGCCAGCCGCATGAAGCTGTTCTTCACTGGAGCCGCATGGGGGTAGCCACGTGTCAATCTTAGATCGTGTCAGAGATTTTCTCCTATTTCCAAAGAGTCTGTCATTATGACAGGGCCATTATGACACTTCATGTCAGAGCCATCAGCTGTCAAGTCATGGTAGAGCATTAAATAGGGCCATTGCTCTAATGGCCAGCTGTACAGACAAGCCGCATGAGGCCACGTGGCGTTTATCCGAGCCGCATGGCTATGCTGGCGACTTCCGAGCCGCATAATGTTCTTGAGCCGCATGAAGCTCTGAGTTTTGAGCCGCATGAAGCTTCCTGAGCCGCATGAAGCTTTCTGGATTTTTGAGCCGTATGAGGCTCCATGTTGAATTCGAACGACATAGGGAATCCCCTTCTTTCCTTTCGCTTGTGAAGGATCACATCTCGCAAGTCAAGGATATCTCGGTCAACCTTTGTACTCGTTTTGTGGGCCCGAGTATCCCAAGCACACGAGTGCGCAGGTATCATGTTTACAACTTTCCATCAGAGGCCCGCTTTAACAGTTAGCGGGGCGCTCTGATGGTCAGAGGTTGGGACAGCTGACTGAGCTCGACGAGCCCGCGCTGCCCTAGACTTCTTCGACTTAGCACCCGAAGGTGCGGAGTAGGAAGAGTCCAAGTTTGGAAGGAGGGAAGAGAAGTTGGTGCCCTTTTCAAAGGAGGCAAGGGGGCTCTATTTATAGAATGGAGTGAGCCCTTTCTTCTTCTCCTTTCCGATGTGGGACTAAAAGCAATATTTTCCATGCTTCTACAGGACCCCCTTCAAAGTTTCCAAATTGCAAATTTGGAACACTTTGAATAAGAAGCATGGAAAGTAGAGTTGTTTGGGTGTGGCAATCCAATCAGATGTAGCATGGACGTAATAAGTTTGGGTAGTTCCGCTGGATATTTTATGTGGACTTATTATCCTTGGCGTACCTCGGTTTTAGGTACGAATAATAAGTTGAGAGAGGGAACCAACATATTTACCCAGAGGGGATGAGGACGTGGTAAATATAGGTCTAAAGTAGAGCCTTCCTACTCAGAGGTAATGAGGACGTGGTAGGAGTGAACTCGAATGAGGATACATAGAACAACTCAGAGGTGCTATCAACGTGGAATTTCTATGCATTGGGTGAAAGAATACTATGGAACAGCTGGGCTCCGAAAGCATGTGATGATGAGAAAAGATATGGATGTACTAGGGGACCTAGTACGGCATTTATGGTCAATAGAAGACATTTGTTGACCTATTATCCTGGGCATACCTTGGTTTTAGGTACGAATAATAAGTTTGATCGGGATACCTAGAACAACTCCGCGGTATGGAGGTTCTTGGTATCGGGCGAAAGAATGCCATGGAACAGCTGGGCTCCCGGGGCATGATGAGAAATTTGTGGTCAACAGAGGACATTTGTGGACCTATTATCCTTGGCGTACCCTGGCTTAGGATACAGATAATAGGATGAAAGGGAACCAACATACTTACACAGAGGTAATGAGGACATGGCAAGCATGAGGGCTTTTCACCGCCGAATCTTCCTACTCAGAGGTAATGAGGACATGGCAGGAGTGGACTCGACGGAGGATATTTGTGGTCAACGGAGGATATTTGTGGTCATCAGAGGACATTTGTGGGCCTATTACCCTTGGCGTACCCTAGTTCAGGGTACAGATAATAAGACGAGAGAGAACCAACATACTTACTCAGAGGTAATGAGGACATGGCAAGCTGAAGGTTTCTTCGACGGAGCCTTCCCACTCAGAGGTAATGAGGACATGGCAGGAGTGGGCTCAATAAAGAGGGGGTACATAGAACGACTCAGAGGTAATGAGGACATGGAAGTTCTATGTAGGGGTGATTTGTTTTTGGCGAAAGTGAAACGACTCAGAGGTAATGAGAACATGGCCGTTTTAGAAATTCGTGGATCGCTTACCCTTTTTGTGTACTGGAAGTGCGGGTATTGGATCATGAGGGAGGATCTCTTCTAGGAGGAAAGTTCAGAGGTATGATCATACATGACTTTCTGTCTGAAAGAGTGACCGGGATGTGAGTTCAGAGGCACCATCGGGTACATGACTCGATATTATGAAAGTGTAAGTTCAGGGGCACCAGCAGGTATATGACTCAATAATCTGGAGTTTTGTGAAAGAAGGATGTGAGTTCAGCGG
This sequence comes from Iris pallida, assembly GCA_029216955.1. NCBI lineage: Eukaryota > Viridiplantae > Streptophyta > Magnoliopsida > Asparagales > Iridaceae > Iris > Iris pallida. The sequence goes on along the minus strand of JANAVB010032420.1, from coordinate 8,711,635 downwards.
TACCGGAGGGTACATAACTCGGTATTTAGGAAATTTGGAGGTGGAATGTGAGTTCAGCGGCACCGGGGGGGGGGGGGTACATAACTCAATCATCGGGGACTTTTTTTTTTTTTTTTTTTGAGGATGTCGTTTCGGACGTAATACTTCTTCAGAAACTTGCCGTTGATGGGCAACATGAGCAAGTCTCAGTGTGAGCAGCCACATACTTGGCCGGCTCCGACTCCTCTTCGGCCACCCCCTGTGTAAATGCAGACTGAGAGGATGACTTGGGCAACTTGATTATCAGGGGCCCCATGGGTGGAGCAGAACGTGGGGTTGTTGGCGCACTAACCACCTCCAGTTTGGTGCTCGGTGCTGGGCGGGGAGTTGTTGGCTCGCTAGAAGTCCCGGACTTTGTATCGAGGTGATGACTTTTCCTGGGAAGGCGTATTGTCAGTGGCCTATCGGAGGGATTGAGTTTCTCCGTTCGGGGCTGAACGACTCTTGGCAGTCTGATGGTAAGTGGCCCTGGTGTGGGTCTCGGCGCTTGGCCAAACCTTGGCAGCCGGATTCTCATCTGCTCTTCTTGTGCCGATAGACTGATTGCGTCCTTACGCAGAGTAGCCGTAAGGGGTGCAGAATTGCCCGGTTTGCGAGCCTGGAGGTGGATCGTCAGAGGTTCTTCTGATCATGTGGTTGTCTTGGTGTGAGCTTGCACCTCCTCTTCGACCAGGTGCTTCTTTGATTTTTCGTACAGACAGGAGTCTGAGTAATAAGATTCGACCCCCTTGAAGGGATCGATATCAGCAAACTCTGTCCTCACGAAACCGTGCTTATCGACATATTTGAAGCATTGGTGCAGTGTGGAAGGCACGATCATGTAATTGTGTATCCAAGGCCGCCCCATTAGGATGTTGTAAGAAGTGTCGGCATCTATGACGTAGCAGGTGACTTCTGATTGGAGATCGCCAATCTGACATTTCAAGCGAATCTTCCCTATTGGGTAGCTCCTGCCCGAATTGAAACCGCTAATGGCGGTGCTTGTAGGCGTCAGGCGATGCATTAGAATACGAAGATGATGTAGCAGACCCTTCGGAATGATGCTTATGGAGGACCCAGGATCAATGTGCATTCGGTCTACCTTTACGTCGCCGATGTATCCAGTGTAGTACAATGGGCGATCGTGCAGGTTAGTTTTGATGAGCATATCCTGCGGAGAGAAGACGATATTGGGCATTGCACCTGTACACGCACTATCTTGGAGATCTGTAGGCTGATTATCTCCCGTGAGGTTGACCTGAGCCAAGTATGCGTCGGCATTTTGGAGCGCCTCACTTAGAGCCGTGCGGACATCATTTGAGAGCCTCAGGAGTTCATATAAGGACAATTTGGCCGGTGTATTAGACAATTGTGCCAAGATGTCGAAGTTGTAGGGCCTTTCCAGCCCCTGAGGTGTCTCCTTTCGGAGGGATTTGTCGAAGCGAGTCTCCTTCGGCCTAGGCTTGTCGGTCGTCGAAGGCTGAGCCGGTCCCGGAGTATCAGCGTTTGTGGGCTGCTGATCATTAGTCGGATTCTCGGCCACTGGTTGGGCTTATGCTCCAGATCGAGTAGTGACGGCTGAGACTTCCTCCTCCTCTGCCGAGGCGGTGCGACATGATCTGACCTTTCCACTTTTCTTTTTAGAAGGTAAAGTGGGCTGAGTCACCTCGTGGACTAGGTCCGGATGGACCCACATGATTTCCCCTCGTGATGTGGTGAGGGGTACTAGGCCGGGAGTTTGATCACGGGCAGACAGAAGATTAGTGATTTCCATCGTTGCCAGAGGGATGGGTATGACACCGTCTTGAGTCTCTGTTGGAGGGAAATTGCCGAATTGTACGGACACCATGTTGGCTGCTACGGTTACCTCCTCGAAGTCGATAGCCAGAGCGTTTGAATCGATGAGGTTCTGGATATACCGTTTCAGTTGGTACCAGTCGTGTGTAGCATGGTGGACGTAGCGGTGGTAATGGCAGAACTTCAGATTTTCCAAATCAGCAGGCCGAGGTTCCCGCCTTGGTGGAGGAAGCTGAATTCTATCTCCTTGTATAAGCATGTCCAAGATAGGCTTGACGTGGCCGTCTTCGAAAGAATAAGTGATTTGAGGCCATTGTTTGTCTGCTGGCTGTGGCTCGGGCTTCTGGGCTGTATCGGTCACCATGGACTGCTTGCCTTTGTTGTCCTGGTTGTTGGAGGGGCTACCCCCATTGTCGTTGCTGGCGTTGGGACGCTTCCCCTTGCTCTCTCCCTCTGAGATATGCAACCCCAGTTGGCGAGCTTTCTTCAATCGTTCCTCGGCACTTGTAGTGCTGATGATAAAGGCCTTCCAGTCCTTGAATTGACTTTCGCCCATCCAGAGACTAATTGTTGGGAGTAGTCTCTTTTGGCAAATTTCAATCAAGGAAGAGTCCGGGTTGCCAGATGGTTACTTCATTGCGGTTTGACGAAACCGCTCAATGTAATTCCTTGTCAGCTCTTTCTCTCCTTGGATGACGTCCATGAGGGTAGACATCGTGACGTCCTGCCCTACCTCATAGAACCTCTCCAAGAACAAGCGCTTGAAGCCAGCGAAGGAGTGGATGCAATTATCTGGCAGGTTGCGGTACCAATCGAAGGCGACTCCTTCCAGTGCCCCAATGAATAACCGTGTGAGGATGGCGTCATCATGGGGCGGATGGTCGGTAGTGACCTCAAAGTAAGTGATGTACCGGCTTGCTGAAGTCTTACCATCATATGGGTTGATATTGAACGGCTTATATCTTGGGGGAAAGGGCACATCCCTCCATTCAGCTGGGTATGGTTGCCGTATTCTGAGGTCTTGAGAATTTTCTCGGGCGTGGAACATCGCTCGAAGCTCCTGAACCTCTCTCCTTACTTCTCGGGCCTCATCTGTCGCGGTAGGGGCCGTTATCTCGGGAGCATTATTGCCCGGGTTTGGTGCCGCTGAATTTGAATCTATGTTGTTTGCGGGACCCGTGCTTGTCTGACCAGGTGACACTCCCTGCAGAGTAGGAAGCGCTGCTTTGATCTCGTCTACAGACTTGACCAAGGCGTGCAGTATGGCCTCCAAAGTGTCGATACGTTGGCGATCGCCGGAACCACCTTGGCTGTTGTCCGTCAAGAATACCGTCCTTACGTGAGGAGTGACAGAAGGAGAAGTGGCGGACATGCCCTCCGAGTCATACTCATGCATCGAGAAATTATCAGAATATGTGGGGATGTTCTCTTCAGGTTCGGACTCGGAAGGAACAGTACCCCCAGCTTCAGAGCTTGCTTCGTTTAGGACGTCTTCGGGGACGTCGGTATCTGTTGTATCCGTCGGAGGATTTGCTTCCTCCAGTCCGTCTTCTTGGAATGTCGAGTTGTCGTGGAGGTTTGGAGGAGTGCTACCCACAGTTCCGACGACCCCCAATGACGTAGACGGCGAACTTCCTACTACAGCAGTTTTCGTCTTTGAACGGGTGTGTTGGAATACTCCAGTAGAGGATAATCCTTTAGACGACGGCTTCTTAGCTGCAATAGTTGACACCTTTGGGCTGGAGATGCTTGTCTTCTTCCCTCTCCCCTCCACGGGGACTTTCCGCTCGGAATTGCAGGAGGCAACGGGAGGTGCCTCGTCTTCCGAGCTCGGATGTTGTAATCTTTGGAAGACGGATGGCCGGTCTTCCGTTACTGTCGTGTTGTTGCAACATCAGTTGACGATAATCTGGGTACAGTGACGTCCCTGTGAGGACTCTCTGCACGCTGAGGCTCCTTCTCTTTCCTTGCGTTTGTGGAGGATAGCTTCACGCAGGTCAGAGGGACCACTTTGTCCGTTTGCCGCCGGGGGCTGGACTCGAGTGGTTTTATACAACTTCCCGTCAGAGGCCCGCGTGATACTCAGCGGGATGCCCCGATAGTCAGAGGTTGGGGCAGCTGTCTGGACTTGATGAGCCCGCGCTGTCCTAGACTTTTTCTTTTTAGCACTTGTGGGTGCGTAATAGGAAGAGTCCACATTAGGTATCACAGAGTCTGGATTTTCATCCAGAAAGTGATCAGAGTTAGGACCGCATGAGAGTCGGTCGAAAACTGATCGAGAGAAGCGCGGTAGAGACGCTATGCGGCTAGCGTTGGGTGCCGTGCAGGCTATCTGCATGCGAATGTCTTCTGTTGTGGGACGAGTTCTTATGCGGTTAGGAGTCACGGCCGTGCAGGCTGTCCGCATGCGGTTGGCATCTGTGGCCGCATGGGTTTTCTGCAAGCGGTTGACTTTACTAGCCGCAGGAATCTCATCCATGCGGTTGGAAACTGTAGCTGCATAAGTTATGCGGCTGACAGAAGTGGCCGCATGAGTTTTCTTCGTGTGGTTGACGGTTGTGGCCGCATGGATTTTCTTTCTGCGGCTAATACCCTCTGTGGCTCAGGTTGAGGAGAGACCCTCTTTGCCCCTGCAAGTCCAGCATCATAGTATTTTCTTCTGCCGGACTTGGGGACAGCAGAGGTGTCTGCGATCTGAAGTGGGGCCGCAGGAGAATCTTTCTCACCGTCTTGAGCGACTGAGGGTATCCCATCGAGGGCTTGGGGAGGAGCAAATGACTTTGGCCTCCACTCTTTGCGAGCCTTCGTGGTGCGGGTGCGTTTCTGGACCGGGCCAGCGCTGCCTTCAGAGAGCATCTCTTCGAACGCCTGTTGGTCGAAGCGGACGACCATCTTCTGTTGTGTGGAGCCAAGTTTGGCTGCATCCGATTGCGTCACCAACTCCTCAGCCGTGGAGAAGTTAGTCCCCAGCAGAGTCGCCATCGTGTTTGCCATTGATTGTAAAAGAACAGAACAATTATCGGAGGACTGAACTTAGACTCACAATACAAACGCGCTCGTACAAAGAAAGCCTAGGGACGAAAACCTAGGTACAGCAGACTAAGTACGATTGTTTATTTTTGATTCTGGGAGGTGACGATAGAGGCTCGGGAAAGCGGCGGCCGCTCTGCCTTACTCCTTGGACGATCGGTATGCAGCCTTGGCTCGGGGAAGATCTGCTCGGCGTTGACGAAGAAAGGCTCTTCTTACTCTCCTCGGGTTGCTCTCCTGGCTTCTCTCTCTCTGTGAATATCAAGAAAAGGGGGAGCTCTCTCTGTGTATATCTCTCTCTTCTTCTCTTTTTTTTTATTCTTTTGTTGCCGACCTTTTTTTTTTGCATGGGAATGATGCTGGCTATTTATAAGAGTGGGATGTGATCATTAGGGTTTGCTAATGATTATCTGTTTGGAATGTCGGCGCTCCTTCATTCTATCTGAACCCTCGATCCTGATCATAATGAATCTCGGCCACTAATGCGGATAGCACCAAATCTTATGAGCAGTTAATGCTGACTGCTTTAAATCCTCGTGATTGATTATGCCAATATTTGATTGCTCGCCACGTGTCCAATTGGCTTGATGATAAATGATATGCCCTGATCTCGACAATTATGATAATGATGTCAAATATTCTTGTTAGGATTCGGTTGAATCTTCAATGCCACGTATTTTAATTGAAGATCTGCCAGGGCCGCATAGGATGGGCAACCCTCGAACCGCAGGGAGATACTCTTCGTGAGCCGCATAGGACAATGCTTCATCGAGCCGCAGGGGACGAACTCTTAATGAGCCGCATATGTATAGTTTCTGTGAGTCGCATGAGCTAGCGTTGTATTGAGCCGCAGGGACTGGGCTCTCGGTGGACCGCATAAGTGTAGTACTAGCGAGCCACATGGGATGGCTTCTTGGTGAGCCGTAGGAAGACGATTCTTGCCAGCCGCATGAAGCTGTTCTTCACTGGAGCCGCATGGGGGTAGCCACGTGTCAATCTCGGATCGTGTCAGAGATTTTCTCCTATTCCCAAAGAGTCTGTCATTATGACAGGGCCATTATGACACTTCATGTCAGAGCCGTCAGCTGTCAAGTCATGGTAGAGCATTAAATAGGGCCATTGCTCTAATGGCCAGCTGTACAGACAAGCCGCATGAGGCCACGTGGCGTTTATCCGAGCCGCATGGCTATGCTGGCGACTTCCGAGCCGCATAATGTTCTTGAGCCGCATGAAGCTCTGAGTTTTGAGCCGCATGAAGCTTTCTGGATTTTTGAGCCGTATGAGGCTCCATGTTGAATTCGAACGGCATAGGGAATCCCCTTCTTTCCTTTCGCTTGTGAAGGATTATATCTCGCAAGTCAAGGACATCTCGGTCAACCTTTGTACTCGTTTTGTGGGCCCGAGTATCCCAAGCACACGAGTGCACAGGTATCATGTTTACAACTTTCCATCAGAGGCCCGCTTTAACAGTTAACGGGGCGCTCTGATGGTCAGAGGTTGGGACAGCTGACTGAGCTCGACGAGCCCGCGCTGCCCTAGACTTCTTCGCCTTAGCACCCGAATGTGCGGAGTAGGAAGAGTCCAAGTTTGGAAGGAGGGAAGAGAAGTTGGTGCCCTTTTCAAAGGAGGCAAGGGGGCTCTATTTATAGAATGGAGTGAGCCCTTTCTTCTTCTCCTTTCCGATGTGGGACTAAAAGCAATATTTTCCATGCTTCTACAGGGAAGAGGAAAGAAATCTCTGACACAAATCCCCCGAGTGCCGTAAAAATGCCACGTGGCCTTGCCACGTGGGCATTCGTATGCGGCTCGCTTCTCGTGTGGCTCAGAATAAATCCTATGCGGCTCAGGCCATAGAAGCCTCATGCGGCTCAAGCAATGGACTTCCCATGCGGCTCAGAGTGAATCCATCCTATGCGGCTCAGGCCATGAAAGCCTCATGCGGCTCGAGCGAGGACTTCTCATGCGGTTCAAGAAGATCATGTCCATGCGGCCCAGACGGATATATACCTATGCAGCCCACAAGGATTACTCCCCTGTGGTTAGAGGACTCAAGTGAGGGCTACTGCCCACGCAGCCCTGACACGTGGGCCTAACCATATGCGGCTCATATTCATATGCGGCTCACATTCATATGCGGCTTACTAGTCATGCGGTCCAGATCCCTCCAGCAGCCCCTAGGACACGTGTCCTAAACCGATTAGTTCCTCAGATTTGCTGCCATTAAAGATTGGGTCAGATCCCAATAAATCTGGGACACGTGGCAGAAGAATAGATCTAATTTATTCGCAGATATCAGAAGATCAGTATAAGGAAGATTTATTCCAATCAGCATTAATTGCTCATGGGATTTGGTATAATCTACACCTAATGGCCCAGATTCATCATAATTAAAACGAATGGCCAAGATGGACCAATCCCCAAGCCGCCGCCATTTCCAAGAGCTAATCATTGGCAACCCTAATGATCATATCCCACTATTATAAATAGCAAGGTGCCATTCCCTTGAAGAGATATACAATTTCAGAGAGAAAAATACGTATATACAGAGAGACCCCCCCAATAGTCAAAGAAAAAAAAATACACACAGAGAGAGAGAAGCCAGAAGAGCAACAGAGGAGCAAGAAGATCATTTCTTCGTCAACGCCAACCATCTTTTCACAAGGAGCCAAGGCTGCATACCGATCGTCCAAGGAGTAAGGCAGGGCTGCCGTCGCCTTCCCGAGCCTCTATCGTCACCTCCCAGAATCTAAAATAAACAATTGTACTTAGACTGCTGTACCTAGGTTTTCGTCCCTAGGCTTTCTTTGTACAAGCGAGTTTGTAACGTGAAGTAAAAGTTCGGTCCTCCGATAATTTTTCTGTTCTTTTATATTTCATGGCAAACAGGCTCCATGCAACAGAAGATGGTCGCCCGGTTCGACCAACAGGCGTTCGAAGAAATGCTCTCCGACAAGAGCGCTGGCCCGGTCCAGAAGCGAGCCCGCACAAAGAAGGCCCGCAAGGAGTGGAGACCCCGATCATTCATTCCTACTGAAGCTCTTGCAGAGATACCCTCTTCCGCTCAAAACGGCGGAGAAGACTCTCCTGTGGCCCCACTTCAGATCATAGACGACTCTGCTGTCCCCAAGTCCGGCAGAAGAAAACATTATGATGCTGGACATGCAGGGGCAAAGAGGAACTCTATGCGATCCGAGCCGCATAAGGGTTCTACCCGTATGGAGAAAGCCTATGCGGTTACACCCGCCAGCTATAAGAAGAAAACTCATGCGGCCACATCTGTCAGCCGCATAGCTTATGCGACTACAGTTGCCAACTGCATGGATGAAACTTATACGGCTACTGAAGTCAATCGCTTGCAGAAAACCCATGCGGCCATAATTGCCAACCGCATGCGGCCAGCCTGCACGGTCGTGACTCCTAGTCGCACAAGAACAACTCATTCGAAAGCTAAAGACAGCCGCATGCAGACAGCCTGCACGGTTTCCAATCCTAGCCGCATAGCGTCTGTTCCACGCTTCTCTCGATCAGTCATCGACCGTCTCTCATACGGTCCTGACCCTGATGGTTCTCTGGATGATAAGCCAGACTCTATGGTATCCAACTTGGACTCTTCCTATTACGCACCCGTAAGTGCTAAAAGGAAGAAGTCTAGGGCAGTGCGGGCTCACCAAGCCCAGTCAGCTGCCCCAACCTCTGACTATCGGAGTGTCCCGCTGAATATCACACGGGGCTCTAATAGAAAGTTGTATAAGGCTACTCGTACCCTGCCCCCTGCGGCCGATGGGCGGGATAGTCATCAAGCATCTCCCAGTAACGAGCGAAGGCAAGTATACAAGCTACCTTCGAATCAGAGAGCAAGCGGGAGGCCTACACACTCGCGTGCCCGGAATTCCCAAGCCAGTGACTTGCGTGAGGCTATCCTCCACAAATGCAAGAAAAGAAAAGATGCATCGGGGTGCAAAGAGTCCTTCTACGGACATCACTGCACCCAAGTCATCGTCAACTGCTGCTGCAATAGCACGACGACGCAAGAAGACCGGCAGTCTGTCTTTCAAAGACTGCAACAGCCATCTTCAGAAGACGAGGCACTACCCGTCGTCTCCTGCAACTCTGCTCGGAAAGTCCCCGCTGATGGAAGGGGGAAGAAGACGAATGTTCCCAGCCCGAAGATCTCAACCACTGCGACTAAAAGACTATCGTCTAAGCGGGTGCCCACCACTGGAGTTTTCCAAGGTACTCGCTCTAAGACGAAATCTGCTACCGTGGGAGATTCGTCGTCCATAACGCAGGGGGTTGCTAGGGCTGGGGGTAGCACCCCTCCGAGCCTCCACAGCAATCCGATGTTCCAAGAAGATAAGCCAGGGGAGACAACTCTCCCATCAGATACAACAAAACTCGACGTCCCCGACGACGTCCACAACTCCCATGATGAGGCAAACTCGGAGGCTGGGGGTACTGTTCCTTCCGAATCTGAGGCAGAAGGGAATATACCCACATACCCCGATGATTTCTCGCAACAGGGATACGATTCAGAGGGCACTGCCTCCACCGCTCCATCTATCTCTCCTCATGTGAAGACGGTATTCATGACAGACAGCAATCTAGGTGGTTCCAGTTATCGCCAGGGCATCGACAGTCTCGAAGCCATATTGCTTGCTTTGGTCAAGTCTGTAGACGAGATTAAAGCAGCCCTTCCAACTCTGCAAGGAGGGACGCCTGGCCAAACAAGCGCGGGTCCCGTGGTCAATGTGGACTCAAATTCGGTGGCACCAAACCCGGACAACAATCCTCAAAAAACAACGGCCCCCACTACCGTGGACGAAGCACGCGAAGCAAGAAGAGAGGTCCAGGAACTCCGAGCCATGTTCCACGCTCGAGAGAACTCCCAAGACCTCAGAATACGGCAACCGTACCCTGCTACATGGAGGGATGTTCCATTCCTACCAAGATATAAGCCGTTCAATATCAATCCTTATGATGGCAATACCTCGGCAAGTCGGTATATCACTTACTTCGAGGTTACCACCGACCATCTGCCCCATGACGATGCCATTCTCACCTGATTATTCATCGGGGCATTGGAATGAGTCGCCTTCGACTGGTATCGCAACCTGCCGGACAACTGCATCCACTCCTTCGCCGGCTTCAAGCGTATGTTCTTGGAGAGATTCTACGAAGTAGGGCAGGACATCACCATGTCCACCCTCATGGACGTCGTCCAAGGGGAGAAAGTGCTGACGAGGAACTACATCGAGCGGTTCTGCCAAACCGCCATGAAGCTGCCCTCTGGAAATCCAGATTCCTCCTTGATTGAAATTTGCCAAAAGAGACTCCTCCCAACAATCAGTCTCTTGATGGACGAAAGTCAATTCAAGGACTGGAAGACATTCATCATCAGTGCCACAAGCGCCGAAGAACGATTGAAGAAGGCTCGCCAACTAGGATTGCACATCTCGGACGGAGAGAACAAGGACAAGCGTCCCAACTATGATAATGGGGGTAGCCCCTCCAACAATTGTGACAGCAGGGGAAAGCAGGCTATGGTGACCGACACGGCACAGAAATCTGAGCCAAAATCGGCAGACAAACAATGGCCGCAAATCACTTACTCCTTCAAAGACGGTCATGTCACGCCCATCTTGGACATGCTCATACAAGGGGACAGAATTCAGCTTCCTCCACCAAGACGGGAACTGCGGTCGGCAGAGATGGAGAACCCAAAGTACTGCCATTATCATCGCTACGTCCATCTTGCTACACAAGACTGCTACCAGCTGAAACGGTACATCCAAAACCTCATCGATTCGAACGTACTGGCCATCGATTTCGAAGAGGTAACGGTGGCAGCCAATATGGTGTCGGTACAATTTGGCAGCTTCCCTCCGACGGAAACTCAAGACGGGGTGGTCCCCATCCCTCTGGCGACAATGGAGATTACTAATCTTCCACCTTCCCGAGATCAGGCTGCTGGTTTGGTGCCCCTCACCACATCACAAGGGAAGGTCATGTGGATCCATCCAGACTTGGTATCGGAAGTGACTCGGCCTATATCGTCTTCTATCTGCAAGAAAAAGAATGGAAAAATCATATCCTGCCGCACGATCTCGGCAGATATTGAAGAAGCTACAGCCGTCGTCACGCGATCTGGGACACAATCCCAACCTGTGGTTGACAATCCAGATAAAGATCATCAACCCACTACAACTGATGCTCCGGGACCGGCTCAGCCATCGACGACCGACAAGCCTAGGCCGAGGGAGACTCGCTTCGACAAATCCCTCCAAAAAGAGGCAGCCCAAGGGTTGGAGAGACCCTACAACTTCGATATCTTGGCACAATTGGCCAACACACCGGCCAAGTTATCATTATACGAGCTCCTGAGACTCTCCAAGGATGTTCGTGCGGCTTTGAGCGATGCACTCCAAAACGTCGACGCATACCTGGCTCAAGTTAACCTCACGGGAGAAAACCCACCTGCAGATCTCCAAGACAGCGCCTGCGCAGAAGCAATACCCAACATCGTCTTCACTCCGTAGGACATGCTCATCAAAACTAATCTACATGATCGCCCACTATACTACACTGGATACATCGGCGACGTGAAGGTGGATCGGATGCACATTGATCCTGGCTCTTCCATAAGCATTATCCCGAAGGGCCTGCTACATCATCTTCGTATCCCAATGCATCGTCTGACGCCTACAAGCACCACCATCAGCGGCTTCAATTCGGACAGGAGCTACCCTATTGGGAAGATTCGTCTGAAGTGTCAAATTGGCGACCTCCAATCCGAAGTCACCTACTACGTCATCGATACAGACACTTCCTACAACATCCTTTTGGGGCGCCCATGGATACACGATTATATGATCGTGCCTTCCACACTGCACCAGTGCTTCAAATATGTCGACAAATACGGCTTCGTGAGGACAGAATTCGCTGATATCGATCCTTCAAAGGGGTCGAATCTTACTACTCAGACTCCTGCCTGTATGACAAACACGGCTTCGTAAGGACAGAATTCTCAAGCTAGAGCCGTGGGCCCAACAGCTAGATAAACAATAGGAAAAGCGCTTCGAGCAAAGAGAACCTCCCACTGAGGATGAGGTCATACAAGTTAATCTTGGTGATGAAGCCTCCCCGAAACCGATCTTCATCAGCCAGAGTCTGACAGATGAAGAGCGAGAGTCGCTGCTCCAACTCGTCAAAGAGTATATCGATGTGTTCGCCTGGAGCTATGAAGATATGCCAGGATTGGACCCCGAGATCGCACTCCACAAACTCAATATTCGTCCGGATGAAAAACCTGTCAAGCAACAGCAAAGACGGTTTCGTCTCGATGTCAAGAATGCTATCGAAGCCGAGGTCAACAAATTGATAGCCAGCGGCTTCATTCGCGAAGAGCAGCATCCAGACTGGGTAGCCAACATCGTACCAGTCCTCAAGAAGAACGGGAAGATCCGAATATGCATCGACTTCCGGAATCTGAATGAGGCAAGCCCTAAAGATGAATTCCCTCTCCCTATCACAGATATTATATCGACAACACCTGCGGCTTCGAACGTATGTCCTTTATGAATGGCTTCTCAGGATACAACCAGATCAAGATGTTCCCTGACGACGAGAAGCACACATCATTCCGAACACCGATTGGTACATATTGCTACACCGTTATGCCTTTCGATTGAAGGAATGCTGGCGCTACTTACCAGAGAGCTATGAGCGTCATCTTTAGAGACCACTTATGCAAGACAGTGGAATGCTACATCGACGATATCGCCGTCAAAAGTCGTTCGAAGGAAGATCATCTGCAAGAACTCAGGACAATGTTCGACCTAATGCGAGCACACAACTTAAAGAAGAACCCCATAAAATCATTCTTGGGTGTCTCCAGTGGGAAATTCCTGGGTTTCGTCATCACTTCTCAGGGCATTCATATCGACCCCGAGAAAACAAAGACAATCATGGAGATGGGTCCTCCGAGAAATCTCCGTGAACTCCGAGGCCTCCAAGGCAGACTAGCTTACATCAGGAGATTCATCTCTAATCTCTCCGGACGATGTCAACCATTCACCCATCTCATGAAGAAGGGAGTCTTTTTCGTATGAGATGAGGAATGCCAATGCGCTTTCGACAGCATCAAAGAATATTTGTCGAATCCTCCAGTCCAAGTGGCTCCTGTTGCCGGGAAGCCATTCCTGCTCTATGTGCGAGCGATGGAACATTCTCTTGGTGCTCTGTTGGCACAGAACAATGATGCGGGCCACGAATAAGCTATATACTACCTAAGTCGGAAGATGATTGGGCCAGAATACCGATACACGGCCGTAGAAAAGGAATGCCTTGCTCTCATGTTCGCAATCCAGAAGACGCGACACTACGTCACGGGACAAACAATCCACGTGATATCGCGGATCAACCCCCTCAGGGTCCTCATGACCAAACCTGGGGCACTCAGCTCTCGCCTTGCTACCTGGGCGATATTACTATCACCATATCATATGATCTTCGTCCCACAAAAGGCTGTTAAAGGCCAGGCTCTGGCAGACTTCCTAGCAGCCCATCCAGGCTCTGAGACGACCAGGGTATATGAAGAGATACCGGACGAGGTCACCAGTTCAAATGTAGTCTCCCATGATGCCATTTGGCGAATGTTCTTCGACGGCGCTTCGAGAACTGGACCCAAAGGCAACAACATCGCTGGAGTTGGAGTGGTGCTGATTTCTTTCTCCGGCTTGGTGATCAATCGGGCCTACTCACTCACAGAGCCCTGCTCAAATAATGTGGCCGAGTACAATGCCTTGGTCATCGGCCTCCGACTCGCAAAGGAGCTGGGGGTAGAGTATCTTGAAGCATACGGCAACTCACAGTTAATCGTCAATCAGATTCGGGGGTCATACGAGGTCCGCCACGAAGACATGATCCCGTATCATCGAATAGCAATCGACATCATCTCGTCTCTGGGAGGATTCTTCATAGAACATGTTTCCAGACTCCAGAACATTGAAGCTGATGCACTAGCTGGTTTGGCCGCTTCCCTAGCTGTGCCAAATTACGCTCGTCTTCAGGTCGACATAATAGGTCGTGAACTGGTCTATCCTAAGGATAACATTCGATGCATTGAAAGCTACTCCGTACTTTCAGTCGACGAAGCACCAGACTGGAGACAGCCGTTCATCGACTTCGTAGTATACGACATCCTGCCAGAGAATTCGAAGGAAGCTACTTCTATCAGAAGACGTTCTCTCAGATTTTTCTATGATACGGACACGAAAATGCTGTACCGCCGATCCTATGAAGGGTTGCTGCTTCGGTGTCTGTCAAATACAGAAGCCAAGGAAGTCGTACGCGAGGCCCATGATGGTGTCTGCGGAGCCCACCAACCTGGCCCGAAACTGTAAGACCGCCTTCGCCGAATGGGCTATTACTGGCCCACGATGGTAGCAGACGCAATAGATTATGTACGAAAATTCAAAGCCTGCCAAATCCACGTCGACTTCATCCACCAGCCATCTGAATTCCTACATCCGACTGTGGCCTCCTGGCCATTCGAAGCATAGGATATGGACATCGTCGGCCCAATTACCTCACCTTCGTCCAGAGGACACCGATTCATACTCGCAATCACCGATTACTTCTCCAAATGGGCGGAAGCCATCCCATTGGCAGAGGCGAAAACTTCAAATGTGATCAGCTTCCTTAAGCATCATGTCATCTACCGCTTTGGATTGCCCCGAAGGATCATTCACGACAATGGGCCACAGTTCGCAAGCCATGTATTTTATCGATTCTGCGACAAGCACCGAATTTAAAATATTGCTTCGACACCCTACAACCCAGCAGCCAACGGGTTAGCAGAAGCATTCAACAAGACCATAATCAAGCTACTCAAGAAATTCGTGTCCTCTAACAAGCACGACTGGAACGAGAAGCTCAGCGAATGCTTATGGGCGTATCGCACCACAGTTCGAACAGCCATCGGGAATACACTATTTTCCCTGGTGTACGGGAGTGAGACTGTCCTCCCATTAGAGACTCAGATCCCCTCACTCTGCGTCGCCCTCACACATCAGCTGACGACAGAGGAAAACTACCATCCCCGACTACAGGAATTGGAGGCCCTAGACGAGAAACGCCTGTTAGCTCAACAACGAATCGAACTATATCAGGCCAGAATCTCCGGAGCTTTCAACAAGAAGGTCAAGGTCAGAAAATTCTAAGTAGGCGATCTCCTTCTGGCTGTTCGGATGCCGATGGTTATGAGCATAAAATTGCCGGTAAATTCTAACCAAAATGGGAAGGCCCGTTCATAATCGAAGTCGTATTCTCCAACGGCGCCTACCGCCTCGCAAAACAAAATAGAGACTTGCTCATGTTGCCCATCAACGGCAAGTTCCTCAAGAAGTATTATGTCTGAAACAAAATCCTCGAGACATCTCAGAATGTAGAGTTATGTACCTTCCCGTACCTCTAAACTTATATTCTGGTTCCATATATCGAGTTATGTACCCGCTGGTACCTCTGAACTCATTCCTATAATTTTCCAGATCATCGAGTCACGTACCCGCTGGTACCGCTGAACTTACCCTCATAATTTTCCAGATTTTCGAGTCACGTACCCGCTGGTACTACTGAACTCGTCCTCACAAATTTCCAGATCATTGAGTCAGGTATCCGCTAGTACCGCTGAACTCACACTCACCATTCTCCAGATTTCCGAGTTATGCACTCTCTCGTGCCACTAAACTCACATTCACAACATTCCAAATTATCGAGTCATATACCCGCTGGTGCCTTTGAACTCACATTCCGGCCACTCTTTCAGATAGTAAGTCATGTATGATCATACCTCTGAACTTTCTTCCTGGAAGAGATCCCCCTCATGATCCACTACCCGCACTTCCAGTGCACAAAAAAGGGTAAGCGATCCACAAATTCCCAAAACGGCCATGTCCTCGTTACCTCTGAGTCGTTTCACTTCCGCCAAAAACAAATCACCCCTATATAAAACTTCCATGTCCTCATTACTGTAGGTCCTAAAAAATCAAGTTGCATCAATCAACAAAGTCAAAGAATCAAGATATATATCATTTTGATGAATTACGCAGACAACAGATTGTGCAGCAATCCAATTGCGCACACTGTTTTGCGCATATTTCCAACTGTGCAGGCTGACGTGTCAGAAGTCATCATTACCTAAATTAAATCAAATCTTCCTGACAACTGACAGCACGGAGAACGAAGAGACTGTTCGTTTATTGCACCGCACAGTGCTCGAGGGCGGCTGACAGTTGGCAGCGCAATCCATGATGGCGCAATCCATGATGGCGCAATCCATGATGGCGCAGTCTGAGTCCGCGCAAACCAATGTCTGTGCAGTTCAGGTTGCGCATTCTACCAACATAACTGATAAAGTACATGTGGCATTCATGCCATCAATTTCTTATTACGTGGCAACTGTCTATGCACGATCATGCGCATTTCAATCAAATGATGCCATGTGTTTCAGATAGTTGGCCCACGATCCAGCAACTGTCTGCGCAGTCCAATGCTGCGCAAACCAATTGCTGCACAAATTATCCTGCGGAGTCCAGAAAAACTGAAAGTTAGTTATTTCTAGAACTCTATAAATAGAGTTTCAAGTCTTCATTTCAAGGGGATCAAGAGTTCAGAGATCAGAGATCAGAAATCAGAGAGTCCAGGAGTTCTTGCCCAAGTGCTGCTGCATTCTTCCGAGGCTTTTGCCTTCAACTTCCGAGACTTTTGCCTTCATTTTCCAGAGTTGTTCTCAACTTCAGAGGCTTCGTCTTCAAAGTTCACATCGTCCAAGGGATAAAACAATCGTCATCTAGATTGGATTCCTATAGTTGTAATTTTCCTAGAATTTTTATAATCTTTATTACAAAGTTTGTATCAATAAAGTTTCATACTTTTGTTTTTGCAAACAAGATGGCGACTCTGCTGGGGACAACTTTCTCCTCCGACGAGGAAGTAGCAACTCAATGTGACATAGCGTCTATCGGGAAGACGCAGAAGACGCTGGTTGTTAAAGTCAACCAGACAGCCTATGAGGCGATGCTCAACTCCAAGACCACTCCCCGTACTGCAGCCACTTCTGCCAAGAGCAAAGTGCGCTCAGTTTGGGTCTCCAAGACTACTGCACAATCTGGCAGTTTTGCCACCAAAAATGCTGTACACTCTGCTGCACAAACTGCTGTGCCAACTGCTGCACAGTCTGTCTCAACAACTGCTGCACAATCTGTTGCAGTCAATGCTGCGCAGTCTGTTGCAACTGTTGCACAGGCTACTTCATATGCTGTCTTGTCAAAATACAAGACTCCTATGACTCTCGCGCAATTGGCAGTAACTTTTCCTGTGCAAACTAATACTCCAGTAACTAAAGTGCCTCCCAAGCACTCTAAAGCAAGGACTCCTGATGCACAAACCACAGCTTCTGTGGCCAGAACTTCTGCACAAAGTATTCCTGCACAATCCAAGAGTGACAGCCTTTTGGCTAAACTCTCTTCTTCTCATAATAAAGGAAAAGACTCTACTCCTCTTTCCAAATACCCTATTGCCTCTGCGTAATCCACTGGGGGTAGTCTTTTGGCTATTCCTCTTTCTCTTCAAAACAAAGAAAAAGGTCCATTGGTCTTTTCTCAAACTTCCTTATCCCATGACTTGGAAGACAACAGAGGGAAACGCTCTTTAGCTAACCCTTCATCTCAAAACAAAGAAAAAGGCCCTTTGATCTTTTCTCAATCTTCTTCAGTCTTTACTGAAGAGGATCCATCTGAATGTGCCTTGGCACCAATCAGTATTAGAACTCTTTCAAACAAGGATTCTTCTTTCCTTTATAACAAGAGTACTTGTACTAATCAAAGAGGTATTCTGCCTACTCCGGTAGCAGAATTCCAGGACCTCCCGACTCTCAAAATTTTCTGTTCCAGACAGGGAAAACTGTTAGTGTCTCAAACAGAAACCCCTGGGGGTGAATTTGCTGATCTCAGAACCTATCTCAACCGACCCACTTCGGTAAAATGCAAACAGCCAATGCCGAAGGTTAAACATCATCAGAAACATATCTCCAAGGTCAAAAATCCTGATACTTATGCCAATGAAGTGAGCACTTCCCTGTTTACTCAAGGGACTAAACATTTGAAGAATCAGAATCATGTTCCGAATGTTATCAAAGAACAAATCCCTCAGAGCTTTCCTCATCCCGTTGCTGATCTTCGAGAACATCTAAGACAAAAACGGGACAATGCCTCAACACCTCCACCATCTGATCATCATTGCAATCATAAAGTCATCATCCAATGTTGTTGTCAAACAACAAAATGATCTGTTTTCGATCGTCTGAATTTTGCTAAATCGGAACCTATGTCAGAGGAAGACGAAGTCTTGTATGCTTCTGTTAACATGACTTCCCGAGACACCGGGGGTAAAAGATGCTCTAAGCATGGTAGACTCCGCAAGCTAAGACAGCGGTATTTAGAATTACTCCAAGAAGAATCTTTCGAAGGAGTGTTTCAACATACCCGTTCTCGAAGCCGAGATACAATCGGTCAAAGGAATCTTCCTCAAAACCCTTCAGGTTATTCTTCCTCAGATTATGACGCAAATAGCGAAAGCTCTGAACAGACAGTATCTTCCATTGTACCAAGGGAAGTAACAGCGTATGTCGTCACGGATGATCCAGATGTTTCAACTTCTATAAATCAGGAACAGCGAATTGCTGCACTCAAAGATAAACCAAAAACCATGGCTGAAATGGTTGCTAGTATACATTCTATCATTGTAGCACAGCATGCTACACCACCAATTGCACCTACTACTAGTCCAGAGATAATAACATCCTCAATACCTTCCAATACTGGACTGGGGGTAGTGTCTCCCCAAATGCCTCCTGTACAAGTGCAAGTACAAACTACACCCAGCCAGTCAGGAGCTGGGGGTAGTGCTTACAATGCTGTTCCTCCTCCTACCACTACAACTCAACCTGCTCCTTCTTCGTCATCAGAAGACGCCAATGAATCTGTCAAACTCTTACGAACCCAGTTCGAAGTATTTAAAGAGAAAGATAACTTGCAAAGATTGGGGATTAAGCAGCCCTATCCAGTTGAATGGAAAGAAGTCCCGTTTCCCCTGAAGTACAAAATCCCCACAATCTCTCTGTTCGATGGCAGTACTTCCCCAAGTCAATTCATCAATCATTTTGAGGTAATGACTGTTCAACTCCAGCCAAATGACGCTCTTCTTACCAGAGTGTTCGTCGGTTGTTTAGCCGGGGTAGCATATGACTGGAACAGAAGTTTGCCCGATGGTTGCATTACTTCCTTTTCAGGTCTCAAACAAATCTTTCTGGAACGGTTCTATGAAGGATTCAATGATATGACGATGTCAGCTCTCAACAAAATCAAACAGAAACATAATAAAACTGCTGAGAGCTTTATTGAACGGTTTCGCCGTGAAGCTTTGAAAATACCTCCAGGAACTCCAGCTGCTGTCACTATTGATACTTGTAAGGCGAATCTTTTGCCTATTATCAGTATGTGGACAGGATCTACCCAATTCCAAGATTGGCCTTCATTTATTGTCAACGCTAAAGCTGCTGAGGTGAGTGCCGACAAGTTCAAACAATTGGGGGTATAAATGTCTAACCCTGATCGAGATGAACATCAGACTTCAGGTGGTGGCAATCGCCAAAACAATCGCAAAGCAAAAGAGACTTTGAACATTAATTTGAACAAAAACAAAGAATCTTTGGCTGTCAATGTGGCTCCGCCTACATCCACTCCTACTCCTTCTGTACCTCCACCGAGGGAATCTCATCCGAAAGTAGAATATTCCTTTGACGAGAATGACACTGCAAGCATCTTTGAGTGTTTACTCAAAAGCAATAAAATTCAACTCCCTGACCCAAAGAAACCTGATGAAGTCGGTAAGACCAATCATCCTAAGTATTGTGTCTACCACCGATTCATTGGACATCCTACTAGAGCATGCTATGTGCTCAAAGGCAAAATCCAAGAGCTTGTTAATGCTGGAGTTGTTACCTTGCAATAAGATGAAAAGACTGTCACTGCCAACATGGTTTCAGTCCAATTTGGGGATTTCCCTCCACAGATGGTACAGCATGGTGTTATTCCAATTCCCAAAGCTACTCTTGAGATTGAGAATCTCCCACTTCCACTAAATGAAGGTCTTGTTCCCTTGTCTCTTGACAACGGTGAAATTATGTGGATCCATCCTGATCTTGCTCCGGAAATTGAGGTGTCCTCTTCTTCCAAGAAGAAAACTCGTTCTAAAGGCAAAACAAAGATTTGTAACATGGTGTCTTTTGATCCCATAGTTGACGAAGAGATTCTGTTAGGCACCAGATCAGGGAAAGCCTATTTGAAAGATCATTCTGAAGGTCAAAAGGATCCTGCTTCTTCTTCTGAACCTGCTCCGGGATAACCTGCTTCTACGGAAGAGGTCCTTTCTACATCTTCACCAGTTGTAGTATCAATTTCTCCCAAGCCAACAACGGCTGACAAAGGCAAGCAACAAGTCCGCTTCGACAAACCCTTGAAGAAATCATCTCCTACTGGGCTTGAGAAGCCTTACAACTTCGATATATTGGCTCAACTAGCCGATACACCAGCAAGGTTGTCTATCTTTGAACTCTTGTGTCTTTCCAAAGAGACGCGAGAAACTCTAAGTGAAGCTCTTATGCAAGCAGAGACTTGTCTAACCTTTCTCAAAAAGCCCGAAGCAGAACCAGTCTCTTGTAATAGTGTTCAGGAATTGATTCCAAACATAACTTTCACACAAGATGACATGCTGATGGAAGACAACAGGCATGACCGTCCTCTTTACTATACAGGATATGTCGATTCGATGAAAGTCGATCGTATTCTGATAGATCTAGGGTCTGCTCTCAGTATCATGCCGAAGACGATGCTCGATGCTTTGAAAATTCCTGTACATAGTCTCTCCACTACAATCACTACCATCCTTGGATTCAATCAGGAAAGGAGCGAACCTTTGGGCAAGATTCGCCTAAAACTCCAAATAGGCAATCTTCGCACAAAAGTTACATTCTACATCATTGACAATTTTGGTTGTTCTTACAATGCTCTATTGGGGAGACCATTCTTACATGAGCACAATGTTGTTCCATCAACCCTTCATCAATGTTTCAAATATGTTGATGATAAAGGAGTGGTCCACAAGGAGGTTGTGGATCTTTATCCCTTCAAAGGCGTTGAAGCATACTGCAACGACGCTCGAATGTACAAGGATGAATTCATGAAGATTGTGTTAGCCTTAGACACTGAGAAAGAACAAGAAGCAATGCCCAAAGATACTCTTATCATACCTGTCAAAGGGCGAGTTTCTCATCCTCAATCTTCCAAGCCACTGGCTATTCACTTGCCAGTCCAAAAGAAGTCAGTTGATGCTGATGAAAATCAAAGGGAGCTCACCTCTTCTGAGCCGCTTGTTATCGACTTACGTCGTAATAAGGATAAAAAGCAGCTCACTTCTTCTGAGCCACTTGTTATAGATTTATCTCATAACAAGGAGAAAAGGGAGCTCACCTCCTCTGAGCCGCTTGTTATCGACCTCCGTCGTAACAAAGCCAATCCTCCTCCACGTTCTTCTTCTCCCCCTCTTGTAATCAATCTGACCAAGTCTGCTAAGGCTAAAGGTCCTGATGTAAATACAGATGTAAATATCAATGAAAAAGCATCTACTTTCCAGTATACTGATGTTATTTATCATACTAAATACTATTTGGACATGTTAGATAGCTTTCAGTCATTTACAATGGGAGTTGTACAATCTCTTCAAACAGAAGTTTCATGTGAACACCCAAAAGACTCATATCGTATTGTTCCTGCTCGCAAGAAAGGTGAAAGGACAATACTTTTTAGTAAAAGACTGAAACAAAAATTCAGCTATACGGATGATAGCAAAGTTAATGACACAGGACCTCTTCAATTCTGTCGTTACAGTCAACAATCAGAAGACATCGTCCGAAAGATGGGTTATGACTTCAAAAGCGGCCTTAACTACGGTAAAGGTAGACGAACTCCCATTCGTACAACAGTTCCAAAAGAAAAATCACAAATGTATTATAGCAGGACTAAAAGAGGTCTCGGATACGCTTCTCCTCCAATGTTATCCCCAGCAACTTCTGACACTGATAGCGAAGAACGTTCTAATTCTTCTGATTCCAGATCATGGGATTCCGATACTAGCATCGGTAAAGTCCATCGTGTAATCGTATCTTCTAATATGGTTTCTGCTAAATTTCCAGAAGGATATGATGAGGATATTGAAGAAAGTCCTGAAACAGATCCTTGGGCTCAACAGATGGATAATCATTGGGTACTCCGATTTGAACAAAGAGAACCTCCTACTGAAGATCAACTAATTCAAATTGATGTAGGAGAAAGCGATTCACCTCGGCCAATCTTTATTAGCAAGAATCTTCCAGAAGCAGATAAACAAGAGTTGATTCTTCTCATTAAAGAATACATTGACGTTTTTGCTTGGAGTTATGAGGACATGCCAGGCTTAGATCCTAGGATTGCTACTCACAAGC
Source organism: Iris pallida (assembly GCA_029216955.1). Lineage (NCBI taxonomy): Eukaryota > Viridiplantae > Streptophyta > Magnoliopsida > Asparagales > Iridaceae > Iris > Iris pallida. Next base: position 8,689,194 of record JANAVB010032420.1, on the reverse strand, counting down.
TGAACATTCTTCCTAATGCTAAACCAGTCAAACAACAACAAAGGCGATTTAAGCCTGAAATGATGGATGCAATTGATGATGAAGTCAAGAAGCTTATTGCTTGCGGCTTTATTCGAGAAGAACAACATCCTGATTGGGTAGCCAATATTGTTCCAGTCCTGAAGAAAACTGGCAAAGTTCGAGTCTGCATCGACTTCCGAGATCTTAATGAAGCATGTCCAAAAGATGAATTTCCTCTTCCTATCACAGACGTCATGATTGACAATACTTGTGGGTTCGAGCGAATATCTTTTATGGATGGATTCTCTGGATATAATCAAATCAAAATGAATCCCGAAGATGAAAAGCACACATATTTTCGCACTCCTCGGGGAGTCTATTGCTACACAGAGATGCCATTTGGTCCCAAGAACGCTAGTGTAACTTACCAACGAGCCATGAGTACCATTTTCAGAGAACATCTTCGTAAAACAGTCGAATGCTACGTTGACGATATCGTTGTCAAAAGTCGTCTAAAAGAAGATCATATCCAAGATTTGAGGACAATCTTCAATCTCATGCGTCAATTCCATGCGGCTCAGAAAACGCATGCGGCTCAGGGAGTCATGCGGCATAAGGAGCTATACGGCCGGAGGTATTCCATGCGGCTCAGAAGACATGTGGCGTGACAGTGCTCCCCTCCGATCCATGCTGCATTAATTACTTTGACGGCTGACCCCTCTGAAAAGTTGACAGACCTGACACCAAAGCAGGTAATTATGACTCTGTCATGATGATGAATCTCTAGGGAAGAGAAAGAAATCTCTGACACGATCCCCCGAGAGCAACAAAATGCCACGTGGCCCTGCCACGTGGGTGTGCTAATGCGGCTCGAAGTGAAGACTTCCTATGCGGTTCAGAGTGAAGCTGTCTCATGCGGCTCAAGTGGAATCATCCCTATACGGCTCAAGAAGATCATGCCCATACGGCTCAAGCAGACACACCCTTATGCGGTTCATGCGGCTCATCATATGGTTCAGAAGTCTGAAGGAGGGGGCCACTGCCCAGACAGTCCTGACACGTGTCCCAAGTCTTATGCGACCCAAAATTCATGCGGCCCAAATCTCATGCGGCCCAATCTGCATACGGTTCCAGTCTCACCATTGGCTCTCAGGACACGTGTCCTCAGCCGATCAATCTCCCAGATTTATGGCAATCCAAGATCGGATCGAATCCCAATGATCTGGGGCACGTGGCAGGAGAATAAATTTAATTTATTTGCAGATATTAGAGAATCATTATAAGGAAGATTTATGCCAATCAGCATTAATTGCTAATGGGGATTTGGTGTAATCTACCCTTAATGGTTCTGATTCGTCACAATCAGAAACGAACGGCCTGGATTGATCAATCCCCAGGCCGCCGCCATCTCCAAGAGCTAATCATTGGCAACCTTAGTGATCATATCCCACTATTATAAATAGCAAGGTGCCATTCCCTTGTAGCATATATAGAGATATACAAAAAAAAAAATCAGAGAAGAATACGTATACACAGAGAGACTTCCCCCATAGTCAGAAAGAGAATATACACACAGAGAGAGAAGCCAGGAGAGCAATCAGAGAGAGAGCAGGAAGGTATTTCTTCGTCAACGACCAAGCAGATCTTCCCCGAGTCAAGGCTGCGTACCGATCGTCCAAGGAGTAAGGCAGAGCGGCCGTCGCTTTCTCGAGCCTCTATCGTCGCCCCCCAGAATCTAAAATAAACAATCGTACTTAGACTGCTGTACCTAGGTTTTCGTCCTTAGGCTTTCTTTGTACGAGCGAGTTTGTATTGTGAGTTTAAGTTCAGTCCTCTGATAATTGTTCTGTACTTTTACTATCAATGGCAAATACGATGGCGACTCTGCTGGGGACTAACTTCTCCACGGCTGAGGAGTTGGTGACGCAATCGGACGCAGCCAAACTTGGCTCTATACAACAGAAGATGGTCGTACGCTTCGACCAACAGGCGTTTGAAGAGATGCTCTCTGAAGATAGCACTGGCCCGGTCCAGAAGCGCACCCGCACCATAAAGGCTCGCAAAAAGTGGAGGCCAAAATCATTTGTTCCTCCACAAGCCCTTGATAGGGTGCTCTCTATTGCTCAAGATGGCGAGAAAGACTCCCCTGCGGCCCCACTTCAGACCGTAGATAACTCTGCTGTCCCCAAGTTCGACAGAAGAAAACACTATGATGCTAGACTTGCAGGGGCAAAGAGGAACTCTACGCGATCCGAGCCGCAGAAGAGTATTAGCCGCAGGGAGAAAGCCCATGCGGCTACAACCGCCGGCCGCATAAAGAAAACTCATGCGGCCACATCTGTCAGCCGTATAACTTATGCGGCTACAGTTGCCAACCGCACGGATGAGACTCATGCGGCTATTAAAGTCAATCGCTTGCAGAAAACCCATGCGGCCACAGATGCCAACTGCATGCGGTCAGCCTGCACGGTCGTGACTCCTAGCCGCATAGAGACTCATCCTACAACAAAAGACAGCCGCATACAGACAGCCTGCACGGTACCCAATGCTAGCCGCATAGCGTCCGTCCCACGCTTCTCTCGATCAGTCTTTGACCGGCTCTCATGCGGTCCTGACTCTGATCATTCTCTGGATGATAATCCAGACTCTGTGGTATTCGACTTAGACTCCTCCTATTACGCACCCACAGGTGTTAAAAGGAGGAAGTCTAGGGCAGCGCGGGCTCATCAAGTCCAGACGACTGCCCCAATCTCTGACTATCGGGGCGTCCCGCTGATTATCACGCGGGCCTCTGATGGAAAGTGGTATAAAACCACTCAAGTCCAGCCCCCGGCGGCAAACAGACAAAGTGGTTCCTCTGACCTGCATGAGGTTATCCTCCACAAACGCAAGGAAAGAGAAGGAGCTTCGGAGTGTAAAGAGCCCTCACACGGACATCAGTGCACCCAGATCATCATCAACTGCTGTTGCAGCAACGCGGCGGTGACAGAAGACCGGCCATCCGTCTTCCAAAGACTACATCACCCGAGCTCAGAAGACGAGGCACCTCCTGTTGTCTCCTGCAAGTCCGCGCAGAAAGTTCCCGCCAAGGGAAGAGGGAAGAAGACAAGCATCTCCAGCCCAAAGGTGTCAACTACTGCAGCTAAGAAACCGTCGTCTAAAGGGTTATCCTCTACTGGAGTATTTCAACACACCCGTTCGAAGACGAAAATTGCTGCAGTAGGAAGTTCGTCGTCTGCAACATTGGGGGTCGTCGGAACTGGGGGTAGCACTCCTCCAAACATCCACGATAATCCGACATTCCAGGAATACGGACTGGAGGAAGCAAATCCTCCGACGGATACAACAGATACCGACGTCCCCAAGGACATCCTAGACGAAGCAAGCTCCGAAGCTGGGGGTAGTGTTCCTTCCGAGTCCGAACCTAAAAAGAACATCCCTACATATCCTGATGATTTCTCGATGCACGGGTACGACTCGGAGGGTACATCCTCCACCACTCCTTCCGTCACTCCTCATGTGAAGACGGTGTTCATGACAGACAGCAATCAAGGCGGTTCCGGTGATAACCAGCACATCGACACTTTGGAGGCCATATTGCACGCCTTGGTCAAGTCTGTAGACGAGATCAAAGCGGTGCTTCCTAATCTGCAGGGGGTGACACCTGGCCAGACAAGCACGGGTCCCGCAATCAACGTAGATTCAAATTCAGCAGCACCGAACCCGGGCAACAATCCTCCCGAGATAACGGCCCCTATCGCGACAGATGAGGCCCGAGAAGTAAGAAGAGAGGTTCAAGAGCTCCGAGCAATGTTCTATGCCCGAGAAAACTCTCAAGACCTCAGGATACGGCAACCATATCCTGCTGAATGGAGGGATGTTCCCTTTCCACCAAGATATAAGCCGTTCAATATCAACCCATATAATGGCAAGACTTCAGCAAGTCGGTACATCACTTACTTTGAGGACACTACCGACCATCTGCCCCATGATGACGCTATCCTCACGCGGTTATTCATTGGGGTATTGGAAGGAGTCGCCTTCGATTGGTACCGCAACCTGCCGGACAATTGCATCCATTCCTTCGCTGGCTTCAAACGCCTGTTCTTGGAGAGGTTCTATGAGGTAGGGCAGGACGTCACGATGTCTACCCTCATGGACGTCATTCAAGGAGAGAAAGAGCTAACGAGGAATTACATTGAGCGGTTTCGTCAAACCGCAATAAAGTTACCATCTGGCAACCCGGACTCTTTCTTGATCGAAATTTGCCAAAAGAGACTACTCCCAACAATCAGTCTCTGGATGGACGAGAGTCAATTCAAGGACTGGAAGGCTTTTATCATTAGTGCTACAAGTGTCGAAGAACGATTAAAGAAGGCTCGCCAACTGGGATTACATATCTCAGAGGAAGAGAACAAGGGCAAGCATCCCAGCATCACCAACGACAATGGGGGTAGCCCCTCCAACAACCGGGACAACAGAGGCAAGCAGGCTATGGTGGCCGATACAGCCCAGAAGCCTGAGTCGCAACCTGCGGACAAGCAATGGCCTCAAATTACTTACTCTTTTGAAGACGGTCACGTCAAGCCTATCTTGGACATGCTCATACAAGGAGATAGGATTCAGCTTCCTCCACCAAGACGGGAGCCTCGGTCGGCTGATCTGGAGAACCCAAAGTTCTGCCATTACCACCGCTACGTCTACCATGCTACGCACGACTGCTACCAACTGAAATGATATATCCAAAACCTCATCGATTCGAACGCTCTGGCCATCGATTTCGAGGAGGTAACCGTGGCAGCCAACATGGTGTCCGTACAATTTGGCAGCTTTCCTCCAATAGAGACCCAGGACGGGGTTATACCCAACCCTCTGGCAACGATGGAGATTGCTAATCTTCTGTCTGCTCAAGCTGCTGGTCTAGTACCCCTCACCACATCACGAGGGGAAATCATATGGGTCCATCCGGACCTAGTCCACGAGGTAACTCAGTCCACTCCATCTTCTAAAAAGAAAAGTGGAAAAGTCAGATCCTGCCGTACCACCTCAGCAGATGAAGAGGAAGTCACGGCCGTTGTTACTCGATCCGGAGCACAATCTCAACCTGTGGCTGAAAACTCGACTGATGATCATCCGCCCACTACCACGGATGCTCCGGGACCGGCTCAGCCTTCGACGACCGCCTCGCCAAGCAGAACGGAGACTTGCTCATGTTGCCCGTCAACGACAAGTTCCTGAAGAAATACTATGTTTAAACAACATTTTTCAGAGTTTTGAGTCATGTGCCCGATGGTACCACTGAACTCAACCCCCTAATTTTCCAACTTATCGAGTCACGTACCCTCTTGTACCGCTGAACTCATATCCCAAATTCCCAAGTTATGTACCTGCTGGTACCTCTGAACTTACACTTTGATTCCAATATTTATGGATTGTCGAGTTATGTGCCTATCGGTACCCTGAACTTACATCCCGGTCACTCTTTTGAAAGAAAGTCATGTATAATCATACCGCTGAACTTTCTTCCTACAAGAGATCCTCCCTCATGATCTAATACCTGCACTCCCAGTGCACAACAAAGGTAACGGATCCACAAATTTCCAAGACGACCATGTCCTCATCACCTCTGAGTCGTCCTATTTCCGCCAAAAACAAATCACCCCTACATAGAATTTCCATGTCCTCATTACCTCTGAGTTATTCTACGTACCCCCCTTCATTGAGCCCACTCCTGTCATGTCCTCATTACCTCTGAATGGGAAGGCTCCGTCGAAGAAACCTTCATACTTGCCATGTCCTCATTACCTCTGAGTAAGTATGATGATCCCCTTTCGACCTATTACCTGTACCCACAACCGGAGTATGCCAAGGGTAATGGGTCCACAAATGTCCTCTGTTGACCACAAATGTCCTCTGTTGACCACAAATGTCCTCTGTTGACTACAAATGTCCTCTGTTGACCATAAATGTCCTCTGTTGACCACCAATATCCTCCGTCGAGTTCGTTCCTGCCATGTACTCATTACCTCTGAGTAGGAAGACTCTACGTTCAAAAAACTTTCCTACATACCATGTCCTCATTACCTCTGAGTTACCTCATTACCTCTGAGTTATTCTATGTACCCCCCGTCAAAGAAACCATCATGCTCACCATGTCCTCAGTACCTCTGAGTCAGTATGATTGGTTCCTTTCTTTTTAAACTTGTTGTCCGTATCCAAAACCAGGGTAAGTTAGGGATAATGGGTCCACGCAAAATGTCCCAATAAGAGGATTATTATAAAGCAAAAGAGTGAAGCAAATATATATATTCTATTCATTCAGAAATCGGTTACATCCACACGATTGCAAGCAAGTCAAAAGTGTTCTTCATGAAGACAAGAAGAAAGGCGAAACAAAATAAAAGACTACAGACAAACATCCACGAGAAGCCCCTTCATCCTAGTTACAGGAGCGCATGTACTATTCCCTCAACCATCTCACATATGAAGGATGCAAGTGAAGAGCATCCTCGTCCAGAATAGGAGAAACAGGGTTCCCAGCGCTGCCACCCTCAACAGTCTCGATATTTGGAGAGTTGCCGTTCCCCTCAGGCGCAGGTTCTTCTTTCTTCACTTCCTCCTTAACAGAGGAAGATCCCTGGCTGATGACAGGAGGCTGCGGCCCCTCTGACGCCGCAGTCTCAACATTCGATGGAGATACTGCGAGAACCAAAGACGAAGAAAATAAAAACAGTCAGAAATATTCATGCGGCTCGTTTTAGACAAGTCTCATGCGGCTCAGTCATGGGATGCGTATACGGACCATGTAGTTTGAGAAGTTCACGTCAAAGTTGGGTACATGAAGCATGCAGTGAAGCAGGCTCTGCTAGGGTTTCAAATCGACTACCTAATTCTTACCTTCGATGGCAATATGAACATCAAAACGAACAGGGGGCACGACAGTCGAGGGCGAAGCCAATTTCTTACTCCTCGCCACAGCCTTCTTTACAGCCTTAGAAGCCCTGGGTGCCATTGTTGTCTGATGATCAGAGGAAGAAAATACGACAAAAATCTGAGTCAAGAATAGTCTAAGAGAGAAGACCGTCCAAATGCCCTTCTATTTATTGACAGAGAACTGTGGACCGACGCCTCGTACAAACGCGATCAGCTCTTCGGTTATTGAGCCAAACCAGCCATTTAAAGACTGAGCTCTTGGGATCCTATCCCAGAAAGATCCACACGCATGGCATAATGACGTGGCAAAGAGCTTATGCGGCTCAAATGACCATGCGGCTGATAGCAACTATGCGACTCAGATGGTCAGGAGGCAGAAATTTCTGTGCAGCTGGGCCATCCATGCGGCTGAGACGCCCCTGCGGTAGAACTTTCCATACGGCCAAGATATCCATGCGCGGCCAGAAGAATATCCAGCCATGCTTCTTATTCAAAGTATTTCAATTTTGCAAATTGAAAACTTTGAAGGGGGTCCTGTAGAAGCATGGAAAATACTAGAGAAAGACCCATGCGGCTCAGAAAATACATGCGGCTCAGGGAGTCATACGGCATAAGGAGCTATGCGGTCGGAGGTATTCCATGCGGCTCAGAAGACATGTGGCGTGACAGTGCTACCCTCCGATCCATGCTGTATTAATTGCTTTGACGGCTGACCCCTCTAAAAAGTTGACAGACCTGACACCAAAGCAGGTAATTATGACTCTGTCATGATGATGAATATCTAGGGAAGAGAAAGAAATCTCTGACACGATCCTCCGAGAGCAACAAAATGCCACGTGGCCCTGCCACGTGGGTGTGCTACTACGGCTCGAAGTGAAGACTTTCTATGCGGTTCAGAGTGAAGCTGTCCCATGCGGCTCAAGTGGAATCATCCCTATGCGGCTCAAGAAGATCATGCCCATGCGGCTCAAGCAGACACACCCTTATGTGGTTCATGCGGCTCATCATATGGTTCAGAAGTCTGAAGGAGGGGGCCACTGCCCAGACAGTCCTGACACGTGTCCCAAGTCTTATGCGGCCCAAAATTCATGCGGCCCAAATCTCATGCGGCCCAATCTGCATGTGATTCCAGTCTCACCATTGGCTCTCAGGACACATGTCCTCAGCCGATCAATCTCCCAGATTTATGGCAATCCAAGATCGGGTCGAATCCCAATGATCTGGGGCACGTGGCAGGAGAATAAATTTGATTTATTCACAGATATTAGAGAATCATTATAAGGAAGATTTATGCCAATCAACATTAATTGCTAATAGGGATTTGGTGTAATCTACCCTTAATGGTTCTGATTCGTCACAATCAGAAACGAACGGCCTGGATTGATCAATCCCCAGGCCGCCGCCATCTCCAAGAGCTAATCATTGGCAACCCTAGTTATCATATCCCACTATTATAAATAGCAAGGTATCATTTCCTTGTAGCATATAGAGATATACAAAAAAAAATCAGAGAAGAATACGTATACACAGAGAGACTTCCCCCATAGTCAGAGAGAGAATATACACAGAGAGAGAAGCCAGGAGAGCAATCAGAGAGAGAGCAAGAAGGCATTTCTTCGTCAACGACCAAGCAGATCTTTCCCGAGTCAAGGCTGCGTACCGATCGTCCAAGGAGTAAGGCAGAGCGGCCGTCGCTTTCCCGAGCCTCTATCGTCACCCTCCAGAATCTAAAATAAACAATCATACTTAGACTGCTGTACCTAGGTTTTCGTCCCTAGGCTTTCTTTGTACGAGCGAATTTGTATTGTGAGTCTAAGTTCAGTCCTCCGATAATTGTTCTGTACTTTTACAATCAATGGCAAACATAGGCGATTCATTTCGAACTTGTTTGGATGCTGCAGACCATTCACTTAACTAATGAAGAAGGATGTATCTTTTGTTTGGACTGAAGAGTGTCAACGAGCATTCGATGATATCAAACGATATCTTATGAACCCACCAGTCTTGGTGCCATCTATCTCTGGCATTCCATTCTTGATGTATGTCCGTGCTATGGACCATTCATTGGGTGCTTTACTTACCCAAAAGAACAAAGAAGGCCATGAACAGGCTATCTATTATCTTGGCCGAACTATGATTGGTACAGAACACCGTTATAGTCCGGTCGAAAAGGAATGCCTGTCTCTCATGTTTGCTGTGCAGAAAATGAGGCATTATATCATTGGCCAAACTATTCATGTCATATCCCGAGTTAATCCTCTTAGGGTACTCATGAAGAAGCCTAGCACACTTAATTCTCGGCTGGCTACATGGGCAATCCTGTTAGCTCAATATGACATGGTGTATGTTCCACAAAAGTCTGTCAAAGGTCAAGCGCTGGCAGACTTCTTAGCAGCTCATCCTGTGCCTGAGACATCTAAACTCTATGACGAAATTCCAGACGAGACATTGGAAGCCAACATGATCTCTGAAGAATTTCCGACCTGGCATTTATTCTTTGATGGTGCATCGAGAATTGGACCCAATGGTGCTATTGTAGCAGGAGTTGGAGTTGTTCTCGTTTCTCCAGACGGATCAACTATCCAAAGAGCCTACTCTTTAGATGAACCTTGCTCCAACAATGTGGCGGAGTATAATGCTCTACTCATCGGCCTTCAGTTAGCTAAACAACTGAATGTTGAATATCTCGAAGTCTACGATGATTCTAAGCTGGTTGTTAATCAGGTTAGAGGAACCTATGAAGTCCGTCATCAAGACCTGGTGCCTTATCATGAAGCAGCAATCAATATAGCTATATCATTCAAAGCTTTTTTCATCGATTATGTTCGACGAGCTTGCAATATCGAAGCATATGCTTTAGCCAATCTTGCAGCTGTCTTAGCCATCCCTATCAAAAGACAGCAGGTGGTGGTTATCTCCAACCGAGAACTGTTCTGTATTGAAAACAATCGTAATATTGAATTCAGTAATCTTGCTGAAGTCAACATTATCGATGAAGATTGGAGAACTCCTTTCATTGACTTCGTAGTTCATGACATACTCTCTGAAGATCTTAAGGAGGCTACGAGTGTTCGTCGACGATCTCTCCGATTCTACTACAATCAAACTACCAAAACCCTCTATCGACGAACTTATGACGGTCTTCTCCTACGCTGTCTCGCTGGTGATGAAGCCAAACAAGTTTTGTGTGAAGCTCACGACGATGTTTAGGGAGCACATCAACCTGGTCCTAAATTACAGGATCGCATTAGACGTATGGGTTATTACTGGCCCTCTATGGTATCTGATGCCAATGAATATGCAAGGAAATGTCGTGCTTGTCAAATTCATGCAGACTTCATTCATCAAGCATCGAAATTTCTACACCCGACTGCTGCTTCCTGGCCTTTCAAAGCTTGGGGCATGCATGTCATAGGTCCCATTAATCCTCCTTCTTCTAGAGGACATCGGTTCATATTGGCAATAACTGACTATTTCTCTAAGTGGGCTGAAGCTATACCTCTGGCTGAAGTCAAGACTAGCAGTGTCATCAACTTCGTTAAACACCACGTCATCTATAGATTTGGTGTACCTCGAAGAATCATCCATGACAATGGACCGCAATTCATCAGCCAGAAATTCACCAAATTTTGTGATGATCACCGGATTGACAATGTCTCTTCGACTGCCTACAATCCTACTGCTAACGGTTTAGCTGAAGCTTTCAACAAAACCATTATCAAGCTTCTCAAAAAGTTTGTGTCTACTAACAAACGGAATTGGAGCGAGAAACTTGGCAAATGTCTTTGGGCCTACCGAACTACGGTCCGTAATCCTACAGGCTTTACACCTTTCTCTTTGGTGTATAGCTATGAAGCTATTCTTCCTTTGGAACTGCAAATTCCTTCTTTAAGGATTGCCATTGCTAACGAGCTTACTACAGAGAATAACAATCTTCTTCGACTTCAAGAGTTAGAAGCACTTGATGAGAAGCGATTAATGGCTCAACAGCATATTGAGTTATACCAAGCCCGCATCTCAAAGACTTTCAACCGCAAAGTTAAAGTCAGAACATTTCAGCAAGGAGAACTTGTTCTAACGGTCAGACGTCCTATGACTATGACTCATATGAGCAAAGGGAAATTCGACGCGAAGTGGGAAGGTCCCTATGTTGTAAGCAAAGTCTTCTTAAATGGAGCCTATCAACTTTCGGAGCTTGATGGTCGAGTTGCTATGATGCCTATCAATGGCAAATTCCTAAAGAAGTATTATGTATAAATATAAATGCCTGTAAATCATCAGACAGAATCAAGTTCATAAATAAAATTCAAATTTTATTTCATTATATGATAGTACATAATATTAAAGGTCACTATCATCTTTTTCTATATTGGGATGAGGGCCACTGTCGTCCTTCTCAAAAATGCGATCAGCAAAAGAGCCGAGAACCTCCTTGCTGGATCCCACGAGAAACTTGCAGGCGGCCATCCTCATGGCTTCTTCTTCTTCAGTCATTCCTGGTTCGAGCAGGAAGTCCAGAATGTCCCGTGGCGGCTGGGGTACAGACGAACCTTCGTCTGCTTCTGCTGTCTTCGGTTGAATTGGATCGGCAGGGCGATCTTCAGTGCCCTTTTGAGTTTTCTGGGTGATCTCATCCTTCTTAGATGCTTCTCTAGACGACATTTTTATGTTGAAGAGTAGAAGTATTCGTTCCTGTCAGATTTCTGCTATATTTATAGGCAGAAGTTCCTCAACTAACGAAGCGACACATTCATCCGACGGTTCGTCCGTTCATTAATGCCTGACGGTTCATCCGTTCATTTATCATCACCTGACGGTTCACCCGTTCATTTATTATCATCTGACGATTCATCTGTTCATCATCACTTGACGGTCCACCCGTTCATTCATCATCACTTGACGGTTCACCCGTTCATTATCATTCATCACCTGACGGTTTTTTCCGTTCATTCATCTCACATATATTGACGATCCATCTTCGTTCATTATCCACATCAGCGACTTGTCGTTTTCGATTAAGTTGTCAAATCGAAATAATAGTATTCAATATATTCTGCCACGTCCATATTACCTCTGAGCAGATATAATGAATATAATTATTTTCTACAAAATCATCAAAAATATATCATGTCTTGCACCTCTGAATATATTTCCTATCTCTATTATTTATATCTAATAAGATATGCAATAAATAATGGAGCCACAACAAAATGTCTTTTATTTATCAAAGTATGAGACATTACAGAAATGCCTCTATAGCAACAAACACGAAAATACGAAAAAGTTCTAATTAAGAAGAAAGGATAATCAGATTGTCAATTTGCTGCTTCAGTGTCTGCAGTTCTTCTTCATGAGTTGAAGTTACTCTCCTTCTTGCTTCTTCCATCCCGCTTTCTTCAACAAAAACAGGCATGTCCACTGTCCGGCGGGTGATCTCCGCTCCATGAGTTGCCTCATATTCATTCTTCTCCTGAATCAAGGCGTTGAATTGTTCAATCATAAGTTGGTGATCGGCAGTTTCCTCTTCAAATTCTTGTTGGAGGCGAATGATTTCTACTTTCAGCTCAGCAAGTCTCTGCCCTTTTCTTTCAGCCATCGAAGTTACTGATTCTAGTTTGGAAGTATATTCAGCAGTCTTCGTGGAATAAGCCTCCAAAAGATTTTGAAGGTTTACCTTTTCTATATCAGCAGCTTGAGCCAGTCGCTCGAATTCAGCCTGCACTAAAGAGTCTATCTCCTTCTTCATGAGCTCCTTATATTTCTTTATGGAGACTTCCAATTCGTTCAATATGTGTTCAAGAAGAGTGGCTTGAGCCTCGTCTCCTTGTTCCCTTATGGCTCTTATTAAGAGAGAAGTTGGCTTCCTAACCGTAATGAAATCAGCTCCTTCTTTCTCTATCATTTTATGAACAAGAGGTCCTAGCGACTCGAAGAAGCATCTAGTGAATGACTGGACAACTTGTTGATTAATGGCCAGAGTTCCAGGAGTCGCAGCTACTCCTGTTGAGGATGAGGCAGCAGGTTGCTCGATCCTTTGTGGCTGGATAATAGGCTCTTTGAACAAAGGAGCCAGAGTAGAGCTAGTCGCTCCTTCTGTTTGTTCCTCTACAAAAGTAAAATTGTTATTTTACTAATTGTTTACCAATGAACAAGAAGATCAAATAAGAGTAGTCTTACCTTGGTTCGATCTAACAACAAGTGCATCTCCTGCTGGAATGGACTCCCGTTGAACAGAAGTAGCTTCAGCTGCGACAGCTTGGCTGCTGCCCGCTTCAGAACCGCAGGATAAATGATGACTACTACTAACGACTACCGTTGGTATGGACACCATAGCCAGGTCCGTCGACGGTGTTGGCAGAGTCTCAAGATCTGCAAGAATTACAAATGAAGATATTAGCTATCAATCTATTTTAAAAGAGAAGATTGCTAAATCTCGTTTTATACCTTGAGGGCCGGTGACAGGAGTTTCTTTCAGAACACCTTCATCGGCTGCTTCTTCAGGAGATATTTCTTCATCAAGGTTTAAAGTATCAACAGTTTTTTCTGCAGACGCTTCCACTTCAATATCCTTTTTAGGATTTGAAGTATCATCGGCTGTGTCAAGAGATATATGTTCTTTATTATCCCTTTTGGGATCTTGTATATATTCATCAACATTTTCGGATGAAGAGTTCTCCTCGTCTTCTTCCTCTTCTTTTTCTTCTGTATTCCTGCTGTCAGTTGCAGTCTGATCCTCCTGCAGGCTATAACTGCAATCTTCCAAAGCTGCAATCATTTCACGATCTTCTTCTTCACGAAGAGTCCTGGGAGTAGGAGGAGGTTGACTCGTCTCCACGACGGGTGAAAGAAGTCGTACAACATTTTGTTCTTTCTCTATGATGTTTTCTCCGGGCTTTTCAACCTCAGTTATTGGGTCAAGATCTCCCCTCTGTTCAGTCTCTACCATCTGTTCCGGACCAGAGTTTTGTTCCCAGATTCAGAAACAGGTGTGGGAGATGATATTAGAATTCCTGCTGTAGCATCTACTGAAGTCAGGATTTGTCTGGAAGAAGATTCTCCTAAATTTCTTCTGGTAACCACCCTCTTCTTTCTGTGTAGAGGTCTGTCAGGACTCTCTACAGTTATTGGTTCTGCTTGTTTCTGCACAGAAGTTGGTGTAGCGGCAGTTTCTTGATTTGTCTCGGCCAGCTGCCGAGATTGAGACCTTGTGGTGACCTTTTCAGAAGAATGATCTAGGGTCAATTTTTTCTTTGCTGCTGGAGCAGGAGGCTCCTCTCTTCTCTTTTTCTTCGCTGGAGATCTACCCACTCTCAGAGAGAAACGCAATGCTGCGTTTACTTCTTGAGGGAACATCATATCCCTCGAAACTTCCAAAGGAGCATCGGCCGGCTCGTACACCTCCTCATTTATAGGAATCGACATAGCCATTTTTCCTTTCTTCAATCTTGATGAAGAAACGAAACTATCTGCGAGATTAAAGTTCTCAGCAAAAGTGTTCGAGGATGTATAAAATACTATATAGGTGAATAACATCCTAGGACCATGTGAGCTATTTACTGGCATTGAGAAGGTGGCTTTCGTATCACGGGCATTATAATAAGCCCAAGCTCTAGCCCCGTCTATCAAATAACCCTTGCCTTGGAGGCAGGTAATTGCATTCCCTACATGGAACTGATCATATCCAAATTGCTGAGCAAATCGGCTGGGAAGATATGGTTCTAAATAGCATTCCTCTTCGAACCGGTAAACCAGATGAGACGGTCGAATTGTCTTCAACCATTCAAAGGCTGCACGGGTCAGAGGCTGCATCTTCGAGTCTACCATATTTGTAGGCATCTGATCGTATCCAGCAGGGAGAGGAGCACAACAGAAGTTCCATCCTCTATTCAGATTCAAAATATATCTACACTCACTCAAAGAAGTGTATTTCCATTTTCCTTGAGAATATCTTCGGAGAAAACTGCCATCAACCGGTCCCATGCCGGGGTCCATTAAGGTTGGATAATGTAGAAGCAACCATCCAAATAAATATGTATATGGCAGTTCCAAGCGAGGGAACTCTTTCTCTCCTTTCGCCTTCAGCATCAGGTCGACATACAAACGAAGACTAGCATTTAGTTTACAGGTCATTGCTGATAACAAGTCCATCTTATAGCCGAAGACTAACTTGACAGCAGCGAAAAGAACACCGCGGTGAAAACGATCCACAGCAATGGATCCGGGAACCACAAACCGCCGAAGCCAGTATATCAGGAACCCTGCCAGTTGGGCTTCTTCTAACATGGGTCTATAGCCCATTCTCAAGTAACTCTCCAAAGTGTCCCCTGTCTTCAAAGAAGGATACTCATGATCATCTTTTACTTTTTTATCAAAGTTACCACTCTGTTCCATCAATTTTATAACTTCTGCACTGCTCAAAGGTTCGAAGAAGTTAGGGTAACATTTGTCATTCTCCTTGGTCTTCTTCTCTTCTATGTGGTTAAGGAACAGATATGGTAACCACTTCGAAGAGTAACAAGTGTTGGCAGTAACACTCTTATAAAATAGAGAGCAGATCTTGTAATGACATAACAGTTCTTCAAATACTGCCACCATCGCTGCATTTTCTTTCCTAAGTTTGTCCAGCTCATCATTAGTTGGTACAAACTCTTCATATGGTGCATCTGCCATCGGCAAGTATGAGATATATTTCATCTCGTGGAGTGCAAAGCCAATTTCTCTACCCGGGGTCATAAAGGTTCCCGTTCTATAGTTGTACCTTTCAGCCAAGGCTAAGAACATATGTGGATTAGGTACAAAACCATAAACAGTGGCGTGCACTGCTTGGTACAGATTGATCTGTTGAAGTTTGTCTTCAAAAGTTGACAGAATCCAGTTGGCAATACAGTTCCATCTTCTATAGTCCGGATTCACCAATCCAGTTAATCGGATATCTTGTTCAGGGTATTTCCCTTCAGCCTTCGCAAATCCATTGGCAAATATCGGCGTTCTGACAGGCATCAACATAGAAGAGTTCTCTGAAGGAATGCAACCTGGTCTCAAGCCCCTCAACAAAATGATGTACCGATCAGAAGAGCTATAGAACATATCCTTCTTATTGGGTCCCTTCTTTACAAAAATTTTCCCTGCACGGGCATCTTGGAAAAGTGTGATGTTCCATTCCATCTTCCTTGGGTAGCTCGCATGAGCATACCGGGATAAAGGTAGGCAGCGGGCGACATCTGGTATGAAGAAAGATCTATTTTCTTGATGGACTATCCTTTCCTCCATCCTTGGCCTTGGCTGCGAGCTTTTCTCAAAGGCCTCACCGAGCAAGAACAGAGGTTTCTTATGAATAACAGCATCTGCTGTTTCTAAGGGCTGTCCATTCATTAGACACAGGAGAGTCTCATTATCTTGTGATATCAGGATTGCCTGACGAGAGGCTGGTAGGTCATATTGGGGATAATGAACGTGGGAGACATCCTCTTTATACTCAGACTCTGAGAGGGTTCCCACAAAATGTTCATAATCTGGATCTTCATTTATCTCAACTGTATCAAAAACAGATAAAGATTAGTACAAGTCAAAGACTCTGTTTTAACACAAAACATTAGAGTGCGCAACTCCTCAGATTGCGCTGACATGACTTGCGCAACATCAGATTGCGCATCACAATAGGATGCGTAAAGCAATAGTTTGCGCTGACTACCTGCACAAATCAATCGATTGCGCTGACTTCCTGTCAGCACAATTCAACAGATTGCGCAGGAATGCAACCTTCATAAAAATGAGGACTGACAGTTGATGCAACCAAAACCCTAAAAAGGGTGGCGCAATATGAACTCATCTCTAAAAAGAGATGAGTTTCGAAGATCAAAGGAAGTCGAATCACCCTAAAAAGGGTTTTCGATCGGTTGAACAACCTCTCAGAGCGGGGTGCGCGGATTCGTGTCGAGATGCTCGTCGTACAACTCTGTCAGATGGCTAGGCCGGAGCCTTGCCCTTGTTGGCGGTGGTGGAGGAGCGTCGAGAAGCCATTTGTCGTCGAAGAAGAAGGCTGAAAACAAAGAGCTCGAAGTATTTCTCTCAAGAGCTCGAAAGATGCAAAGTAAAGAAATGAAAATGAAGAAGCGGCTATTTATAGTTTTCGAAATATGAAACGGTTGCCTCGGATTGCGCCTAAAATTAGAGGCTCTTTGATTTGCGCAGACAGCTCATCATCATGCGCAAATTGATTCAAAATTCAAAAAATTCAAAGTATTTCAAAATTTTGAATAAATTCCCATTTCGAAAACTTTGAAGGGGGTCTTGTAGGTCCTAAAAAATCAAGTTGCATCAATCAACAAAGTCAAAGAATCAAGATATATATCATTTTGATGAATTGCGCAGACAACAGATTGTGCAGCAATCCAATTGCGCACACTGTTTTGCGCATATTTCCAACTGCACAGGCTGACGTGTCAGAAGTCATCATTACCTAAATCAAATCAAATCTTTCTGACAACTGACAGCACGGAGAACGAGGAGACTGTTCGTTTATTGCGCCGCACAGTGGTCGAGGGCGGCTGACAGTTGGCAGCGCAATCCATGATGGCGCAATCCATTCCTGCGCAGTCTGAGTCCGCACAAACCAAAGTCTGCGCAGTTCAGGTTGCACATTCTACCAACATAACTGATAAAGTACATGTGGCATTCATGCCATCAATTGCTCATTACATGGCAACTGTCTATGCACGATCATGCACATTTCAATCAAATGATGCCATATGTCCCAGATAGTTGGCCCACGATCCAGCAACTGCCTGCGCAGTCCAATGCTGCGCAAACCAATTGCTGCGTAAATTATCCTGCATAGTCCAGAATAACTGAATGTTAGTTATTTCTAGAACTCTATAAATAGAGTTTCAAGTCTTCATTTCAAGGGGATCAAGAGTTCAGAGATCAGAGATCAGAAATCAGAGAGTCCAGGAGTTCTTGCCCAAGTGCTGCTGTATTCTTCCGATACTTTTGTCTTCAACTTCCGAGGCTTTTGCCTTCAGTTTCCAGAGTTGTTCTCAACTTCAGAGGCTTCATCATCAAAGTTCACATCGTCCAAAGGATAAAGCAATCGTCATCTAGATTGGATTCCTATAGTTGTAATTTTCTCAGAATTCTTGTAATCTTTATTACAAAGTTTGTATCAATAAAGTTTCATACTTTTGTTTTTGCAAACAATTACCTCTGAGTCGTTTTATGTGCCCCCTCTTCATTGAGTCCACTCCTGCCATGTCCTTATTACCTCTGCGTGGGAAGGCTTCGTAGAAGAAACCTTCATGCTTGCCATGTCCTCATTACCTCGGAGTAAGTATGTTGGTTCCCTTTCAACCTATTATCTGTACCCACAACCGGAGTACGACAAGGATAATAGGTCCACAAATGTCCTCTGTTGACCACAAATGTCCTCTGTTGACCATAAATGTCCTCTGCTGACCACAAATGTCCTCTGTTGACCATAAATGTCCTCTGTTGACCACAAATGTCCTCAGTCGACCATAGATGCTGTACTGGGTCTCCAGTACACGCCCATCCCTCCCCTATCATGCCTGGGAGCCCAGTTGCTCCCTGGCATTCTCTCGAATACCAAAAACTTCTATAGCTGTCTTATCGCAAAGTTGTTCTAGGTATTCCTCTCCAAAACTTGTTACTCGTACTTAAAACCAAGGTACGCCCAGGGTAACAGGTCCACAAATAATCCTCCAGCATGTCCAATTCCACAAACACCATAAGTACAAGAAAGGGAAGATGAGTTGAAACATACTCATTTATTCAAAATTCAAAGTACTACATCATCTGGGATCATATCCCTTGATAAAAAGAAAACAAAAGAAGAGAAGAAGACAGTGAAAGAAAATAGAAAACCGATCACTGCTTCGGGGCACATAACGTCGTAAGACGGTCCGTCAGCAAGGCAACCGACCGCTCAAACCTCTGTTTAGCTCGACGCTCCGCCTCTTGGCTCAGCACCGTCGCGTCCTCCAGATGAGCATGAGCTTGCCAGTTGTCCTCGAATTTCTTGAAAGCCCGCTCCAGGTTAACAGAAGATCGGAAAACCTTCTCGGCCTCCTGAACGATTGACGCCTGTTCCGCATGAGCAGCCTTCAGCTCCGACTCTAGAAAGGCCAATTCCCTCTGAAGTGCGAGAATTTGCTCCTTAGTGTCAGCTATTCCACGAGAAGCAGCCTCCTCCCGAGCCCTACAAGCTTGACTTCGACGACCAAGCCTGTCATACGAAGCGGAAAGCTTATCAAGGTCCCCTTCACAACTGGCCCGGCAGTGTCTCGAACAAGCTTTAGCCTATCCCGAGCGGCAATAAGGAAGCCCCGCTCCCGTTCAATCGCAGCGGGCAAGTCAGCCTGCCGTAACACCAGCAATCGGGTCACGAGCTGATCAGCCTCTGCCCACTTGGGCTCCAGAAGCGCAGCCAACCCCACCCCGCCAGGAAAAATCTTCAAAGTTTCAATCTGACCCCGAGCGCAACGCAGGGACAGAGAAAAAGGGGTTCTCCATTTTACGACAGCATCCACGTCCCTCTTTAAATGGCGATAGAAGCTGTCGACTACATCCTGCGACACCTCGTCCAGAGCCTTCGAAGAAGCCGGCGTCAACGGGAGTGTAGCTGGCAACACTGAAGAAGACGCGACAGAATCTGCCGCTCCTGCCACGAGGGAAACAAACTCTGTACAGAAGGACGCCTGAACGGCGGCCAACTCTTCTTCAGCAGCCCGCAGAACTTGAATGCTCGGTAAGGCCGAGAAGTCAGTCTCTGAAGCCGTATGGGCAGCAGAGGATGAGATGAAGACCATCGCTCCCGGAACAAGCTCCACCCCCATCTGCCCGGAGCTGGCAAGAGGCCCCTCGACATGAGTCGGTGAAGGATAGGAAATTCTCCTTTCCCCCAGATCGCGGCAGGCCGAGCCTTCCCCAATAACATCCGCTGTGGGAAGTAAAGGGTCAGGACCTGTAGGGCCAAGACAACCATGAATCGATTTGACCTGGAGGATATGTTGATAGAGCAAATAAGCCCCCTCACTAGTCAATATTTGGCTTATCTTACCAGCGGAAGGATGTGGAGGCTGAGGTTCGCCTACGGCCACCACAACCTCTCCACCAGCGGCCTCCGAGTCGAATATAATAGGCTCCTCCGCTCCGGCACCCTCGGGAGGGGATACGACGTGATCGGCGTCGCCTTGCTGAAATTCAGCAATCTCGGAGACAGGCCCGAGGAAACCTTCGTCACCCCGGACCGAGGCCTCAGCAACTTGGGAGTCCTCAGCCGCCGCTGAGAGAGCCCCCACAGAAAGGACCGCGGCACACACGCCACTAATCAAAGCAGCAAGGGCCGGATCAACTCCAGGGGCAGCAGACGGTTCAGGAGAGCCTGGTTCGTCAGACGCCTACAAAGAAAAATGATTAGGTCATATCTCCAAGAAAAAGAAAGCCACAACAAGGAGATAGCTCCAACATAGTCTTACCTCCGGAGCACCGTCAGCATCCTCACCCCTCTCCGTAATAAGTAGCCTATGGGGTCTGACCGCAGCTCTCTTTACGGAAAAGGCTACTCCTCCGTCAGTAGACTCATGCCTACCTCACTTACGCGAGGGACCATGCACGGCAGGCGGTGGTTCTACCCTCACCGCCTCTGATACAAGTGGCAACTGATCTACCACCTCATCTAATACGACCGACGGTTGATCCGTCATCATCTCATCTGCCATGATGGACGGTTGGTCCGCCGCTGCTCTGCTACCAGAGGAGAAAGAGTCCTCGTCGTCCCGCTCGTTGCTTCCCTCAACTGTGTCAAAGGACTCGGAATCGGGCACGGGAACCCTATTCGCCCCTTTCTTTTTCGCCTTCGACACCGTAGCCTTCTCCGCCAAACGAGTGCCCACGATGAAGCTAGTCCTCGGGTCAAAATCAACAGGAGGCTGCTTTACCGTAACATGGTATAATGCCGCCATATGTAAGATTTCCTCCAGCACATTTGCTGTAGGAACTGAGAAACTAGTTCGAGTATGACAAGTGTCATGGTAGCTCCATACCCTAATTCCATCGAGGATGCTACCCTCAAATCCCAGGCTGGAACTGGGACGTCCAAGGAATAGTTGACTGTACCCAAATTGACGGGCAAACCTACTGGGCAAGTAGGGCTCCAGGAACACAGTGTTGCGGTTGCGATAAACTAAATGTGCTGGGCGAATGTTACGCAACCAGAAACGCATCTTCTCTGGTAAGAAATAAGGAGATCCAATGCCATCAACATGGATATTTCTCACTTCCTGGTCGGTAAAACGGGGAACGAACACGAAGAAATCATATCCGTCCACCCTCGCCAGCATCCTCCGACACGCCGGCATGGTACTATATTCCCAAGGCTGATGGCGATGTCTGAAAAGAAAAGCGTCGTTATCTATAACGCCGTCTCCCGTCCCAGGCCTCATCAAAGACCGATAATGCAACAACAGCCACTCCAGCAGGTAATAATAAGGCAGCTCTATACGTTCAAAGTCCGTCACCACGTCACGAGCAATGACCTTGGACGAGAAGGCGCGGAGACCGTGATAAATACTGCACACCATAGCGGGAAGAAGATCCAGCCTGACCCCAAAGGCCAACTTCACGACAAGAAGAATAAAGTGACGGCCGATCCTCTCGATGGAACCTGTCCCTCCCGAAACCACACAATTGTGCAGCCACACCATTAAAAAGCCTGCCAAGAGTGCCTTCTCTGACAATCGCCGAGTGCCACAATAAAAATAGCTGAAGGAGTCAATCTGGCTCCCAAACTTGTCACCCTTAGACTTCGACCTCCTAGCAGTCGATACCAAGCCTTCTACTTCCTTAGGAGTCTGACGACCTCGGGAAGTAACTCGGCCAGCAGCACTGAATTTAAAAAGATAGGAGACCCAAGAGTTGGTATGGGGAGTGTCCCCTTCCGAGCTATCATTTTTCTTGATAGTCGTTTGGTGACAGGTACTATGGTGACATAACAGTTCCCGGTACACGACGACGAAGCCTGGGAATCGTCGATCTAGATCCTGGAACTCCTCATTCGTTGGAGTGTACGCTTCGAAGGGCTCGTCTCTCCAGGGAAGCTTGGAGACAGCATACATCTCATGGAAAGCAAGCCCCAACTCTCCTACAGGTGTGAAGAAAGTCCCTGTCCGATGATTATACATCTCCAGAAGGGCCATGAACAACGGCTTATTAATAGCTAATCCGTGGCTGGTACCCCGGATAGCATCATAAAGATTGACATCTCGCAAAAACACCTCGTAGTTCCGCAGAATCCACGAGGTCAGGTTAGCCCACGGGGGAATGGGGTGTAACCAGCTCGGCAGTGTCAATCTGCCAACAGGATAGGACCCTTTTCGAGCAAGCTGGCCCAGGAAGGTATCAGCCTGAGAAAATAAGAAGTTAGGACCGGGTGTGTTGATAAAGGTACCCGGAGCTAACCCCATTACAGATCGACTGGCCGGATCTTTGATTGCGCGTACTGGCCCAGTAGTTTTATTGTAACGGATGTTACCCACAAATATCCCCGGTCTGGTTGGAGTGCGGGAGTTTGTCATCTGCCTGTCCAATAAGATCATGTTGAACCATGCAAGAGGAAAATGATGCCTCATAATGGGGATATGAATCGGCATCCCATCCAGATTAAAATCCCAACTCTCGGAGATATCCAGCACCCGGGAGTTTTTTATGATCAATGCATCCCCAAAGAGGAAGACCGGCCTCAGATACTTCCCGTTTGGCTCCCCGGAGCTCATCATGTCACTAAGGAATTGGAAAGATTGAACCCTGATAACATTCAGTCGCTCCAAAGGCTCATTAACAAGGAGCTGCTCTGACACTTGACGAACAAAATCGTCTCGTCGCACATCCGAGGCAAGTTGATTCAAGCCAACCAAAAGCTTCCCCGCAGGATTTACTGGCAGATTCACTGAAGAAGAGACGAAAGAAATAAGATTAGAAGATAGGCAAACAAAAAGTATTTGAAAGAGCATTTAAGTCTATGCGGCTCGGGTCGTCACAGTCTTATGCGGCTCAGAACCAGATGAGTCCATGCGGCTCCGTTCATCATAGCCTCATGCGGCTTCGAGTCAGACAAGTCCATACAAATCAAAGTTCAGATGAGCTTATAAAGCTTCTGCAATTTGGGTTCGAAAGGGCCTATACGGTTCAAGGTTCACATGGACTCAACAGACAAACCTAGGCACTGATGCGGCTCAGATTCAGGTGAGACTATGCGGTTCAAAGTCCACGCAGACTCATGCAGCCCTGAACAGACAGACTCATGCGGCTACAAGCAGATGAGCTTATGCGGTTCAAAAGTGAACTACGCTCGTGCGGCCCAAACCGAAAATATATATGCGATTCGGATCGAGTATGACAAGCCCATGCGGCCCCCTGCGCGAAGTGCTTATGCGGTCATATCGACAAACCTTGTACATGCGGCTTGTGCATAAATTAAGCAGCAGAGCCATGGCAATTAGGGTTCTAAAGCAATGCCCTTACCAGCGATAGGTGGAAGAACGTCGGGATGAACAGAGTAAACAGCGGTCGGCGGAGGAGTGGCCACGTTCGTCGCCACAGTTGTCGCAGAAGAGACCGCATTGCCCTTCGCGGCCTTCGACGCAGCAGCTTTCTTGGGAGCCATAGGTGCTTGGGAGAGAAAGGAGTTAGAACAGCAAAAGATCGAAGAGAGCAAAGAAGATTTCCTAGAACAAAAGTGTTCCTATTTATAGACAAAGAAGGAACGCCTCGATCCGCGTGCAAATTGATAACCGACTCTTCGGTCATCGAGGTAAAACGGCTGAATAATAGCCTGACTCTTGGGATCCTGGCCCAAGAAAGCGGCTCTTAAATGTAGGAACTAAATAGTAAAGCGTAATACTCAAGAGGGGGGGTGAATAGAGTTGGCAGCGGAATAATGCTAATTAAAAATGTTAGCAGCACAATCACAGAATATTAATCACAAAATAAATTAAAAACAGAGTTAAGAGAGCAAACGCAAAGACAGCGATGTATACTGGTTTCCCTCTGTTGAGGACTAATCCAGTCGGTAGAACTCTTGCTACCAGTTGAATCCACTATTGGAAAAACTGCAAGTTTTCATACGAAGTCCTTGCAACTTCTACAACGCAAGCTTTGATACGAAGAACTCGTCCAACTTCAAATGTGAAGAGGTATTCTTCAATCAAGCCTTCTGATTACAATCTCTCAGAAACTTCTAGACCATACCGTACTGGCAAATTGACTAGAGGATTGTAACTGGCTTGGGATCTGAAATTGAAAGCTCTAGAAAACTCTTTGGAAGACTGAAAGCTTTAGATAGAGAGAAGATTAAAAGTGAATGAGTGAGTTAAAATGATCGAAATCCTTCTCTATTTATAGGAATTCCAAAGGCAAACTTCTGACAGAATTCGGGCAGAATTCGGGCAGAACTCTATGAGCAAATCTCGGTCAAATTCGCAACTGCAGGAGGACCAAGTTCCAAGGATTCAAAATCACAACGGCCACCAACCGAACTCTGGCCGAACTCTGGCCGAACTCTGTCCAAGTTCTGTCAGGGTTTAGTCAGGATTTAGTTAGGGTTTTTAAAAAGCTTTTTGGTGATTTTTGAAAACCTTTTTGAAAACCTTTTTGTAAACCTTTTTGAGAGGTCATTTTAAAAACATTTTGAACTCATTTAAGGGTAGCCTATTTGCCAGTACGACTCGGTGTACAACATATTTCTAGACTCAAATAAAATAAAAAATACATTGCATAAGGAATTATAGACTCGAGTAGGCAAACAGATCTTCGGTCTTGAATTCAGTGGATAGCCATTCTTGATCATGTTCAAGAGTCCGAGATGTCCCGACTAGCTTCGTATATCCAGACAGAGTTTTATCAATTATTAAAATCAGGTTGACCATATGACCAATGGGCCAACAATCTCCCCCATTTTGATAATTGACAAACTATGAATGATATAACATTAACCTTGTTCAAAATATCAAAAAGTAGAATTGTTCATATCCTGTATTATTTCAATAAAAAAAATATTAGATCTTTTAATTTTTTGTCCCTTTGTCACTTAACAAAATAATTGTAAAAGATAAAGCTCCCCCGCAATCAATGCATAAGTAACAAATAGTGAGAAAACACATATAAAAGAAATAAGGCATAAAACTATAAACATATCACAGGCATGTATTGTCGCAGAAAAAAATCATCACAGGCATGTATTTTCATAGGCAGTTATAAAGAATGAAGCAATATAAGAAATAGTGCTATCATAAACTGAAACTGAAACAAAGTGCTGAAATAAACTGGAATGCCATAAACTGAGGCATAATAAACATGTCCATGAAGATAAAAGAGTACTGAAGCAAACTAGAAAGTGCTAATAATAATCAAAAAGTACTGATAATAACTTGGAATGTCGGAGCATTTCCAAGTGCACAATAAAATATCACTCAAAATCATATAGTCACATCTCCTCATCATCATCCTCATCATCATCCTCAGCTCGACCAGCATGTCCTGAAGTACCAGCTCCAGAGGTACCAGCGCTAGAAGGATGTGGAGGGGCGCCAGCATAGAACGCACCAACAAAGTCACGAGGTAGAGCACGATCAGGACAATACCAATCATAGGCGTTACCGGGCTGGAAGTAGGCATGAACAGCCTCATCCTCACAGCGGTAACCAGAGAAAGCTGGATCTCTAGGGATGGAACCGGCTGAATGACCATTCTGGGCGAAACGAAGATCAGCTAAGGAATTTGCAAGCGCCTGATAACGGGTGACGTCGCGGAACTCACGCTCGCGAGCCATGTCCGTCATCGAGACGTGCAAAGCAGATAAATGCTGATGTATGCGCTCAAATGTCATGGCATACTGATGAGGTGGTGGAGGAGGTGCAGCAAGAGGAGCAGGAGGTGGAGTTGAAGCAGTCATGCTACGACGAGATAACTGAAGAAACTTGTGCTCAGGGTCCTGAGTACAAGTCGACAGATCGATATCGAAGCGCTGAAAGATGCGTAGGAGAATCATCACATAAGAGAGATTTCTATCTCTTGTACGACAACGACCCATCATCTGAATCATGGTCTTAGGGGCAGAAAATGGAATTCCCTTAAGAATGTGGTACATGGCGGACAGCTCAAGAGAAGTCACATCATCCTTTAAAGTAGATTTTAGAAGAATAGTGGAATAGATGATGTGATGCAATTCATAGTTAAACAAGTTCAGGTTGTTAGCCTTGAACTTTCCAGAGCGTACTCTATCAGGTGCACAGAGTTCCGCTTTGAAACTGGCGAGTGTCGTGCCTTCGGAAAATCAAATTCAGTGATGTCAACTAGCGGTTCACCTTCGTTAGGGATACCAAGGATCTTCGCTAAGAGGTTATCATTAAAATTGATATCAATACCTCCAACACGAGTGCTCACATCAAAAGTGTTTAATATGAGATTACAATAAAATAATCAAATGGCATTAGTTGCTATAGGGAAGCAGATTTTAACAAAAAGATGTAATCCTAATGCCTCAAAGAAATGACGATGATCAGGAAATACAGTCCATTTGACTGGAGCGCCTGTGCATATGGATCTCATGGAGAAGTCTCCATACCACAGTAGGGCTTGGTCTAGGGTTTGAAAGAAAAACCTGTCGAATGCGCCGTCGCTCGTTTGGACCGACGAGAAGAGGGAATCCGTATGCGGATGCGAAGATGACCCTTCCTCACTAGGGTTCGTCTTCTTCCTCTTTGAAGGATTGAATTTGGGTGCCATTTGTGCAAATTAAATTAAAAATGCACTAATTAAAAAGTGGACAAAGATGGAGTTATACCTCCCGAAATCAAAGTATGTCGAAGAGAACGACGAACTCCGCACGAATCCAAATTTTGGATTGATTTCACCACTTGGATTGGAAGAATGAGGGTGGTAAAAAGCTAGGGTTCGGGGCTCCTTTGCGGCTGCTGCAGCTGTTGTGATTAGTTTGGAAGCAATGAAGAAGAAGGGCTTCTCGGGTTCTGTATATATAACCTGACACCCTCAACCGAACTCGGGCCGAATTCGGTTAGAGCTCTGGCCGAATTCGCCTAGGGTTCTTTATAGTTGATTTTTGCCATTCTTTTTTATTGTCTCATTTCAAATATTTAATTCAAAGATTAGTCATTTCAACTTCAATTAACATAATTAATATTATTTTTTAGATTAAATGTCGTTACACAGCGACTGTTTCAGATTAGCTGTAGGAGTACTGTCCCAGCTGGCGGAGGTTCACCGGGGAACTCTTAAGTACCGCTTCGCTTCAACCATAGTTGTGGTGATAGACAGACTCTTTATTGGCTTGTCTCTAACACAGTTTTTACATAATGATATATAATCATAAAATAAAATTAATTAATATTATTGATGTCCAAAATTCTTAATTCTCGACATAAATAATTGAAACGATCTTCCGCTAGAGGTTTAGTGAAGATGTCAGCTAGTTGATTTTCAGTATCTATGTACACAAGGTTTATATCTCCATTTTGATGATGATCTCTAAGAAAGTGATGTCGAATCTCGATATGTTTAGTACGAGAGTGACATACTGGATTCTTAGTCAAATTAATAGTGCTCATGTTATCACAGAAAATGAGAATATGTGTGTAAAATAAATCATAGTCTTCTAGGGTTTGTTTCATCCACAAAATTTGATCACAACAACGTCCTGCGGCGATGTACTCAGCCTCTGTTGTTGATAGGGCTACAGAATTTTGCTTTTTACTAAACCATGAGACTAAAGCCTTGCCTAAGAAATGATATGTGCCACTGGTACTTTTTCTATCAACTTTGCATCCAGCAAAATCTGCATCCGAATAACCAATAAGGTCAAAGGACTTAGTTTTGGGATACCACAAGCCAACAGAAGAAGTGCCCTTAAGGTGTCGAAAGATACGCTTAACTGCGGACAGATGTGATTCCTTTGGGTTAGCTTGAAAACGTGCACACAGACAAACACTAAACATTATATCTGGACGACTAGCAGTTAAATAAAATAAACTACCAATCATACCTCGATACTTACGTGTGTCGACTGGCTTGCCTTGTTCATCTGAATCAAGCTTTGTTGAAGTTGCCATTAGAGTGCCAATAGGTTTGACATTGTCCAGATCAAACTACTTTAGCAGGTCTTTTGTGTACTTGGCTTGATTTATAAATGTCCCATTATCAGTTTGTTTGATTTATAATCCGAGAAAGAATTTCAGCTCTCCCATCATGCTCATCTCAAACTCATTCTGCATACACTTAGAAAATTCTTGACACAGAGATTCATCAGTAGATCCAAATATAATATCATCAACATAGATTTAAAGAAGTTTGCCATTAAAAGACTTAATAAACAGTGTAGTGTCAACCTTGCCTTTTGAAAAATCATTATCAAGTAGAAAAGAGCTTAGACGATCATACCAAGCACGAGAGGCTTGTTTTAAACCGTATAAGGCTTTCTTCAACTTGAAAACATGATCAGGGTTTTTGAAATCCGTGAAACCTGGAGGTTGTGCTACAAAAACTTCTTCTTTTATAAAACCATTTAAAAAAGCACTCTTGACATCCATTTGAAATAGTTTGAAATCATGAAAACATGCAAATGCACATAACATGTGAATGGATTCTAATCTCGCAACTGGGGCATAAGTCTCATCGTAGTCGATACCTTCTTCTTGATTGTATCCTTGAGCTACGAGTCGAGCCTTATTACCAGTCACTAAACCATTCTCATTTAGTTTATTTCGGAATACCCAACGGGTGCCAATGACCGGATGATCAATAGGCCTGGGAACAAGTCCCCAAACTTGATTCCGTTCAAATTGGTTTAATTCCTCTTGCATAGCATCTATCCAAAAACTATCACTACATGCTTTATCAATAGTTTTGGGTTCTAGCTGCGAAATAAATGCAACACTAGAAATAATATCTCTACTGGATGTACGAGTACTTACTCCTTTGGTAATATCACTAATTACCAAATCTTTTGGATGATCAGCTGTAAATTTCAACCTTTTCGGTAGATTTTGAAGATAGCTGGTTCCTGGATCTTCTCTAGAAGGTTCAGCTAGTGCAGAGCTTGGTTGAGGATCAACTGATGTTGAGCTTGATGCAGTCAGATCTTCATCACTGTCATCGATAGTCATTTGATTTAGTTCATCAAAAGTGACGTTGATTGACTCTTCGATGATCATGGTTCATTTGTTGAAGACTCTGTATCCTTTGCTCTTGGCCGCATAACCTAAAAATATACCTTCATCGGCCTTTTCATCAAATTTTCCCAAATTGTCTTTTGTATTTAGAATAAAACATTTACAAACAAATATTCTAAAGTATGAAACAGATGGAATTATATCAAACCATAACTCAAATGGAGTCTTCTTCGATTTGGGTCGAATCAGAACTCTATTGAGAACAAAGCAAGCTGTATTGACAGCTTCAGCCCAGAAATATTTGGGTAGACTAAACTGGTTTAACATCACTCTGGTCATTTCGGTTAGAGTTCTGTTCTTAAGTTCCACAACTCCATTTTGTTGTGGAGTCCTAGGGCAGGAGAACTCGTGTACAAAACCGTGTGTGTCACAAAATTGCTCAAAATCAGCATTCTCGAATTCGCCTCCATGATCGCTTCTTATGCGAGTGATCATGTAACCTTTTTCATTTTGTAATTTCTTGCAAAAGGCGACAAATTCGGATAATGCATCATTCTTGCGTGTCAAGAAATATACCCACGTGCATCTAGAGAAATCATCTACAATTACGAAAGCATAAAGTTTATCTCCGAGGCTAGCAACTCTGCTAGGACCAAATAAGTCCATATGAAGCAATTGTAGAGGTCTAGTAGTATATACTGCGTTTACTGACTTGAATGTGGATCTGGTAGCTGTAGGAGCGTAAAAAGTGCTTCAAAGAAAGAGTCATCTCATTCATAAGTGATTGGTTTTTACGCCTAGCAGAGCGGGTAATCTCTTTACGCCCAAGACTAGGCTAATCAATTTACGCCTAAGCAGGCTGATCATTTTACGCTTGGGTCTACACCTATGATTTTACGCCCAGGACAGGCTAGCCACTTTTACGCTGGACAAAGCTGTCAACTCTTGTATTTAATGCAAACTCTGACATGAAGATATTAATAATGGCATTTACCAAAGAATCCAAAGGAATTTGTCTCATACAAAGACCATTGTTGTCGTTTATATGGATCGAGCTACTTTACGCTCACTATATGGTTTCCTTTACGCACGGGGTTTTACACGAGTTTTTACGCTCATAAAACGATGTGTGTGTAAAGTCTATTTGAGCCATTTTTACGCTCAAGGTTATTCAATAACCACTTTACGCGGGAAACCTATGACAGAGCTATTTTACGCTCATCTTACTGCTTTACGCCTAGAGGATGTTGGGGCTATTTTTATGCCCTATTCTTTCTGGCCAGTTTGGAACGTGGTTTGCCTACATGGCCTTCATGCCACATATTTCGAAGAACGTGTATACATGTATCCTATTCTCACAGAAATGATGGGACGCGTGTCAACGTATGTAAAGGATGACTCTGATCATGGGTGGCAGTTGTTAGCGTAAAGACAGATTTTGATGCTTTTTACGCACAGAAGCCCCAGTCTATAAATAGACTGATTTTTGAGACAGACAGAGACGGACAGAGAGACAGGAGAGAATACAGAGATCAGAACTTCGAGATTTTGATTCTTCGGAGCATTCTTCTTCAACTTTTCTTTCAGAACAGAGTGAAGCAAAGCAGGAAAGCATTCGGCCTCGCCATCAGTGCCCAAATATGTCGATACCTTTCGGGTGACTTAGTTCATCCAAGTTGTTCTACTTCAAGCAGTGATCTTCATCATCATCATATGGTCCAAGGAACAAAGTGATCATTTACATATCAGACTTCTATAGCAATACTTTTCCAGAATCAAATTTGTACTTCTTGTACTTTTTTCGTTTTATTTTCAAAATCCAACTTTTGTTTGGCATTTTTGTTAAGTGAAACAAAATGGCGACTCTGCTGGGGAAGACCTTCTCCTCTAACGAGGAGGCGATTGCTCAATATGATGATGTTTCGGTCGGTTCTACCAAGAAGACTCTGGTTGTGCACTTCGACCAGACTGCCTACGAAGAAATGCTCCGAACTGGGGATGGTTCTCGCCACTCCAATGTTCAAAAGTCTCGCAAAGCATAAAAAGTTTGGATTCCCAAATCTAAAGTGGTTTCTGATCTCTCTGTTGCTTCTGATGACAAGGGAATTCTTCCCACTCCTGTCGTAGGGGCTCCCGTTCGTAATGAGGCAGTCCTTACTTCAGAGTTGCACTCAAAGTGTGACGATTTATCTCCCGTTTGTAATGTGGAAGATAATCAGGTTTCACGCCCACTGCGTAAGAATCAAGTTTTACGCTCAGTGGATAAGAACCAAATTTTATGCTCAGTACATAAGAATGAATCTCCCATTCATAATGGGGCAGACTCTAAAGTTTATGCTTCTGAGTGTAAGAATCAGTCTCCCGTCGGTGACTTGGTAGGCCTAAATAAATTGTGCTCCTCGCGTAAAGGAAAATCTCTCGTCTGTGACGTGGTAGATAACCAATTTTTATATTCTACGCGTAAAGGTAAATCTCCTGTCTTCGACAGTGTAGATAAAATTCGCAATAATATTTTTACATCTAATGTGAATATACCTAAACGTGTGCAGCAAAAAAATGATGTTGGTAAAACTTCAGTTCTAAACCAACAACCTTCTTATACTGCTCTACGCAAAGTGCCAAATCTACAAATTACACGCAATAAAAATGGAGTCCTTCGTGCTAAAAAATCTCAAGATTTACGCACACAACTCCAAACGCGTAGAAATGTACAATTTGGTTCTGCTAATGCAGCCAGAAATCTTCTTTATACACAGGGGACTAAACGTTTTTCTACCCCTAATGTAATAAAGAAGACTACTCCCTCCACTCCTTCTGACTTACGTGAATTGCTAATGCAAAAGCGTAAGAATAGATAATCTCCGGTGACATTTCCCCAAGAAAAACATCATTGTGATTATCACCAGGTTGTGATCAACTGTTGTTGTTCGGCTTCAAAACGGTCAGTTTTTGATCGATTGGGTTTTAATGTATCTCAACAATAAACTGAAGACCAAGAACATGAGTTGTCATATGTGTCAGTGAACATGGCATCTCATACTAACAGAGGATGACATCCAAGACGAAATACGTCCCAAACCCCAGGTCAGCAACAGTTCAACAGACTTCTTGATTCTTTTGAGGGAGTATATCAAAACACTCGATCAGGAAGATAAAGACAAATGCAGACTTCTGATTCAGAAGCTGGGGGTACTCAATCTTTTGAATCCGAGAATGACAGTGTCGATTCATACTTCTATACTGATCCTTCTATATCTTCAAGAGAGGTTGAATCCTACGCTATTGGAGATGAACCAGAGACCTCATATGTTAATACAGAACAGCGTCTCACTGCCGTTGAGCAATCACTGAAAGACATGCTTAACATGGTGCAAAACATGCATCAGATAATATTGAATCAGCAAACGGCTCAACCTATAGTAATAACTCCGGTACCAGTAGCAGCACAAACTCAAGATAGTCAAGGGGCTGAAATACCTTTGAATATTCAGGAGCCTGCTGTTAATTAGAATTTTGCATCTCCAGATCCCATCATTCCTGAAGATATACTACCTCCAGTGGAGGTTACGGTACATCCAACGACTATTCAATCAAATATGCTTCCTCAAACCAGTGAAGCCATTCAAGCAGTGTGTGAACTCAAAGCACAGTTTGAAGTTTTGAGGCACAAAGATCAGCTCCAGAGGTTAGGGATTAAGCAACCTTATCCTCTTTATTGGAATGATGTACCCTTTCTACCGAAGTTCAAGCCATAATCCATGGTTTTATTCGATGGAAAAGCATCTCCCAGTCAATATATCAATTACTTTGATATTATGACTGTACACTTGCAGAAAAATGATGCTCTTCTCACTCGAGTGTTCATCGGGTGCCTGACGGGTTCAGCTTACGACTGGTATCGTAGCTTGCCCGATAACTCTATTTCGTCTTTTGACGAATTCAAGGCAATGTTTCGCTCCTGCTTCTACAAAGGAGGTATGGACATGAACATGTCCTCCTTGATAGAAATCAAACAAAAGGAGAAAGAAGATACTCGGATGTTCATTAAATGTTTTCGACAGGCTACTCTAAAGATGCCTCCTGGTATGCCAGATTCAGCGTTGATTGATACATGCAAGATGAATTTGCGACCATCCATTGTTGTCTTCATAGGTTCCCAATTCACAGATTGGGCTTCGTTTATCATAGCAGCAGTTTCTGTCGAGACCAATGGTAGGTTGGCTCGTGAACACGGGATGATTTTCGCTTCAGAAGATAAAGGAAAGAAAAGTAATCCTGGTAATAATCCTGGCAATCGTAATGTGAAAGAAAAAGATACTCTTATGGTCAATTTTTCCAAGAACAAAACGACGCCAAATAATCAGGAATCTTCCAGGCCAAAGGAAGAATACTCTTTTGACAAAAGTGATATCCCAGGGATATTTCAATGTCTGGTGAAAAGTGGTAAACTTTAGATTCCAGAGCCAAAAAGGCCTAATGAGGTGAATCTGACTGACAATCCCAAATATTATATCTATCATAGATACATTAATCATCCTACCAGTGCTTGCTATGTCTTGAAAAAGAAGATCCAAGAGCTGATAAATGGTGGCGCTATCGCTTTAACCAATGATGACCATACGGTTACGACCAATATGGTTTCTCTTCAGTTCGGGGATTTTCCTCCACAGCAAGTCCCAGATGGAATTATCCCAATTTCGAAGGCGACGATGAAGATCATAAATATCTCGCCTGCCAGGGAAGAAAATACAGGATTGCTGCCGCTCACATTGAAGAATGGTGAAATCATGTGGGTACATCCTGATTTAGTACCTGAGTTGGAAAATGAAGGTAAAACTTTAAAATCCAAGAAAGGTAAGAAAGTCAAAACCTGCAACATGATTTCTCATGTTATTTCAAATCCTGATGACCTGGATCATCTATGGGATGGCCTTCCTCTAGAAGATAGACTGAAAGGACTAAACATCTGTCCTCCAAGTCTAGCTCCTCCTACCAAGCTCAAGCTTACTCATCAGCAGTAGCTAGCCATGAATAGTGTTCCTTTATACCTGGCACAACAAGTCTTTGCTGCTTATAAAAAAGCTCCAACAGGGATTTCTCCTCGTATCCCGAATCCTTCTCTTCCCTTAACTACAGAGACGTCTATGCTTCATTCTTCTGTAGTTGCAGAGGTTTCTTCCTCTTCCTGTGCTGAAACACCTGTCCAAAGTTCACTGTCTATCCACTTGTATAGTCAGCAATCTGTCCTTCTCATGAGGAAGATGGGTTACGACTTTCAAAAGGCAGAAGGTTTGAATTATGATAAAGGAATACGTCTTCCTTTACAAATTCAAAATCAGAATTCCACTGCTGGATTGGGTTCTGAAGTTCCTCGTAATAACCCTCACAAGAAGAAGGCTAAGGGAAGAAAGACTAAATCCTGTAATATGATACTTTCTTCTCCTGAGTCTGAAGAAGAAACTTTTACTGGTACAAGATCCGGAATAGAGTACCACAAAGACTATGAAGGATCCTCCAAAGAAGCAAAAAATGTAGAGGAAACTCTACCAGTTCAACCTTCTCCTGTTCCTGATAAATTGTCTGTGGTTGAAAAGGGAAAACAGAAGGCAGTACGCTTTGATATCCCATTGAAGTCTGCTTCCAATCAGGGGGTGGTGATGAAGCCTTACAAGTTTGACATTCTAGCTCAGTTAGCCAATACTCCGGCTAGACTATCTATATTTGAACTGCTTCGCCTTTCCAGAGAAAGCAGAGAGACTTTGAGCGAAGCTTTACTTCAAGCAGATTCATGCTTGGCTCAACTCAAGACTCCTGATAATATACCAGTGTCATGTCCGCAATGTCATAATGTGATGGAAGCAATTCCCAATATCACCTTTACACAAGAGGATATGCTATTAAAATACAACAAGCATGATAGGCCTCTGTGCTGTACTGGATATATCGGATCTACTGAAATTGACAGGATTTACATTGATCCTGGGTCTTCAATTAGTATAATTCTTCAGAGTATGCTAAGACCCCTGAGGATTCCTACTAGTGAGCTGACTTACACTAGTACTACGATAGTCGGTTTTAACTCTGGCAAGAGAAAACCACTGGGGAAGATTCGTCTGCAGATTCAGATTGGTGATCTTCGAACTATGGTAACTTTCTATGTTATCAACTCGGACATATCCTACAATATTCTTCTTGGAAGACCGCGGATTTATGAGCACAATATTGTGCCTTCAACTCTTCACCAATGTTTCAAATATGTGGACTCCCAAGGAGTTGTGAAAACTGAGTTTGCTGATATTAATCCGTTCAAGGGTGTCGAAGCCTACTTCTCTGATTCAAGGCTTTATAAACAATAGCATGTGAAAGATATATCAGACATGGCTGAAGATTAATCATCTTCTGAGGATCAGTCTATTAATGAAGATCCGCCAGAGGAGCAACCTTTGAAGATCATAGTCAAGGGACGAATCCAATCACAACCTGTCAATGATCAACCTTTGATAATCAAGGTTAAAGGAAGAACTCAAACTTCATCTGAGGGATCAATAAATATTCCTGCTAAGAGCCAAGTTCAACCTTTTATGATCAAGGTTAAAGGGCGTACTTCTTGTACGAATGATCCAGAATCACCATTGATTGTCAATTTTGGCAAATCTACGCAGAAGACGGATGATGGTCCACTGTTGATTAATCCGAAGCGTAGCAATCAGATTGTAAATGATGTAAATATTGATCATTTTGTACTTTTTGATATCAATGAAGATTTTTTGTTCGAGTATATGGCTGTCAAGTTTATTGAGAGAATGACTTTATCTTCTGATAATCAAAGTCATCAATATAAAGACAACATAGAACCGGAAGAAACTTTATACATTGATCATAAGGAGAATTCTTTTCCTTCTCATGTCGATGTCGGACCTTATGCTCAAAAGTTCTTGACATCTTCTCCCTATCTGCTTCATGTAGCCGCTTCATCACGA
The DNA here is from genome assembly GCA_029216955.1 of Iris pallida. Taxonomy (NCBI): domain Eukaryota; kingdom Viridiplantae; phylum Streptophyta; class Magnoliopsida; order Asparagales; family Iridaceae; genus Iris; species Iris pallida. The sequence goes on along the minus strand of JANAVB010032420.1, from coordinate 8,653,085 downwards.
GCTTGCGTAACTTTCATACGTCACGAAGAATCCTATTTCGTGGTTCCGTCTGATAAGAAAAACAAATGCCAAATTGTGTTTGGCCTGGCTAGAAATATCTCTGTTACTCAGACAGATAATCTGAAGGATAAAGATAAAGGAAGAATCCGAATTGACAAATACAATCAACAATCTATCAAGATCATCCAGAACATGGGGTATGATTTGAAGACTATGCAAGGTCTCAATCAGGGCAAGGGCAGACGACTACCATTATGTGGTGATCCATTTTACCAAAAGACTCATCATGGGTTGGGATATGATCCGTACCACATATTTAATGACGATATACAAGAAGAATTATCTTCTAGCTCTTTGCAATCATCAGATTCGAAAGAAATTCTATTCATCGAATCCGATATGTCTCGTTCCTCATATTGTAAATATGGGCAAATATTCTCAGTCAATATGGTTCAAGTCGATGATGAATCAGAGCCATTTGAGAATGATCCTTGGGCTCAACAGATGGATACTCAATGGGAACTTCATTTTGAACAGCGACAGCCACCTACAGAAGATGAGGTTATCCAGATTGATGTTGGAGATGGAATTACGTCCAAACCAATATTCATCAGTAAGAATCTTTCTGAAGATAAAAAGGAAGAGCTGATAAAACTTATAAAAGATTACATTGACATCTTTGCATAGAGTTATGAGGATATGTCAGGGCTAGATCCTAAAGTTGCTACTCATAAACTCAATATTTTGCCTAATGTCAAGCCTGTAAAACAATAGCAGCGGCGCTTTAGACCAGATATGATGGATGCAATTGAAGCAGAAGTCAAAAAGCTGATTACATGTGGCTTTGTTCGTGAAGAACAACACCCAGATTGGGTGGCCAATATTGTTCCTCTTATGAAGAAGAACGAAAAAGTCCGAGTTTGTATAGATTACCGGGATCTTAATACGGCTTGTCCAAAGGACGAATTTCCACTTCCCATTACTGATGTCATGATAGACAATACATGTGATTTTGAACGTATGTCTTTCATGGACGGATTCTTAAGATACAATCAGATCAAGATGCATCCAGAAGATGAGAAGCATATATCTTTTCGAACACCCCTTGGGGTTTACTGCTATATGGTTATGCCGTTTGGTCTTAAAAATGTCGGTGCCACATATCAACGGGCTATGAGCAATATCTTTTAAGAACATCTATGGAAAATAGTTGAATGCTACGTAGATAACATTGCTGTTAAAAGTCGGTCAAAGAATGATCACATTCAGGACTTGAAGACAGTATTTGAATTGATGCGCCAACATCAATTGAAAATGAACCCTACTAAGTCTTTCTTAGGGATTTCTAGTGGCAAGTTTCTAGGATTTGTCATTACCTCTCAAGGTATCCATGTTGATCCTGATAAGGTTAAAGCAATTCTTGAAATGCATCCTCCTCATAATCTGAAAGAACTCCGTGGCTTTCAGGGCCGTATTGTTTATATCAGAAGATTTATATCTAATCTTTCTGGGAGATGTCAACCTTTTCCGTCTATTAAAGAAAGGGGTATCTTTTGTCTGGGATGAAGCGTGTCAAAAATCCTTCAATGACATTAAGTAATATCTTACAAACCCGCCTGTTCTGGTACCTCCGGTGATAGGAAGACCATTTTTGCTATATGTTCGAGCCTTGGATCATTCACTTGGCGCTCTTCTGGCACAGAAAAGTGATATGGGTCATAAACAAGCAATATATTATCTGAGCAGAATGATGGTCGGAGCTGAACACAGATATACTTCTGTGAAAAAGGAATGTCTAGCTTTGGTTTTTGCCGTCCAAAAGACAAGACATTATATGACAGGGCAGACTATTCATGTCATCTCCAGAATAAATCCCATTCGGGTATTGATGAGAAAACCTAGCATTCTTAACTCCAGGTTGGCCACTTGGGCGATGTTGCTTACTCCTTATGACATGGTTTATATACCTCAGAAATCAATAAAGGGTCAAGCATTAGCCGATTTCTTGGCTGCTCACCCTATACCTGAAATATCAAAATTATATGAGGACATTCCAGATTAAGTCGTGGATTGTAACCTGACTTTGAAGAATGACATATGGCAATTATATTTTGATGGAGCATCACGAGTAGGACCTAAAGGCAATATTGTCTCTGGGGTAGGAATCGTCTTCGTTTCTTCTGACAAAATGGTCATATACCGTGCCTATTCTCTCAATGAACCATGCTCCAACAATGTAGCAGAATATAATGCTCTATTGATTGGTCTCCAAGTTGCAAAACAACTGGATATTGAGTTCCTAGAACCTTATGGAGATTCCCAATTGATCGTTAATCAAGTTAGAGGGACTTATGAAGTCAGAAATCCCGATCTCATCCCTTATCATCACGTGGTAGTCGAGTTGGTCCTTTCATTCAAAGGATTCTTTATTGAATTTGTACCACGCTCTCAGAATATAGAAGCTGATGCTCTTGCTAGTTTAGCTGCAGACCTAGCTGTTCCAATCCGAAGGCAAAATATAATTACTTTGCTGGATCGAGACTTGTTCTGTGTCAAGAATAATTTGTACATTGAACAAAGTTATACTACAGAGTCAAATTCCCAGCATAAGGATTGGAGAACCCCATTCGTTGATTATACAGTTCATAGGATTTTGCCTGAAGATCCAGAAGAAGCTGCATCAATCAAAAGACGATCGTTTCGATTTTATTATGATTCGTCTTTACATATGTTATACCGACGTTCCTATGATGGACTCTTACTGTATTGTCTCTCAGAAAGAGAAGCTAAACAAACACTGCGAGAAGTTCATGATGGTATTTGTGGCGCTCATCAACCAGGTCCTAAATTACAAGACCGTATTCGAAGAATGGGGTATTATTGGCCTTCTATGATAGCAGATGCTGTAGACTATGCCAGAAGATGTAAAGCATGTCAGATTCATGCTGATTTTATTCATCAACCATCTGAATTTCTACATCCTACAGCAGCCACTTGGCCCTTCGAAGCTTGGGGTATGGATGTCATTGGTCCTATTAACCCTCCTTCTGTCAAAGGACATCGGTTTATACTAGCTATAACCGATTACTTTTCGAAGTGGACAGAAGCAGTCCCCCTTGCGGAAGTGAAAACATCTAATGTGATCAGTTTCATCAAGCACCATGTCATTTATCGCTTCGGGATTCCTCGACGAATAATTCATGACAATGGTCCACAATTTGCCAGTCAAGCATTTTATCGATTCTGTGACAAGAATCGAATTCAGAATTTGGCTTCTACGGCTTATAATCCAGCTGCTAATGGTTTAGCTGAAGCTTTCAATAAGATAATCATTAAACTTCTCAAAAAGTTTGTCTCTTCTAATAAACGTGATTGGAATGAGAAACTTGGAGAATGTTTATGGGCTTATCGAACAACAGTCCGGACTCCTACTGGTTTTATACCATTCTCATTGGTTTATGGATGCGAAGCTGTTCTCCCATTGGAAATCCAGATCCCTTCTCTACGAATAGCCGTTGCTAATGAGCTAACTACAGAGAATAATGATTGCTTACGACTCCAGAAACTTGAAGGATTGGATGAGAAGCGTCTTCAAGCACAACAGCACATTGAACTATATCAAGCTCGCATATCTCGAACTTTCAATCGTAAAGTAAAAGAGAGGGTATTCAAGGTTGGCGAATTTGTATTAGCTGTTCGAAGACCGATGGTAATGACTCATAAAAGCAAAGGAAAATTTCAAGCAAAATGGGAAGGCCCTTATGTAATTGAGTCTGTCTTTTCCAATGGCGCCTATCGATTATCAAAGCCCAATGGAGATCTGCTCATGATGCCAATCAATGGCAAGTTTTTTAAGAAATACTATGTATAAATAAAAAAGAGACAGAATGAAAATAAAGCTCCTTTTATTATTTTTGTTCAAGACAAAAGATTAAGGACGAGGGCCACTCCCTCCCTTATGGAATACATAGTCAGTTAATGTCTCGAAGGCGTCGTTGCCTGAGCTCATGAAAAATTTGCAGATGGCCATCCTCAGTGCTTCTTCTTCAAGAGTTTTCCCTGGCTCTACTAAGAACACAAGGATATCTTGTGGTGGCTTGGGCGTAGAAGAGCTGTTGCCTATTTGAGTCGGGCCTGCCACTGTTGGCTCAAGGGGACACATCTCAGTGACGTCCTCAATTTTCTTAGAAACTTTATTCTTTTGCTATACATCCTCGAAAGATATTTCCAATAGAGGAGTGGAAATAAGAATGAAATGTTACAGAGAGTTCTCGCCTATTTATAGAAGAGGACTGTTGATGAACCGGTCTTTGAAGATTGAGAACAACCTTTCATTCCCAAAAAGACCTGTCCGTTCGCTCCATCGGGTTCATTCATTTCAACATAGAATCGAATTAATGTTTTCTTTTCCTAAAAAATACGTTGGTTCGTCCATCGTTTTGACCCATATGTTCATGACATCTGTCTCCTTACTCCCCAGCTACCAAGGTTTGGTTAAGCTGATTTCTTGTCTCCTGGGAAAGGGATTTTATATCTTTATTTTATCAATTGATTAGAAAGTGGGATTCGCTATTTATCATGTTTCCATGACCTCTGAATAAATATTAAATCTGCTTTCTTTTCCTATATATCACTTCTATTTGACCTCTGCATAGATATTAATCTAATTTTCTTTTGAGTTCATATATGCTATTATGTCCATATTACCTCTGATAGTATCATATACTCTAGAACAGAAAATAAGATTTTATTTATCTATCATGTCCATATTACATCCAGATAGATACAAATTATTGATCATAGAAGAATCATCATTTCATTTCCCATATCATCAAAAAAGTCTATTACATTTCCTAGACTTTCTTACAAGTTATAATGGAAATCTCTTACATTCTTATATTTTCATTTTATACACCAACGATAACCTAATAGAGATCTATTTCTTCTTTGATCTTCTTTGACGGGTTCGTTGTTGGTGGCAATTCCTGACTTTCTGAGCTCCAGTGGCAACCAGAACAGTAGGAATCAAACTCTGGTCTTCTCTCTCAGACGAGAGGAGAATCCCAGAGTATGGCAGCCCGAAGACGTGTTGCTGCCAATACAATTGGTGGATTAGTGGCGGCATCTCAAAGGAGATAGGAATGTATCCAGTATTGGGATACGATTCCTAGTTCTGCCGTGAAAGGAACTCTACTACCCGATTTCTCGGGGTAGAGTTGACTCTACCATCCAACTCTGCGTGTATAAAGGCTCTTCCTACCAACAGAGGAAAACCCTTCTATCTCATAAAGAGTTCTGAGTTGTCTGATTTGTGCGTCAAAAGCGCATGAGCTCCCTGATGTTGATGTCAGAAGAACGCTCCTTACAATGTCAAAATCGCCAATACCGGTTCTGGAAAAGCTGCTCAGCCAAACTTCTGCAGAAAATAACAAAGAAGAAGTGTTTTAAAACAGAAGTATTATCAGATGCGTATTAAACGCTAACTAAAAATAGATCACAAGGCTTTTCACGCTAGTGCTTCAGCAAGGCTTTTTACGCCAGTGATTCAGTAAGGCTTTTTACGCCAGTGCTTCAGCAAGGCTTTTACGCCAGTGATTCAGCAAGGCTTTTTATGCCAGTGCTTTAGCAAGGCTTTTACGCCGGTGATTCAACAAGGCTTTTACGCCAGTGATTAAAACAAGGCTTTTACGACAATGCTTCAGCAAGTTTTTTTTTACGCTCGTCAAGTGAATAGATGTTTTCAACAAAAAAAATCGAAGACAGATATTTGCTTACAATCGGACTTACCATTTAAGTTGAATGGTTTGGCTATAATAGTGGTTGAATCCACGTTTGAAGACTGGGCGTACAAAATAATACCGTAGGAAAACTTCGCCATCCTCATTTGTTGGAGAACAACATCACAGAAAGTTATCTTCAGAGGAATGAGTACGAGAATATATGAAACATTCTCGGCTATTTATAAAGGCTGAAGAACTGTTGGGATGAGTCTATTTCGGGGGAAGATCCTATTTAAAGGCTCTCGTAACCACAAGACAGACGCCGCGTGTCAGGTTTGTTTCTTGGGAATGAACAACCATAGAAGCAGTCAAAATAAGTGTTGAACAGTTCTATGTACCAACAGATGAGATTAATATCAGACTTTATTTATAAAAAAGGGGGGAGTGGACCCCTACATATAAGAGAGTCGCATTACATGGAATATTATTTTCTTTCTCCTTCGTTGGGTTGACGAAGGGAGGCACCCAATTCGCGCATGTTGCGAATCCCAGAGCGACGTATCAGATTTAAAAACGCTTCTGCATCTCCTGAGCCTTCGTATGCAGTTGGGGGACCACCATCAATGCGATTAAAGACGGCAGGAGTTACTCCAAAACACTCTAAAAAGTTGCATGCCCGCTCGAAGTCAAGCCTGGAACTCGAAGCCTCTTTGTTGGTAATCTCGTTCTTCGGCGCCATGACAAAACGAGGATGAATGTCAAGGATAAAGAATTTGTCCATATTTATACAACTCAAAACAACTCTTCACATTCCTCGTTGGAAACTGCTCACTCGGGAAGCTAAGTAGACGTTCGAAAGTTTCGAGAAAGAAATTTATTGTGACGGTCAAGTATTGACCGACATTATTACGCCGACTGTTGGATATCCCCGCTTTTACGCAGATGACGGTTGCATATCCCAAATTTTACGCTGGCAGATCAAATCTTAACTGTTACGCTTCTGTTCAAAGTGTTTCCAATTTTGGAGATATTTGAAAACTTTGAAGGGGGTCTTGTAGGAGCGTAAACAGTGCTTCAAAGAAAGAGTCATCTCATTCATAAGTGATTGGTTTTTACGCCTAGCAGAGCGGGTAATCTCTTTACGCCCAAGACTAGGCTAATCAATTTATGCCTAAGCAGGCTAATCATTTTACGCTTGGGTCTATACCTATAATTTTACGCCCAGGACAAGCTAGCCACTTTTATGCTGGACAAAGCTGTCAACTCTTGCATTTAATGCAAACTCTGACGTGAAGATATTAATGATGGCATTTACCACAGAATCCAAAGGAATTTGTCTCATACAAAGACCATTGTTGTCGTTTATGTGGATCGAGCTACTTTACGCTCACTATATGGTTTCTTTTACGCACGGGGTTTTACACGAGTTTTTACGCTCATAAAACGATATGTGTGTAAAGTCTATTTGAGCCATTTTTACGCTCAAGGTTATTCAATAACCACTTTACGCAGGAAACCTATGACAGAGCTATTTTACGCTCATCTTACTGCTTTACGCCCAGAGGATGTTGGGGCTATTTTTACGCCCTATTCTTTCTGGCCAGTGTGGAACGTGGTTTGCCTACATGGCCTTCATGCCACATATTTCGAAAAACGTGTGTACATGTATCCTATTCTCACTGAAATGGATGCTTTTTACGCACAGAAGCCCCAGTCTATAAATAGACTGATTTTTGAGACAGACAGAGACGGACAGAGAGACAGAAGAGAATACAGAGATCAGAACTTCGAGATTTTGATTCTCCGGAGCATTCTTCTTCAACTTTTCTTTCAGAACAGAGTGAAGCAAAGCAGGAAAGCATTCGGCCTCGCCATCAGTGCCCAAGTGCGTCGATACCTTTCTGGTGACTTAGTTCTTCCAAGTTGTTCTACTTCAAGCAGTGATCTTCATCATCATCATATGGTCCAAGGAACAAAATGATCATATACAGATCAGACTTCCATAGCAATACTTTCCCAGAATCAAATTTGTACTTCTTGTACTTTTTCTCGTTTTATTTTCAAAATCCAACTTTTGTTTGGCATTTTTGTTAAGTAAAACAGTAGCTTTGTTCTTTTCACATTGGCTGCATACCGAATCCTTCTTGAATGTAATGTCCGGTAAACCCTGTACTAGCTTCTTTGTGGATAATCTTGAGATCGTATCCATATTAGCGTGATCGAGTCTCATATGCCACAGATGACTCTCATCACTCTTGGCCATTAAGCATCTATCTGAAATGTTAGTTTCTTCTAACAAATAGAAAACATATATATTTTCTTTCCTGATACCTTCAAAGATAGTACTACCAGTTGAGGTATCAACTATAGTACATTTGTCTTTGCCAAAGTTGATACCATAACCATGATCAGCTAGATGACTTATGCTGAGTAGATTATGTTTCAACTCGGTAACCAGACAGACATCCTTAATCACAGGATAGGAAGACTTACTAACATCATCGATACCAATAATATACCCTTTCAAGTTATTACCGAAGGAGACATAGCCTTCCTTCTTTTTCTTCGACAGTGTTGCAAATAGGGTAGCGTCACCGATCATATACCGTGAGCAACCGCTGTCGAGGATCCATTTGCTTCTAGCATGTGAAGGGTGTTCCACCTACAAAACCGTTTGCAGATGAAACTTTTGGTACCCATTTCTTGTAGGGTCCTAAATTGTTAGCTTTTGGTATCCAGGCATAAATATTTAAATCAACAAGCTTTCTCATTCTACATGCAGATGAAATATGACCAATAAGGCCACAATAATGACATTGTGCATGTCGAGTGTTGAAAGCTGAGTGGTGTACATGGTTGGTAGGTTTAGGTTTTCTAGTATAGAAGAAAGCATACCTATAATCTTGTTTGGGCTTAACCTTTTGGGGTAAAGGTTTTATATGGTTAGGTCTGACAGTGTTTGGCTTGGGAATGTTTCGATTTTTCGGTAAGTGACACGTGTTAGGGAAGAAAGCAGCAGGCTCAGGCTATTTTCCTAACCTAATTTCTAATCTTTTGGAAGTGTCATACAACTTAGTATAATCAGAAGTGAGTGTTTCCATTCTGATTTGTGCACATCGAAGACTTTTCTTCTCTATAGAAAGTTCTTCCTTGAGTTGGTCAATAATTTTGTCTTTCTCTTCAGATGACTTGGTAGTCTCGTGTAATAAGAGCTTTGTTGAAGAAAGCTCACCAGACTCACTAACATTATTTCTAACCTCAGCTAGTAGGTCGGTAAGTCTACCTATTTCACCTTTATACTCTTTGAGTACCTTCTTAGAGGTCTGATACTTGCTACGCAGTTTCCTGTAATCAGTCATCAGGTCACTGAAGGCATCTCCTAATTGCTCAAAGGTGAAGTCATCATAAGTATCAACTACAGGTTCAGTAGGTACCTGATCGGATGCCATAAAGCATACGTTTGCAGCATCTTCTGATTGTTCGTCTTCTGAGTCGCTGGCTTCACTTTTATGCCATATGCTGGTATTGGCATATCTCCTAGATGTTGATTTCTTCAGGTTCCCTTTTTCATACCTGTTGCTCTTCTTGCTTGATGATGAGTTTGTGGGACAATCCTTCTTTATGTGTCCCTTCTTCTTGTAACCATAGCAAACAGCATCTTTTTGATACTAGTTGTTGTTGTTGTTTTCTTTGACTCTCTTCTCATGTCTCATGAATCTTTTGAACTTTCTTGCTAGGAGTGCTTGATCTTCAGCGTCAGATCCACTGCTGTCTGAATTGCCTTCAGCAGCTTTTCTGTGCTGAGCCTTGAAAGCGATCGTCTTCTTCTTTGGTGCAGGTTCTTCAAAATCTTGTAGCTCCAGGTCATGAGTGAGTAGTTTACCCATGAGTACTTCGAGGGACATAGTTGTGAGATCGTTCCCTTCAATGATTGCAGTAGCCTTCGGAATCCAGTTCTTGGTGAGTGCTCGCAGGAGTTTGTGAATCTTTTCATGGTTACTGTAATCTTTGTATAAGGAGGACAAAGGATTTACAATATCCAAGAATCTCTCGAACATTTGTGTAACTGTTTCGTTGGGCTTCATCTTGAACGCCTCGTACTCTTGAGTAAGTCTGCTGACTTTAGATTCTTTGACTTGAGTCGTGCCTTCATGTGTGACTTCAAGTAGCTTCCACACTTCATTAGCCGTTGTGCAGATAGACACCCTGTTAAATTCAGTTCTGTCTAAAGCACAAAAAGAGCATTAATGGCACGTGTGTCAAGACTGGCCCTTTTCTTTTTTTCCTCTGTATATCTGCTGTGGGGTTTTTTTAACTAAAACTCTATCAACATTTATATGAGGTGGCTTTTGATAGCCATCAAGAACAATGGACCATAAATCAAAGTCAAGTGATTTCAAGAAGAAACTCATCCGTATTTTCCAATATGTATAATTCGTAACATCAAACAGTGGGGGTCTGTTTGTGGCCTGGCCTTCACTTGTGAATTTCACAGTTGTCATGTGTTGTGCTGTGATCTATATAACTGTTAATAAAAAATGAATAAATAATTGCACTGTTACCTTTGCTTTACCTGTAATACCCGCTCTGATACCAATTGTAGGAACGAAATAGTAAAGCGTAATACTCTAGAGGGGGGGTAAATAGAGTTGGCAGCGGAATAATGCTAATTAAAAATGTTAGCAGCACAATCACAGAATATTAATCACAAAATAAATTAAAGACAGAGTTAAGAGAGCAAACGCAAAGACAGCGATGTATACTGGTTTTCCTCTGTTGAGGACTACTCTAGTAGGTAGAACTCTTGCTACCAGTTGAATCCACTATTGGAAAAACTACAAGTTTTCTTACGAAGTCCTTGCAACTTCTACAACGCGAGCTTTGATACGAAGAACTCGTCCAACTTCAAATGTGAAGATGTATTCTTCAATCAAGCCTTCTGATTACAATCTCTTAGAAACTTTTAGACCGTACCGCACTGGCAAATTGACGAGAGGATTGTAACTGGCTTGGGATCCGAAATTGAAAGCTCTAGAAAACTCTTTGGAAGATCGAAAGCTTTAGATAGAGAGAAGATTGAAAGTGAATGAGTGAGTTGAAATGATCGAAATCCTTCTCTATTTATAGGAATTCTAAAGGCAGACTTCTGACAGAATTCGGGCAGAATTCGGGCAGAACTCTATGAGCAAATCTCAGTCAAATCCGCAACTGCATGAGGACCAAGTTCCAAGGATTCAAAATCACAACGGCCACCAACCGAACTCTGGCCGAACTCTGGCCGAACTCGGTCCGAGTTTTGTCAGGGTTTAGTCAGGGTTTAGTTAGGGTTTTTAAAAAGCTTTTTGGTGATTTTTGAAAACCTTTTTTTAAACCTTTTTGAGAGGTCATTTTAAAAACATTTTGAACTCATTTAAGGGTAGCCTATTTGCCAGTACGACTCAGTGTACAACATATTCCTAGACTCAAATAAAATGAGAAATACATTGCATAAGGAATTACATACTCGAGTAGGCAAACAGATCTTCGGTCTTGAATTCAGTGGATAGCCATTCTTGATCATGTTCAAGAGTCCGAGATGTCCCGACTAGCTTCGTATATCCAGACAGAGTTTAATCAATTATTAAAATCAGGTTGATCATATGACCAATGGGCCAACATTAAAATCTGCAGCAAATCAAGAGCATTAAATGCGAAAGATTCACAAAAGATTTGCACACGTGGCAGAAGACGTGGCAAGAAGCTCATACGGCCAAACAGCCCATGCAATTCAGAAAGTTATGCGGCTGAGGTAATCATGCGGCTAGGCAAAATCTATACGGCTAGGACAGAATACATCCATGCGGCTCTGGCATAGTCATGCTTCTTATTCAAAGTATTTCAATTTTGTAAATTGAAAACTTTGAAGGGGGTCTTGTAGAAGCATGAAAAAGAGAAGAAAAATAACCCATGCGGCCAAGAAGCCACATGCGGCTCAAGAGTCCCATGCGGCTCAAACACAGAGTGGACTCCATACGGCCAGCAGAGGGAAGCCACGTGTCTTTTTAGAACGGATGTACCCAGCGTCATTCAAACGCAATTAATGCCCTGATGGCTGACAATTAATGCTCTGACGGCTGACAGCTGACAGCTGACAGCCTTGACGAAAAGTAGTCATGATGACTGACACAAGAGCAACATCTTCCTAGGGAACTGGAAGAGATCTTCACAACTTCGAGGCTAGTTTATGCGACCAGACTAGACGAGTTCATGCGGCCAGTGCAGAGAAACCTATGTGGATCAATCATGAAGGTCCCCCCATACGGCTCGGCCATGAAGAAATCTATACGGCTCGGCCATGAAGTCTCTCATACAGCTCGGCCATGAAGATCCCCATGCGGCTCGGTCATGAACATATTCATGCGACTCGGTCATGACAACCTTTATGCAGTTCGAGTATAGAGACTATTCGTGCGGCTCAGTCATGAAGTCTTTCATATGGCTCGGTCATGACGACCTTCATGCGGCCCAAATATGAACGCTTCCCATACGGCTCAACAATAATGACAGGACACGTGTCCTAAAGATAATCACATTTTGGGTCAGATCCCGATAATTTGGGACACGTGGCAAGAGAATGAATTAAATTGATTCATTTAGATTTGTGGATATCAGCAAATCATCATGATGGAGATTTATTGCAATCAACATTAATGACTTACATGATTTGGCATAATCCTCATTAATGGCTCAGATCCTTCACGCTCAAGATTAATGGCCCAAATTGATCACTTATCAGGCCGCCGCCACTTTGAGAATGGGCAGTCATTGCAAACCCTAATGATGCTCCCCATTATTATAAATAGCAGGGTGCCATTTCCTTGCAAAAGGGGGACATACATAGAGAGATACGCACATACAGAGAGACGCTCCCCCAATAATCAGAGAGAAAAATCCACACAGATCAATCCAGAGAGAGAGAAGCCAGAAGAGCAATATGAGGAGAGCAAGAAGAACATTTCTTCATCAACGCCAACTATCTCGTCACAGGAGCCAAGGCTACGTCCGATCGTCCAAGGAGTAAGGCAGAGCTGTCGTCGCTTTCCCGAGCCTCTATCGTCACCCTCCAGAATCAAAAATAAACAATTGTACTTAGATTGCTGTACCTAGATTTTTGTCCCTAGGCTTTCTTTATACAAGCGAGTTTGTAACGTGAAGTAAAAGTCCAGTCCTCCCATAAAACTGTTCTGCTCTTTTATATTTCATGGCAAACAGGAACAAACCCGCTAAAGTAAATATAAAACAACTAAAACTAAAGTTCGCTAAGCTCACTAGCTAAGAATAACACGAAAAAGCATAAGAAATAAATATGCTACTCCGCATCAGAAGAAGCGACCGACACATCGGTAATGTCAGTGTCACCAAGATACGCACCATAAACCTCAGGACAGACTACGTCGTCTAAAGCTGAAAAATAGTTATCCAGTCAGTATTGGAGCAAAATTACCATAACACTACACTACACGATGTAATATACAAGCATGCAGAATAGCAATAAGGAAAGGATGAATGTAACAAGATATAAAAGAGACCACTATACATTGAAAAATAGTTGAGAGTAAAATTATGACATAGAACAGTTGAAGGTATAATTAAGACACGATGACAATATAAGAGAACGACGAATATAAGACAAATCACTGGACAACATGTTAACACAGATCAAATCAGGTGTACTATGTGTTTTAGAATACAAGTGTTCTGTATATGGATGGGTTAGGACATCTGGCAGTCGGTACATGCGGTGCAACGACTGCTACTAATATGGACATTGGAAAAAACTTGTACATTGTGTAGACCACATGCATACTAGTTGTATTTCCCCTCCCGACTCTCTCACAAGTAAACATTATCACTTTAACATTAAATTTAACTTTAAACATTGAACATTAAATATTAGACAAAAGCAATAAGTGAATATGCATGACCATGATATTAAGTATAACTCTCGTGCACAACAATAGAAACGATAAGACTAACAGTTTAAGAAAAAGAATAACATGCAGCATAAAATAAAGGCAATATAGGTCATAGTGATACTTGCCTTGCTCCACTAGATGATGAAGTCGTAACTCAAATGTCGTAGACCGATCTACCCCACCACATAAATAATCATGTTATATTATGAAAATCCCACTCTAAAAATCCTAGAAAGTGGCTAATGGTTTAACATAACTACTTCTATTTAATTATGGAATAAATTATGTAAAAACTTAATTTAATCTAATATAATCTAAAATATAACTTAAATAAGAAATTTTGCCACAGAAAATCATATTTCCAATTTTGGAAACCATGGCACACAAATCGAGATGGACCGTTGACTATCTAGTCAAACATCATGAGCTTAAGATTTGGAAAGTGCAACTTGGTAGATTTTAGTGCCACGAGTGCACTGGAATCGACCATGCCGCAAAATTACGCTTTGGTCAAAAGATATCGCCGTTATAGCCAACCGTGACCAAAACGGTAATTTACCGATCAAATCTGAGTTTACCTAAAAAATAAAATAGAAATTGAACCTCTGAAATTCTGGAAAATTTATTTGTCGAAGAACGTCGTGTTAGCTTTCTAAAACTTCAAGCAGATCGCGAATCGGAGTTCGAGATTTCGAAAGCCGTGCGACGTATCAAGTTTTGGACAAGCAACACTAAAATAATTCCCCAGAAATTTAGAAGAAAAATATTCATAAATAGAATGTATATTCTGAAAGTTTAGCTCAAGACGAATCTAATAAAAAAATGACGCACAAATCTGAGGTCGGAACTGTCCGTATTCGCCTCGGGAAGTCGGGGTTCTCCAAAGAATCACAAACTCAAAGCAGCCAAAAGAATAATAGGGTTTACTGTATATATATATATATATATATATATATATATATATATATATATATATATATATATATATGGGCAGCTAGAGGCGGTTCAGCGGCTTGATACGTGTCAGCCATCCGTCGGCCCCGCTCTTAAGAGCAACGGCCAGATGGCCACGCGGCTCAATTGAGTCAGCTAAGGAGCCGACCTAATTAGGAAATTTCCTAATTAAAGGCCACTCAGCACTTGAGTCGCTGACAGTTGGGCCCACCTGCTCGGCCTGAACAGCTGACAGGTGGGCCTACCTTGCTGACTGGGTATATATATTCAGAAATTGATTTAAAATCAATTTCAAGGCCAAATAAATCCAAATAAATATAAAAAAAAATCCAAAAATTAATAGAAAAATATGGAAAATATATTTAACCTTCTAAAATATAAATAAAAATACTTTACCTCAAATTAGCTTCTGATGGCTTTATAATAAATCATGAAAGTCATTGATAAATATAAAAATTCATAAAATAAATATTTAAAAATATCTATAAATATCTAAAAATCATAGTAAAATATAATATAGCGAAATAATGCTAGTAGACCCTATCTAGAGGCCATATGACCATAAGATGGTCCTAACTCACCTATGGGCTTAGTCACAACTCTTATGATCATAGAAAGTTAATTATAAACTAATCAAATTAAAATAAAAAAAAATCCCGAAATTTCTAATCGGGGTGGCAGATGCCACACTTACGTACTTGAAATCGTGATCGAGATATTTAAGATCTTCAAAACCAGGGGGTTGATTTACAAAAACTTCTTCTTTTGTAAAACCATTCAAAAATGCACTTTTTACGTCCATTTAAAAAAGTTTAAAATCGTGAAAACATGGAAATGCACAAAGCATGTGAATGGATTCTAGTCTAGCAACAGGAGCATATGTCTCGATATAATTAATTCCTTCTTCTTGATTATAATCCTGATCGACTAGACGAGCTTTGTTGCGTAGTACTTGTCCATCTCAATGAGTTTATTTTGAAACACCCATTTGGTACCAATTATAGATTGACCAATAGGTTTAGGAACAAGTTCCCAAACTTGGTTACTGTTAAACCGGTTAAGTTCCTCTTGCAAGGCATAAATCCAAAATTTATCAAAAAATGCATCTGCTACTGATTTATATTCTACTTGAGAAATGAATATAACATTTGTCGTATATCTCTATTTGAAGAATGTGTACCTACACCCTTTGATACATCACCTATGATAAGAGTCTCTGGATGGTCTGACATGAATTTCATCTTCTTTGGTAAACTCTCCAGATAGTCTTTATCAGCAGCAGCATCTTCAGTTCCTTGGGTGTTTTCCTTGCGTCTTTATCATTGCTGTCATTTGGTATATGATTGTTGAGCTCACCAAATAAAACATTAATCAATTCGTCAACAATGATAGATTTGTTATTAAAGACTCTATATCCCTTACCTTTGGTAGCATAACCAAGGAATATTCCTTCATTTGCCTTAGAGTTGAACTTAACCAAGTTATTCTTGGTGTTCAGGATAAAGCAACGACATCCAAAAACTTTGAAATAGTTTAGAATGCGATTAAACTATAATTCATAAGATGTCATCTTCGATATAGGTTGAATCAATACCCTATTCAAAACATGACAAGCTGTACTTACAGCTTCAGCCCAAAAATATTTCGGAAAGATTATGCTGCTTAGCATGACTCTAGCCATATCGCTCAGAGTCCTATTCTTTCGCTACATAACACCATTCTGCTGGAGAGTTCTAGGATAAGAAAATTCATGAGAAAACCATTTGTATCGCAAACCTTTTTAAAATCAGAATTTATGAATTCGCCTCCATGATTACTTCGGATACGAATAATCATAAAACCTTTTTCATTTTGAACCTTTTTGCAGAAAATCTCAAATTCAAAAAGTGCACTGCTTTTATTTGATAAAAAGAAAACCCAAGTGTATCAAGAGAAATCATCAACAATTACAAAATCATAGAGCATACCGCCAAGGCTGACGACTCTACTAGTTCCAAGTAAATTCATATGTATCAACTGCAAAGGCCTAGAGGTACTTACAATGTTGATGGATTTAAAAGATGATCTACTTGTCTTATTTTACTTACAGTCAGCACATACCATATCTCTTTTGAATGATATTTCTTGTAGTCCTTTTACCAATTTCTTCATTGATAATTTTGAAATGGTATCCATGTTTGCATGTCCTAGTCTCATGTGCCACAGCCAACATTTATCTTGGTTGACTACTTGGCACTTACCGGCACTGTTAGTACATTCTAAAAAGAACACCAATATTGTCCTTCCTGATTCCTTTATAGACTAGATTACTAGTGGACATATCATATACAGAACATTTGTCTTTAACAAAATTAATACCATAACTATTGTCGGCAAGATAACTAATGCTTAACATGTTATGTTTGAATTCTGTGACCAGACAAACGCCTTTTATTTATGGATAGGGGGATATGCTAACAATCCCATTACCTATTATATTACCTCTCAAATTATTTTCGAAGGAGACATATCCTTCTCTTTTTATCAATAGCATTGCAAAAAAGATGCATCACCTATCATGTGCCACGAACATCCGCTATCGAGGATCCATTTGCTTTTAGCATGAGAGGGTTAGCCCACCTACAAGACGAGTAGATGTGACCTTTGGTACCAATTTCTTTAATGGTCTAGCATTTTTAGCTTTGAGTATCTAGGTATATTTATTCATGTCTACTAGCTTTTTGATTCTAGAATACTGTGATATGTGCCCGTGTTGACCACAGTATGTGCAGACAATTCTAGAGTAAACATCCTTTGGTTTTGTGTAGACAAGAGTCTTTTGTGTCTTCCGTGGATACTTGTACGTGAAATCATGATTGTGTGGAATATATGACTTTCGTGCTATCTTTGATCATGTTCTATTTGGTATATACTATGTGGTAGGACCAACCTTAGGAAGTGTAACATGAACAACCTATTTGCCTAATTTTTTCTCTAACTTTTTAGAGATTGAATAAGATGCTACATGTTTTTCAGTCATGTCTTTCAGCCTTTGTTTAGTGTCTATTCTTAATCTCTTCTCAGAATCATATAGAAGAAGCACTTTTGCATTGTCCTTCTCTTTCTGATCAACCATACATCAGGCTTCATAATGACTTAGCTTAATATTAGCCAATTCTTCCATGTTACCTGTGGTAGATATTTCCTTTATTTCTTGTAATAAGTTAGACAGTCTAGCCACTTCAGCTGTGTATACTTTTATCTCTTTTTGAGATTGCTTATACTTGTCTAACACACCTTTGTGTTCGTCAAGTAAATCGTTAAAAGCATCAGAGAGTTCATCAAAAGTAAAATTATCATATAAATGATTATCTGATACCTGATCAAATGCTATTAAGCAGACATTTACAGAACTGTTGTGTCGTTCTTTCTTTTCTGATTCACTGGCCTCGCTTTCATGACATATGCTTGTATTTGCATAATTACGACCAGTTGTTGAATTTTGGCTTGATCGTTCATACCGACTGCTGTTTTTTACTATTGGGTAGTCCTTTTTATATGTTCGGTCTTTTTGCATCCATAGCATATCGTTTCTTCCTCATTGCTTTCTTGGACGTCTTTTTTCTTTCGGTTTGATTTTTCAAACCTCAAGAACTTCCTGAAGTTTTTGACCAATAGGGCTTGTTTATCACCATATGACTCTTCGTCGTCAGTGTCTTCACTGGATAATCTTTTAGCTTGTTCTTTGAAGGCGATAGATTTTTCTTTTGGGGTTGCCTCTTTAAACTCTTGTAGTTCAAGCTCATGAGTCATGAGTTTGCCATCAGCGTGTCTAGTAACATTGTGGTGAGGTCGTTTCCTTCAATGATTGTTGTTGTCTTCGGGTTCCAATTTTTGGTCAGTCCCCTGAGTACCTTCCTGTAACTATCATATTTCCAGAATAGGAGTATTTTTTGTATTTTTTTATTTTATACCAATTTAAAGAAATATATTTTATATTAATTGTAATGCTAGTATTTATTTTATTTTTCCATGAAAGGTATTATTTCATATAATTAAATATATGATATAGTTAGTTTCTAGTTGTAGCTACTAGTTAGACTAATTGTTAGTAAACCTAGATAAACCCAACTAGACTTCTAATGACACCATTAGTGAACCCATTAGTCAGTTTTGGTGCACCCATTAATTAGAAGAGCAATGAACAAGAAAAACCCTTCTTTTAGATAATAGAACACTTTCTAATTAAACCCCTTCCTAAAAATAAACATTCATGACAAATTTTGAGGGCTTATTAGACAATTTGCATTGCATTCAGGATGAATAGTGGCTGGTCATACACCATATAAAATCCCTCTTAAGTTTATTTATTAGTCTCTAAAAACCCTAATTTGCCTCCTCTTCATTTTCTCTTCATTTGAGAAGAAAATCAAACCCTTACCATTTCCAAATTGATTCCCAACCCTATCAAATTGTTATCCCAAGGAGGCTAAAGCTTGTATTAACAAGAAGAAAGCATTGAAAGGAGTGGAGCTTG
>JANAVB010032420.1:8361440-8628940 GCA_029216955.1 Iris pallida | reverse complement strand
GATAATACTCAATCACAACCTACAGATAAGGAATCCCAGCGAACCATACATGCCCGACCCGAACTCCCCATATGTCTCAGCCGAGAAAAGAAACCGCATATAAATGTAAATACAGAACGCGAGAAGGGTTGGAGTCTTCGATCGAATATTAAACCCTAGCCCCGATCCTAGTAGCACACCGCCCTGACGCGGCCAGGCCGCCGGACAACCACCGGAAGGCTGCGCGTGCACGGATCAAAAATCGATCAGCAGCTGTGGTTGCGAGCGCAAGGTATGTCTTCATCACCGCATATCTTTCCGAATATTCCACGGAATGCGATCCCGTAAAATTCTATAGAATACCTATATAACCATCTAGGAACCCCTCCAATTAGTTTGTAGTGAATCAACCCAGATTCGAAGGCAAATCAAGACGAAATAGAGAGAAAAACTCGATTCTCTCGAAAAAATAGGGCAGGGAAGAAATATCCCAATACCCTGTTTGGAAGCCAATTTTTGGGTAGGAGATCGTCGAACATAAAAATTTATTTAAACACCTCTATTGACAATATATACGAGATTAAGACGCTTCTTGTAGAATTATTTTTCATCTATTGTACGAGAAGTTAGGCGATGTCGAAAATCATTAAAACTTGTTTCCGAAAAACTAAAAATTTAGAAAATCGGTCGATACGACGTGCTTTCCGCCAATCCGGGCGACATGACCACGAACCGAAAGCATCAAAACGTGCGTAACAGCTTCATGGACGTGTGGGCTTTGACGAAATTCAAATTGGTCGCATGTGCGCGACGAATTTGATGCGTATCCGTCGAAATTTACCGTATCGGCCTCTGTGCAAATTTTTCAATTACTTTGTGCGCGCTCGTCAGATCGAGACAAAACTTACGCCAGCAGGACCGTATCATTTTTCTAGTCCTGTATGCCAAGTTCGGTCCTATTCTGAGACAGTTGATCGGTTCGCCATTTTACGGGCCCTACGATCCGATTCAATGGGCGATTTTGTGCACAGCCCACCGGAATCCAAAATTGGACATACCGTTGGGTTCGTATCATCAAAATGAATCCGTAGTCATGTAGTTTGATGACTTTAGAGACTGTTGACTCTGGCACACTTTTCGGTGCAAAGCGGGTCCAACGACGGACACCGTTTTGATCCAAAATTACCGTTTTGCCCCTGTATCCAGAATTGGACTTATGGACAGGCAATTCTAGCTATTTTGACTATTTTGAGAACATTTATAATGTTTATTTCAGCATCTGGAGACTGTTGTACGAGTTTGGACTATTGTGGTACATTGAGTGGTTTGGATTGTCGGTTTTACCATCAAAGGACCACAGGCGAGTACAGTTTATTATTTGTTTTCAGTATTGATCTTTACTATACATCATTGTTAGTCGATAGAGATGTGATTTCAGTTTTATGTTGATTTTGTTCCTTGTTGTGTCGGGAGGGTGAAGTACCAACGATGTGTGATCTGAACTTAGACAGTGTAGACAGTGATTTATTATTGCAAAGTAGACAGTGTAGACAGTGATTTATTATTGCAAAGTAGACAGTATAGACAGTGATTTATTATTACAAAGTAGACAGTATAAACAGTGATTTATTATTGCAAAGTAGACCGTGTAGACCATGTTTCTTTATTAAAGTATTGCATGTAGACAATATAACTTTATACAATGTAGACAGTGTAACTTTAGATAGTGTAGACAGTGTAACTTTAGACAGAGTAGATCGTGTCGTATAATAATTCTGAGATCGATCACATATCAAAGGTACTTCAGTCGGTCAGTTGGTGAGTATTTTATGGTATTTTATTTTTTGTTCTTGGTATTCAGTTTTATTCTGTCTTTCTTCATTTTCTTTTATAAATCATATGTCTAAAGGCTAACCTCTGTTATATAGTCATTTTCATATATTGGAACTGTATTCAGTGAATTGTACTTGTTCCATTCCTGACTGGAAACTAATATTTTTTAGGTTAGTCGTGGATTCACTTAGCATTGGGAGATACGGGTGTACTTGCAGACGAAAAGCCTAGAGACTAGCTAGATAGATGAGTTGTAGTCATTCCAATATTTGTACAACTTTATATTTTTCTGCAAATATAAAACTTGTGATCATTGTAAATTAAATTAATCATGTGAATGAGCATTGTCTGTTATTTTGATCATTGTGGCTATACATCGTTCTACCGTCGACAATGTGGCGTAGGCTGGCTTGGACACGTCTCGTATCCGTTTAAAAAAATGGGTGCGGGTCGTGGGAAAGTTTTTGTGGTGGCCCATGCAGGTCTGTTTTTGCAAATCATACGAACTCGTGATAGTACTTAAATTAGTCGTACTATTGCGAGCCTGCGACTATGAAATGCTCATTCACGAGTTAGGGTTAATTTAATTTAAGAGAATGGCTAGGACTAGGAGTCCCTTATATAAATTTACCGATGGGTAGTCTAGGCCATACAATTTAGATGATGAGTTATTAATTTTGATAGTTTGTCAGATTCTCATAGGTACACTATTACCTCTTGATATGACGATATGATCCAATGTGGATAGATTATTCACTTGGTGAGACCAGGCTTCCTAGGATTAATGATCTAACCTTGATAAAATTGTTCAGTTCCTTTTCTTGCCTCTTAGATATCATCCTCACATCTTAGCCCAAATTGCCTATTTAGTTCCTATTTTTCCCTAAGAATTATTGTTATATAATTTCTGATTATGTTATCCATATACAGACTCCGATTTAGTTTTGATTCAAGTTTTTCTCAAAGGCTTGAATACACATGGAATAGATACTAGAATGTTTGTAATTCTTTTGTCCTCGGTTTGTTCCTCCCTATTCAATCCTTTATTTTAAGGGTTGTGACTGATAGGACAAATACTTACGCTTTATTTCATAGCCACTTGTTTGAATCTCTAGAAGCTCATGAATTTTTAAGGATATAGTTAAAGGAATGTTAGTTAACTCATAATGGCAGGACATCAGCGTACTGTCGTTATTTAATTAAATTATAAAGACTATGGATTCACTGCAGCCAGCAGCGCACTGGCGAGGCACGACCCCTGGAGTTGAAGTTAGTTTAAGAAAATATAGGTTATAGAATATTGCCAAAATATGGCTAGTGGTCCTCTCTTGATCGTAGTTACCCTTGAGCCAATATTGGATAGAGTTAAGAAGTGTTCGATTTTCTATCATATTTAAGTTACGAAACCAAGGGTTTACCACAACCAGAGTATACGGGCGAGGCGTAATCCTCGGTGAAATGACTTCAAACATGATTACAAGTTTAGGATACCATAGAGGATAGAAAAATGCCCTGTGTGACCCATAAGATTCAAATCCAATACTAGTAGAAGTTCTGTCAGTTGGGTAGCATGTCTCTCAACCTAGCATTCTGCGGTCCTTGTGACCTATTGATGAGGTAATTGACTGACACTAATAGGTTTACCTGGAATATGGAATTTAGAAGTCCATAACCCATTGGTTGACCAAGGCCTTATGGATAAGAAGATAGCCGGAAGATTGTGTAAGCAAGGACACCGGGTAAGGTTTTGATTCTCGCAAAACTCGGACTACTTGTGCCACTTTTCAGAAATCTCGCATACTTGTATTTTGACTATCTTGACCAATGCTGCTATTACAGCCTAGTTTTGCAAGCTCACTATGTTCTCGAGCTTGATTCAAGACGTATGTTTAGTGGGGACGCCTACTAACATATTGTCTAATCATAATCGATGTATTACGGTCTGATCAACCGTAGTGTACCCGGTTCGCTCTCCCTCTGATTAACCTACGTAGATTGAGATGTAGATGTCTCTAGGATCTCGTCCACGACTGTATTGATAATTCCTCTTGAATTATGCATTCGCCTTTGAACCACGTAATTGTATTCAGTGACATCTTTCTTGGACTCTTTATTATTTTTATCTTTCACTAATTTGGAAAGACGAAGGCTCGTAATTGGCAGAGAGATACAGAGTATCCCCATAGCTACGATAGTGTATATACAAGTGTAGCTACCATCGGCCAACCATGTGACTAGAACCTTTCTTGAGTTACTCGTTCTCCTCTAGACCCCCAAACTGCTATTGGGTCCTTCTAGCCATCTGAATTTGAGAATGATTAGGGTTTTACCCTTGGTCAAAATACAAACCTATGAGACTATCTATTCTCAAGAAACCAAATGTCGTGAGCCTCTAATTATTTGCCTGAAGCTCGCTTTAACTAGCAACCCTTAAGCCTTGACTCAACCTTTCTTCAATCAAGCCCACAGTTTAGACATGAGATGGATAAACAAAGGTAAGGACAATCAATTACCGTGACTATGGTAGACACTCATCCGAGATTGGATTCCAACAAATATTACCCAGTTATATAGATTTATTATTAAGATCTAACTCATATTGGGACACCACAGTCACTAGCTTAGCCAATACCTTAGCTTAAATACCCTGCCATAATATGATCTACCAGTTATCAACAGCAATACATGAGCACTACAACCCATATCCTAGAACCCTTTTGACAATAGTCTGGCAGGCTTGACCCAAATAGAAATTCATGACTCAGTTGCTAGAAATCTTTTCATATGATGCGTCTTAGAGTTGGTTACCCCGTCGATAACTCTTGTATACTGTGGACGAGTAGATCATTTATTTTATCGACCATGTGTCATTGTACACACTCGTTTTCATTCATTGATACACGATCCTTGAGTTGACTTATATCTACCGTATTCCGTTACGTCGTACCTTATTCTTTATTACCAGGAATCGAGGTGCGATATTCGGACTTTGGAATTCTTCTAACCTCATTATTCCTAAAACTATGTCCTAGTTTCTAAGATGGTTAGACTGTAAGCTTTCTAAAATTTTAGGATATACGAGGATTACTGATTGATTAGAATAATTTCCATTAGGATGATAATTAGTGCCCCGGGGACTCCCACTTTCCATTTAGATTATTTAGTGTCCCCGACCGTGTCATTAATATTCGAAGCACGAGAACAGCTGTTACCTTCTAACAAATTTTATATACAAGATCTAGACAAGTCCACCTTCATCTACATATATCATGTCCCACTCAAACTCGTCCTATTGTACTATATTTTTATGGTACAACTTTCAGGTCAAAAGGACTAGCTATGACCCACACCATAATACTGGTATACTTTTCGACTTCCATTAGAATCTCAACCTTGACTCGAACCTTTTGACCCAATATATGGTTGTGATCTACTCGAAGCCCGATACGCACATGTCGCTAGTGTGCCACTCAATTGTGTCTTCTCGTGCTACTTAAACACAAAAGTCACGGAAGATGCATTTTGGACTTTAGGAACCTAGCGAACCAACCCGACTGGCAACTAGCTCAACCACTTGGGTTGAAATCTATTCTAGGTTACCCTAACCTAGTAGAAATAGTTCTACCATTGAGATCTTGTCCAGTCTATATAGATTGAAATCTAGGGTTTATCCAACCAACGATTAATGTCCAATCAGGAACCCATTAAGACCCAGTAAAACCCATCCATACAAACTACCATTTTTGAAATATATAAAACCGAACTATTTGAGATAGGTCCCTATACCGATTATGTAGCCTCCATCTCTTAGAATGTGAATTCATTCGTAACCCTTATTTCATCTACCTGAAAGTCGCGATACGATCTTGTATTGTATTTTATCCCTTGCTTGTGTGTTTAAATAACCACGAAAAAGATCACAATCTTGATTTTCCAAATTTTGTTCTAGGATGGAACCTTGTTTAGATTAATTTCGAGAACGAAACTTTTTTATGGTACGGATTGCAAGCCCCTATAAGAAATGAAGGATTTTTCGAGTTAGCAAGTGACTGGACTAGAGTAACCCAATCTAGCAAATAAGTCAAGGGTTCATAGACTTCAATCCTATCTACATCGTTAGATATCCTCTACCGCTTTTGAAACTTCATAATTGCTCTCGATTATTCTTCCTTATCTTCCTGCCCTCCCTATTGCAGAGCGATGTACGGTCATGCTTTTAGAATTTACTAATATTTCTTAGCTACTTGTGTAAATTTATTGCTTATTAAATTTTGGATTTCTTGAATGGTAGGAGAGGATAATATAAGCCATATACACTAGAGATCTATTGGTAGCAATTTTAGCAATTAGCTGGACGATTATAAAGTTTTAGTGACATAGCTTTGAGGGAGTAGTGTGACCAAAGGTGGGTAGAAATTTCGAGGATTTGTAGTACGAAATGACCATTAGAATAGATGATAGCTAATGGAAACTTTCTTCTATCATAGAGGATGGACTCTTCCCTTAAATTTCGAAGACGAAATTATTTTTAAGGTGGGTAGATCTGTAACCCCTCTTCCCAAAATTTTGATAATATATTTTATTTATTTATTTGAATTAAATAGAAATTTTTAGAATTTAATAAATAATTACTTAGTTAATTATTACGGTAGATGATTTTAGCCATGGTTGAGTTTTGGAGTACAAGGTGACTAGAAATCGTGGCACGAACAGTGCAATGGCGTACTTCGACTAGTGTATTAGCCCTGATAAGGAAGACAGATCAATAATGATGTCCTAACTAGGAAAACTAGGCCAAATTACGACTTAAATTTTAATTATTTATTATTTATATTATTGAGTTTTAGGGAAACCGGTTGTACCGAATTAGTCCAGAAAGGACCCAAGACAAGCCCAAGCCCATGTAGTCATGTGGGACGTCCGATGACATGCGTGTTGATGTATTTTGGTGAGTGGGTAGTTTTCCGTTTTAATGAATTAATGAATATTTCTAAGTATTCATAATAAAATATTATAATTGTTGTTATTAGTTGATATTCAATGACACTTGTATAAAATGGGTCTTTATGCATTTTAGGGATTATTAGACTGCGCTTAATGGTATATATACACCATTATTATTTTATTGAATTTCGTTATATTTATTATTATTTTATTGAGGTTATTATATATATAATATTATTTTATTATTATTGGTTATATTATTGTTGTCAATTAAATATTATATATTCATATATATATATATTTTTATATATATATATATATATATATATATATATATATATATATATATATATATATATATATATATATATATATATATATATATATAATATATATATATATATATATTTAATATATATATATTTAATATATATATATATATATTTAATATCTATATATATATATATATATATATATATATATATATATATATATATATATTTAATATAAAATATATATATATATATTTAATATAAAATATATATATATATATATATATATATATATATTTAATATAAAAAATTATATATATATATTTTATATATATAAAAAAAATATTTAATATATATATATATTTAATATATATATATATATATATATATATATATATATATATATATATATATATATATATATATATATATATATATATATACAGATATGGTCTACCCTAGGAATAGATAGCATTGGGGTTTATAGAAAATATTGTATAAGATTTATATATATAGAAATATATTCAATGGCATACTTGTATCATATATATAGAAATATATATATATATAAATATATACATTAGACTAAGAATAGAAATCGACTGCTCCCGCAAACAGTGGACCATAGCAAATGCCAACCTGCGGATAAGGAATCCCAGCCAACCATACATGCCCGAACCGAACTCCCCATATGTCTCAGCCGAGCAAAGAAACTGCATATAAATGTAAATACAGAACGCGAGAAGGGTTGGAGTCTTCGATCGAATATTAAACCCTAGCCCCAATCCTAGTATAGCACACAGCCACCATGGACGACCTCCAGGTCTGTGCGCACCGCCCCGAAGCGGCCAGCCCGCCGGACAACCACCGGAAGGCTGCGCGCGCGTGGATCAAAAACCGAACATCAGCTGTGGTTACGAGCGCAAGGTACGTCTTCATCACCGCATATCTTTTCGAATATTCCACGAAATGCGATCCCGTAAAATTCTATAAAATACCTATATAACCATCTAGGAACCCCTCCAATTAGTTTGTAGTGAATCAACCCAGATTCGAAGGAAAATCAAGACAAAATTGAGAGAAAAACTCGATTCTCTCGAAAAACAGGGCATGGAAGAAACAGCCCAATACCCTGTTTGGAAGCCGATTTTTGAACAGGAGATCGTCGAACATAAAAATCTATTTAAACATCTTTATTGACAACATATACGAGATTAAGACGCTTCTTGTAGAATTATTTTTGATCTATTGTACGAGAAGTTAGGCGATGTCGAAAATCATGAAAAGATTTGTTTCCGAAAAACTAAAAATTTAGAAAATCGGTCGATACGACGTACGTCCCGCCAATCCGGGCGACGTGATCGCGAACCGAAAGCATCAAAAGGTGCTTAACGGCTTCGTGGAAGTGTGGGCTTTGACGGAATTCAAATTGGTCGCGAGTGCACGACGAATTTGATACGTATCCGTCGAAATTTACCGTATCGGCCTCTGTGCAAATTTCTCAATTACTTTGTGCGCGCTCGTCAGATCGAGTCAAAACTTATACCAACAGGACCGTATTGTTTTTCTGGTCCTGTATGCCAAGTTTGGTCTGTTTATGAGACAGTTGATCGGATCACCATTTTGCGCGCACCACGGCTCGGTTCAACGGACAATTTTGTGCACAGCCCACCGGAATCCAAAATTGAACATACTATTGGGTTAGTATCATCAAAAAGAATCCGTAGACATGTAGTTTGATGACTTTAGAGACTGTCGACTCTGGTACGCT
Source organism: Iris pallida (assembly GCA_029216955.1). Classification (NCBI taxonomy): domain Eukaryota; kingdom Viridiplantae; phylum Streptophyta; class Magnoliopsida; order Asparagales; family Iridaceae; genus Iris; species Iris pallida. Next base: position 8,620,141 of record JANAVB010032420.1, on the reverse strand, counting down.
TTTCGGTGCAAAGCGGGTCCAACGGCGGATACCGTTTTGATCCAAAATTATCTTTTTGCCCCTGTGTCCAGAATTGGACTTAAGGACAGGCAATTCTAGCTATTTTGACTATTCTGAGAATATTGATAATGTTTATTTCAGCATCCGGAGACTGTTGTACGAGTTTGGACTATTGTGGTACATTGAGTGTTTTGGATTGTCGGTTTCACCAGCAAAGGACCACAGGCGAGTACAGTTTATTGTTTGTTTTCATTATTAATCTTTACTATGCATCATTGTTAGTCGATAGAGATGTGATTTCAGTTTTAGGTTGATTTTGTTCCTTGTTGTGTCAGGAGGGTGAAGTACCAACGATGTGTGATCTGAACTTAGACAGTGTAGACAGTGATTTATTATTGCAAAGTAGCCAGTGTAGACAGTGATTTATTATTGCAAAGTAGACAGTATAGACAGTGATTTATTATTACAAAGTAGACAGTGTAAACAGTGATTTATTATTGCAAAGTAGACCGTGTAGACCGTGTTTCTTTATTGCAGTATTTTTGTCACGACCCGCACCCTGATTAGGGGCACGAGAAGTGGGTACGTCCAGCCTACGCCGCAGTATCGGCGGTAGAACGCTGTATGGGTCATCTATAACATCTAACATCTAACAAGATATACAAACATGTCATCTCCGCACGGAGGTATAATATAACATCTCAATTCTATATCTCAATCACAAGTCTAGGAAAGATAGAGCACGATATAGGAAAAGAGGAAACTGAAATATAAATAGCGTTATCACCCCACACAAAGTAGATGTCCAACACAAATAAATACAAGTCCTGAAATATAACTAAGTCACAACTAACAATCAGAACAATCCAATACAAACTGAAAACTACAAACACTAGACTAGACTAGGCACCCTCTACTGAGCTAGATGCTCCTCAGGCTCCTGAAGGTCACCCTCATGTGTCCCATAGAAGGTAGGACAGTCACCATCATCATCTGTAATATTTTTAACAGGTCCAGTCAGGACAGGAACGAGCACAATACATCTCACGCAGTTCATATCATGTTGGAAAATATAAAGCATGCATAGAGTAAGATACATGGACTGTAAAGAATGTATATATAAAAACGAGAGAGATTTGATAACTGAAAATATCTATATATATGATAAGTAAGAACTGTAGGTAACCTGTAATTTAGAGCATGAGATAGTTATATAAACGGGTTAGGACAATGCAAGGGTAACTCCATCATACGTGAGTGTACAATAGACATATACATGATTTCACAAGATTTCACAAGATTTCACAAGATGGGATTTTGATCACATAACCATTTCCTACTCACCCTCTCCAATCAATACACAAGGATCCAGTCAAGTTACGTTATCTTGCACAAGAGGTTTTTATCGTATTTGCTCACGTGATCATGAGAGTACAAGATTGCACAAGAGTATACATGAAAGTGGTGTACATAAAATATAAGATGTTCGTGAAAAGCACATGACAACTGTATCTGATGCACCCCGAGGGGGATAACATCGCATGACAAGATCCATATAGTACCAATCCGTGATAATAACGTGATAGCATCATGTAAAGTAATCTAGAGCAGGAATATAAATCCTAACAAGTATGAAATGATCAGAGAATGTACTCGCCTGTCACCCTGTATGACTGATATGAATAGATGTCCGAACTAGTGTCACAGAGTCCTATTCAAAGTAAAACAGGTTACAACATATCCACAATGGTAAAAATAGAGTATATAATGCATACTACAGGATTCTAGGTCAATCTGGTCAACAGTCAACTCTTGGTCAACTCTAAAAGTCAAACTAGGTCAAACTAAGTTACACCAAGCTAAACTAGGTCACACTAGGACAACCAAGGTCAAACAAGGTCACAGGAAGTCAATCTAAGTCAAACTAGGTCTCACTAAGTCACACTAAGTCTTGTCAAGTCAATCTAGGTCAAATCAAGTTATATCAAGTCAATCTAAGCCAACCCAAGTCAATCCTTGGTCATACCAGTCATCACGGGTCAAAACAAGTCGAAGAAAGTCAAACGGGGTCAAGAGTTGGCCTACAGTTGACTTTTGGTCAACTGGTCAACCCTGGTCAAATCTGGTCAACTCTAGGTCAAACTGGTTAAATGTTGACTAATAGTTGACTTTCGGTCAACTACACAAGTCCAATGGAATTTGAGACTAAATTGGGTAAAGTGTTGACCCATAGTTGATGTTCGGTCTAAAAAGTCAACCGTGGTCAACCGAGGTCAAGACTAGGTCTAGGCGACTATTTCTAACTATTACCAACCTCTACAACCCATATCCAAGTCCATCTTGGACTTCGAAACTCAAATCTTGGTCGTAGGCCAATATCCTATTTTGCCCTTAAAAAGGGTAAAATTCTAGCTTAGACAATTATCAAGTTAGCCTACCTACGCTTGGTATTTTGACCCGAGCTCCCTAGGGTAGTAAGGTACTGGCCTATACATATATTACCTACCAAGATACCTAGGTAAAGTGGACATCTAGTCCATGCTACGGCCTATTGCCGATATCTTGAATATTTCAAGATACGCAATGGTACGGCGCGATACCGGCGCCCTACAACCCCGATTTCCACTCGGGAGCCTACCCACAAAATCTAATTCACGTATTCTTGCCCCACGCCAAGTTTCAACTCATTTCGATACTCCGAGCTCCATTTCGCCCTCTAACTCGATCCCCTCTATTTTCTATTTCTCACTTTTCTTCCTATTCTTCTAACTTCTTCTAATTCTTAAACTTCTTCTAATCTTCTCTAAGTATCTATCTATATATAAACACACACACACACACACACACACTCTCCAATTTCCCTTACACACGCACATAAAGCACAAACACACAAAATACTCAATTTCTCGGATTTTAGCACACTGGGACAACCTGCACACCTTTAAGGCTCTCATGCTCACCTTTAAGTCACTTCTGCTCACCTTTAAGGCTCCTCTGCTCACCTTTAAGGCTCTACTGCATAGTTTTTCCTGAATAGCATTCTGCACACTTCTAAGGCATTCCTGCACAACTACAAGGCTCTCATGCACAACTCTAAGGCTCTAATGCACAACTATAAGTTCTAATGCACAACTCTAAGCATTGATTCATACATATACAATATATATATATACCACTCTCAAAAAGGATTAAACCATAATAAATCCTTAACCTATATTTTAAGGGAACCTACAAAGGCTATGGTCAACTTGTAGAGAATGATCCCCTCTATCATTTATGTGAAGGAATAAATGCAAAAGGAGGAATTTAAAAGGGTTTAAAAATCATACCTAAAAGTGGATTTGAAAAGAAAGAAGAAGGAGTTGGAAAGAAAGTAATGGAGAAGAAGAAGAAACTTAGTGAGGAAGTAAAAGAGGTGGAGGGGGTGGTCCTATAGGTGGCCAGCCATGGTGCCAAGGGGTAGGGGCACTTGTATTTACAAGTTTGCCCTTCCCTAAGCCTAATGCAAAATTAATCCAAAAATGGGTTTTGAAAAATGCTAAAAATAAATAAAAATCATAATTAAACTTAATTACTAATGGGGGAACTAGTCCAAACTCCTAAACCTAAAATTTTAGTGTGGTGGGCCATGGTTAAATAACAGGCTAATTGCGACTCAAGTCGAAATTCACCGGGGTCCCGAATTAACTCGGAATGCGATAAAATTCGAATCCGACTCCTAATATATTTAAATAATAATATTCATGAAATAAAATTTCCAAAAAATATTATAAAATAGAAAATTACCATTTTATCCCTAACTGGGAAAAGTGAGGGTGACAAGTCTATCCACCTTAAAAAAAATTCGTCCTCGAAATTAAAACCAGCAATAGTAAAATATAAAAATCACAAGTTATGGCTTAAAATTTAAAATGATTAAAATCTCAAAAATCAAAGCATGAATTAAATGACTAAAATTATAAAATTTAAAATTACTCTTAAATAGAAACTGGGTGCTATAAGTCTATCCACCCAAAAAAAAAATTATCCTCAAAATTTTAAAACAAGTAAACACAAAAAATTATGCAATCGATAATCGTATACGTCTATCCTATCATCATGATACTCAGAATCTTTGTCATGCTAGTGAGCAAGGCTACGATAATCACAGTCCTTGACTAAGGTACATACCTCTAGAATTATGGTATTTAAAATTTTCGCATTGCCGCTAGCTTGGCAGCGAAAACCTTAAATTCCCACACCCGAGAAATACGTCCATTGTCCGACTATATGTCCTCACTCTGCCTGCTAGCATGAACCTAGAGGATTCTAAAATCTCATAATCGAGGCGACCTAGCCCATACGACTTATCTCAGAAGAATATCACATCACAAGGATAAAATTTTATCCAACGATCAAGAACAGATATAATCGAATTTCAAGACAGTTTATAAGAAGGCAAATGCGAAAAGGAGATTCAAAATATTGGAACCTGCTATCTGCTCTGCTACTGCCTGAGTGGGCTCAACTGTCATGGCGAAAGCTCGCCCCTGCTGTCCTCCTCTAGCCTGCTGTACTCTGTCTTGGTCTCTTCGGATTCTATTAGCGTGGCAATCCCTCAGCTGGTGGTCAGGAGCCCCACAGTATAGGCAGACGCCCAACCTCTTCCTACAAGCCTCTCTAGTGTGCCCTGGCCTCCTACAGAAAGCGCACCGAGTAGCTTGCCTCTGGCCTGATCCCTGGTGCTGAACTGGGGTATCCTGAACTGTACTCGGTACAACCCTCTCAAGTGCTGCCATCGCCAGCTGATGGGAGTTCTCCATGCTCCGTCGCAACAGATCTGCCTGCGTGCTCTGAGTCTGTAATATCCGCTGCAGAAGGGCCATCATCCCCTGAGTATCTGTCGGTAGCGGAGGCGGCGGTGGAAGAATATCAGGAACGATCATGGACAGTCCCGTTGCTGGAGGTGGAAGACCTCCTGGAACCGTCGCTGCTGCTCCTGCCTGAAGGGCAGGGACTGAGGTGGCAGCTCTCTCAACTATAGCTCCCGCAGCCGGAGGTAGAAGACCTTCCGGATCTGACCTCTCTGGGGCACTAGGCCCTGCTGCCCAAAAATGAGTCACTGTCATCCTGAAGACGAATTGAACCCAAGAGATCAATATGGCACAAGATAAGATATTATCAAAGGAGGACAATTGAATTCAAATACAAGAAGAGTTGTCATGGTAATCAAAAGATCAGAATTTTCCTAAAATGTGATTGAGTAACTTCTATCATACCCTAGATCCTATGTCCTAATCGCAGGCTCGTAATTAGCACTCTAAGTCGAGCACCATTACGAGATTGCACTAATTGTGACACTGGCCTGCATGGGCCGCCACAAAAACGTGTCACGACCCGCACCCTGATTAGGGGCACGAGAAGTGGGTACGTCCAGCCTATGCCACAGTGTCGGCGGTAGAATGCTGTATGTGTCATCTATAACATCTAACATCTAACAAGATATATAAACCTGTCATCTCCGCATGGAGGTATAATATAACATCTCAATTCTATATCTCAATCACAAGTCTAGGAAAGATAGAGCACGATATGGGAAAAGAAGAAACTGAAATATAAATAGCGTTATCACACCACACAAAGTAGATGTCCAACACAAATAAATACAAGTCCTGAAATATAACTAAGTCACAACTAACAATCGGAACAATCCAATACAAACTGAAAACTACAAACACTAGACTAGGCACCCTCTACTGAGCTAGATGCTCCTCAGGCTCCTGAAGGTCACCCTCATGTGTCCCATAGAAGGTAGGACCGTCACCATCATCATCTGTAATATTTTTAACAGGTCCAGTCAGGACAGGAACGAGCACAATACATCTCACGCAGTTCATATCATGTTGGAAAATATAAAGCATGCATAGAGTAAGATACATGGACTGTAAAGAATGTATATATAAAAACGAGAGAGATTTTATAACTGGAAATATCTATATATATGATAAGTAAGAACTGTAGGTAACCTGTAATTTAGAGCATGAGATGGTTATATAAACGGGTTAGGATAATGCAAGGGTAACTCCATCATACGTGAGTGTACAATGGACATATACATAATTTCACAAGATTTCACAAGATGGGATTTTGATCACATAACCATTTTCTACTCACCCTCCCCAATCAATACACAAGGATCCAGTCAAGTTACGTTACCTTGCACAAGAGGTTTTTATCGTGTTTGCTCACGTGATCATGAGAGTACAAGATTGCACAAGAGTATACATGAAAGTGGTGTACATGAAATACAAGATGTTCGTGAAAAGCACATGACAACTGTATCTGATGCACCCCGAGGGGGATAACATCGCATGACAAGATCCATATAGTACCAATCCGTGATAATAACGTGATAGCATCATGTAAAGTAATCTAGAGCAAGAATATAAATCCTAACAAGTATGAAGTGATCAGAGAATGTACTCGCCTGTCACCCTGTATGACTGATATGAATAGATGTCCGAACTAGTGTCACAGAGTCCTATTCAAAGTAAAACAGGTTACAACATATCCACAATGGTAAAAATAGAGTATATAATGTATACTACATGATTCTAGGTCAATCTGGTCAACAGTCAACTCTTGGTCAACTCTAAAAGTCAAACTAGGTCAAACTAAGTTACACCAAGCTAAACTAGGTCACACTAGGACAACCAAGGTCAAACAAGGTCACAGGAAGTCAATCCAAGTCAAACTAGGTCTCACTGAGTCACACTAAGTCTTGTCAAGTCAATCTAGGTCAAATCAAGTTATATCAAGTCAATCTAAGCCAACCCAAGTCAATCCTAGGTCATACCAGTCATCACGGGTCAAAACAAGTCGAAGAAAGTCAAACGGGGTCAAAAGTTGGCCTACAGTTGACTTTTGGTCAACTGGTCAACCCTGGTCAACTCTAGGTCAACTCTAGGTCAAACTGGTCAAATGTTGACTAATAGTTGACTTTCGGTCAACTATACAAGTCTAATGGAATTTGAGACTAAATTGGGTAAAGTGTTGACACATAGTTGACTTTCGGTCTAAAAAGTCAACCGTGGTCAACCGAGGTCAAGACTAGGTCTAGGCGACTATCTAACTATTACCAACCTCTACAACCCATATCCAAGTCCATCTTAGACTTCGAAACTCAAATCTTGGCCATAGGCCAATATCCTATTTTGCCCTTAAAAAGGGTAAAATTCTAGCTTAGGCAATTATCAAGTTAGCCTACTTACACTTGGTATTTTGACCTGAGCTCCCTAGGGTAGTAAGGTACTAGCCTATACATATATTACCAACCAAGATACCTAGGTAAAGTGGACATCTAGTCCATGTTACGGCCTATTGCCGATATCTTGAATATTTTAAGATACGCAATGGTACGGCGCGATACCGGCGCCCTACAACCTCGATTTCCACTCGGGAGCCTACCCACAAAATCTAATTCACGTATTCTTGTCCCACGCCAAGTTTCAACTCATTCCGATACTCCGAGCTCCGTTTCGCCCTCTAACTCGATCCCCTCTATTTCCTATTTCTCACTTTTCTTCCTATTCTTCTAACTTCTTCTAATTCTTAAACTTCTTCTAATCTTCTCTAAGTATCTATCTATATATAAACACACACACACACTCTCCAATTTCCCTTACACACGTACATAAAGCACAAACACACAAAATACTCAATTTCTCAGATTTTAGCACACTGGGACAACCTGCACACCTTTAAGGCTCTCATGCTCACCTTTAAGGCACTTCTGCTCACCTTTAAGGCTCCTCTGCTCACCTTTAAGGCTCTACTGTACAGTTTTTCCTGAATAGCATTCTGCACACTTCTAAGGCATTCCGGCACAACTACAAGGCTCTCATGCACAACTCTAAGGCTCTAATGCACAACTATAAGTTCTAATGCACAACTCTAAGCATTGATTCATACATATACAATATATATATACCACTCTCAAAAAGGATTAAACCATAATAAATCCTTAACCTATATTTTAAGGGAACCTACAAAGGCTATGGTCAACTTGTAGAGAATGATCCCCTCTATCATTTATGTGAAGGAATAAATGCAAAAGGAGGAATTTAAAAGGGTTTAAAAATCATACCTAAAAGTGGATTTGAAAAGGAAGAAGAAGGAGTTGGAAAGAAAGTAATGGAGAAGAAGAAGAAACTTAGTGAGGAACTAAAAGATGTGGAGGGGGTGGTCCTATAGGTGGCCAGCCATGGTGCCAAGTGGTAGGGGCACTTGTATTTACAAGTTTGCCCCTCCCTAAGCCTAATGCAAAATTAATCCAAAAATGGGTTTTGAAAAATGCTAAAAATAAATAAAAATTATAATTGAACTTAATTACTCATGGGGAAACTAGTCCAAACTCCTAAACCTAAAAGTTTAGTGTGGTGGACCATGGTTAAATAACAGGCTAATTGCGACTCAAGTCAAAATTCACCGGGGTCCCGAATTAACTCGGAATGCGATGAAATTCGAACCCGACTCCTAATATATTTAAATAATAATATTCATGAAATAAAATTCCCAAAAAATATTATAAAATGGAAAATTACCATTTTACCCCTAACTGGGAAAAGTGAGGGTGACAATTTTATGTAGACAATGTAACTTTATACAATGTAGACAGTGTAACTTTAGACAGTATAGACAGTGTAGACCGTGTCGCGTAATTGTTACGAGACCGATCACATATCAAAGGTACTTCAGTCGGTCAGTTGGTGAGTATTTTATGGTATTTTATTTTCTGTTCTTGGTATTCAGTTTTATTCTGTCTTTCTTCATTTTCTTTTATAAATCACATGTCTAAAGGCTAACCTCTGTTATATAGTCATTTTCATATATTGGAATTGCATTCAGTGAATTGTACTCGTTCCATTCCTGACTGGAAACCAATATTTTTCGGGTTAGTCGTGGATTCAAATAGCATTGGGAGATACGGGTGTACTTGCAGACGAAAAGCCTAGAGACTAGCTAGATAGATGAGTTGTAGTCATTCCAATATTTGTACAAATTTATATTTTTCTGCAAATATAAAACTTGTGATCATTGTAAATTAAATTAATCATGTAAATGAGCATTGTCTGTTATTTTGATCATTGTGGCTATACAGCGTTCTACCGCCGACACTACGGCGTAGGCTGGCTTGGACACGTCTCGTATCCGTTTAAAAAAAATGGGTGCAGGTCGTGACACAAGTAAAGTAATCTAGAGCAAGAATATAAGTCCTAGCAAGTATGAAACGGTCAGAGAATGTACTCGCCTGATACCCTGAACAGCTGATATGAAAAGATGGCCAACTGGAGTCACAGAGTCCTAGTTACAGCAATACAGGTTATAAAGAGTTCAATTTATATAGTAATTGAAATTATAATGCAATCTACATGAGTCTAAGTCAATCTAGGTCAAAGTCAACTCTTGGTCAACTCTGGTCAACTATAAAGTCAAACTAGGTCAACTCTAGTCAACTATGGTCAAACTAGCTACGGTTGGGTCAACAATGGTCCACTAGTCTAGGTTAGCCAATTCTAGGTCTAAACAAACTAAGTCTATGCAAATCAAGTATCCAAAATAGCTATTAACTCATAGCCTAAGTAACTTGCTAAACCAAGCACAAAACTAGACCATAAGCTAACAAGGCACACAAACTTAGTCATATAATGTATATATATTATTCACATTCACATATTCATATACATAGATATATATATAGGAAAGCTGTATATATAGGCACATACATATATATATATATAGAGAGAGAAGGAGAGGTAAAAGAGTAAGTGAGTGTGTGTGTGTGTTTGGCATGTATATAAAAGGATATGTGTTAATGTTCTCAGATTTAGTGATAGGTAGGTGTATGTGACATGGGATACATGGTGTCAAAGGGTGTATGAATGCATGTGTGTAAAAGGTTATAGGTTAACTCAGTTTATAAAAATGCATACATACATACTTACATTGCATACATGCATACATATATATCATGTATACATATATAAATTGCATACATGCCTACATACATATCATATATGCATACTTGCATTCATTCATGCACCTATACATACATACATAGATGCATACATACATATTTGAATACATTATATACTTGCATACATTATATTCATATACGTATACTCTACATTATATTATATTTATTCCTGCATACATGCATACATATAATATATGCATACAAACTCATATATTTAACTCAAAATTTATGTGAATACATATATTAAATTATCTTAACACATATATATATTAATCATTCATATCCCATATACATGCATACTTCAGTACAAGCATTATATCCATTCACATATCATTAAGTTGCATACATATACTTATTTTTATTACATACATGTCATTCATGCATATTACATACTTACATGCATCTATACATTATATACATTGTATACAACATGTAAAAATATGAGAGGAAAAAAAAAGAGGAAAAACTGAAATGGAAAGGGAAGGGAAGGAAAAATGTAAGGAAAAGGAAAAACAGGGGACATATACATGCTTGCATCATATATTCTACATTACTATACATGCTATCATTATATATTGCATTATGTTATGTATATATTATGCATTCATATCTATCATTACATGTATACCTTGCATTCGTTTCTAGCATTCATTATATACTTTCATGCATACATTGTATATCATTCACTACAAAACACATGACCAATTGGCACACCCAAAAACTGTCACAATAGAAGAAATAGCGTCACAAAAGCTTTTTTGGCACGGGCCAGTTGTCGTGCCTTTAGATGCCGTCACAAAACCTCTTTTGGCACAATTTTTTGTGACAGATTGTTCCATCACAAGAAGTTCAAATCTGTTGTGACGGGTTACTTTTTGTCACCAAATGTTTGCCTAATAAATCCATCACAATAAGGGATTTATTTTGAGACAGGTTGAGTCGTCACTAAAAGTTCCAGTTTAAAAAAAAATAAAATTATTTTGTTTCTCCCTTCATTTAACTTCTACAACAACCTGAATAATACATATATCATTCATTCCAATTCCATTCAAAATCCAACTGCTTTAATATTCATTAACATTAATAAATCAACTAAGTTCACATTTATAATCAAATTCCACGAAATTCCAGCTTTTACATTAACCTGTTAGAATAATATATATATCATTCATTACAACTTGTTTTCCATTCAGGGCCTACTCAAAATATGACATGATGTTCAAAATAAGAAATGTCATGTATATATCTCATCAAAAAGTAAACAAGTTCCCTGATAACCACAAGTCCAATGTATATAATCTTTACTCCCAAAAAAAAACTTTTCGACTAAGTTTCTACAACATAAGACCATGTGTATATCCAAAAAGATGTATTGTATGTATCATCATGTCTTCAAAAAGATGACCATGTATATATTGTTTTCTTCAAAATGCTTGTCCAACTTGAAGTACTGGAGCCTCCATCGATCCAAAATGACCTTCATCACAATGAAATTGATAGGTGAATACATTAGGAACTAAGAAAATAAACTCAAATCAATAGTCAAATTAGAACCAATTTCATGTATGTCATCAACTGTAAAATCATACATGTATAAAGAGAATCCAAATGTTCTTGTGTCGGGGTGTTTGTACGTGGATGTCCTGGGACCTCCCTTTAAAAAGAAAAGAATAAAGTTTATTTCATGAAGCTCTCATGGACCCACCCGCCATCACCCACAAACACATCTCAATATATATATATATATATATATATATATATATATATATATATATATATATATATATATATATATATATATATATATATTGATACAATATCTTGAAAGTTAATAATGGATTGAGCACAAACAAAAAGTTAGAAAATGAATCGATATTTTCATCAGATTTGCAAATAGTTGACAAAGTCGTTTAAAATCCAATAGATCCTAAATGTTTTCAAGGAGTAGGAAATCAGTGTTTTTAAAATCATGAAAAGCTATGTGACCTACAAACCTGCCAGATCTCACCCACAGGTCACATTCTTATTTCCAAACTCATCCGTGAACTTCCTAGGTTTGATAATGGGCATCCCATGAATCAGCCACCAATAGATTTGGCAACTGGTATCCCAGGCCTGACAATCATTCTATGAACTTCCTATATCAAGAGTATCTCAAATTTAGTTATGTCTGTTGGTTGTTCCTAGACTTTCTAGGCCTAAATAAAGTTAATAAAACATATGTTACATAGTGTCAAATTATTCATTTTCAGTGTAATTTGTTTTCATGTCCCTTTCCTCCATCAGCCCAATTTGTTCATTTTTAGTGCAAATATTCTAGTATTATGTTACCTTCATCCATTCTATATTTTTAGTACAAGTTTCTACAATTTTGTTACAGTTACTTTGCTCTTTAGATCTTAGTGTTCATAAAATCACATGGTTGCAGCAATAGTAATTATGACTATTTGGACAGCAGGTAAGACCAAGTGAAGAATTACAAGATCGTCTGACAACGAACTTAAACGAAGGTGGGAATGTCAGTGAAAAAAAAGGCTTATAACATTCTATATTCAAACCTTGCAATTGTTCAAATACATGCATCTACATACAGACACAAAAGTTCTATCTTCTGCTATATGTAGCTGGAATGATCAGACAAGTGCCTGACCTGGATCAGCTAGAACTATACTACATATAGGAAGTTTCGTCTCCACTCAAAAGCCATTAGTCTGGCAATTTTTTCCATGTATAATATTTAATCCAATATAAGCTACATCAGGTAAACACCATAGTCATCCAAGAAAATATACATTCTTTCACATAGGTCCCAAGAAAATATACATTCTTTCGCCTCCGCCGATGGTGTATAAAATAAAAATCCTTTAATTAAACAATAAGAATGAGATTTTGTTTTTAAAAAAATTAGAGTTTCTTTAACTAATGTCTGGTACAACGCATTTGTTCTTCTATATTTATATTTAAGAACAAATGATCAGTTTAAGAACAAATGACCTCCTGCAAGTTTCAACTAAATTTTGTGGGGAAAAATAAAGGGGCATATGTAGGACCAACCAAGATTATGTGAAAGATTCAAGCTTCTTGCAACAATGAGTTAGATCAGTTTAAGGACAAATGAGCTCCTGTAAGTTTTAACCAAATTTTGACACCAACTTCCTTATATATAGACTGTATCCTCTAGTAAACACATATATCATCAATTATTTAAGTTCTCCCTAGCCGGATGTCTAAGGACATGAGAGAAAATTCTAAGGTTACTGATGAAATTAGAAGCACAACTTAATTATTTAAGTTGGTGGAATGATAATAACTTGCCGTATAGGATATTCTGCACCCGTTATTTTTTAGAAGATCAAATCAGGAGCATGGTGGAATGACAATAACTTTTGACATTTCAGGAAAAATGAAATACCAGCAAAATTGAGCATATAATGAAAACTTCGAATATTAGATTACGTAAAGGTACTGTAATAATGTGGAACAAAAGCATAGTAACTTCAGAGATTGTAATATTAAACTACTTACCACAATCACATGCCTAGTATTGAGTTGAGAACGATGACAAGATATCCTACACAAAAGATTGAAAACAAAATTAACTAGTTAAGTAGAACTAAAAATTTAACCGATTAGCTAATGCAACTAAACTTTGATTATAATATATATATATATATATATATATATATATATATACCTGACCAGCAGAGCGTAAAGAAAAAAAATCTATCATCTTGTCCATCTTCTTGTTCATCTCCTCGTTACTCTTTTGCATCTCTTCACGAGCCTTTTGCAGTTCCTCGCGTTCCCTTTGTATCTCTTCACGTTCTTGATGAAATAGTTCAACTTCTTCTCTTAAAGCCCTAATCTCTTCATCATTGTTGCTTGAGGTTGCAGATCCTTTTTTCTTAGGTTTCACGCCAATGCCAACACCACGACAGTTCCCAGCTTTCTCCGGTCCCATGACTTGTGAGTAAATGTCATTATCAAGTTGATCAAGTGATTCTTCAAATGATGGTTCATTTTCAACTGCCTTCCTTTTTAGCTCATCCATTTGGCTCTGTAAGTACGAATATATGAATTAGACTACAATAAAATAATTGAAATACAATTTAAATAAATACCATTCTTTCTTTTGACACTTTGTTTGACATCTTATGTGTCTTCATGTAAATCGTATGTCGTGATGCTGTTATTCCTGTTTCAGCTTCTATCTGTATAAGAAAAATTACATATTACTTTGAGCATGTTAATCTGATTTATGTAGTAGAAGTCTGGCTTGCATGCTAGCTACCTTCTTCGCATACTTCAAGTACGATTTTGCACCAGCAGTGTGATTATCAGTCAAATGCTCCCTATTTTCTGTGTTACGTTTACTCATTTTCTACATAAGAACAGACAACAAATCAACAATTACTAATTATAACACCATACATATATATACATACACAAAGCAAATTATAAAATTAATAGATCCCACAATTTAGAACTACTTATTGAAAACTAGAAAATTATATACCTGGAAATCAATTGTCAGCCAATATTCAACCATATTTTCCCACTGACTAGCAATAACTTTAGGTGGACACTTGGAATACCACTCCTCGACATTGGTGAATGCATATGGGCTAAAGTGTTTGAATTTTTGTCTATATTTATTTTTCCTCCACCTATCGTTCAAAATTTTCCTTAACCAATAGTTGGATTCCTCATTCCAGTGAAAAATATTCTTCAAAAAGAAAGACAAAGAGAACAATTATATATGCATCATCAAACTATACACTTATTACACAAAACATGGAGGATATAGTGGATAGATTTATGTTACCTTTATCTCATCTTTTACTTTCTCGATTTGGGATCCTAATTCAAGGATATGTGTCCATGAATGAACGTCAAACGGGAAGTAATGTCCATCTTTTGCTAACTTTCCCACAAAAGCCACTAGTTTGGTAGAATTAAGTCCATTTGGAACACCAAGAATGTGTTCGTACTCAAGTTTTGTACCTTGCTTGATATGTTTTAACCATTCTAATTTAGCTTCTTTCCTTGTGTTTTTAGATGGTCGAGTCTCTTGGTCTTCCATCCAGTAGCTTGTTGTTTTGAACCTACAATATACAAAAATTGAGTAAGATATATATCAGAGAGTTGTAAGATTGCTTAGTTAAATTACAAATAAACTCTGTGTCATAGCAATAAATACAAAAAGATGATATATGAAGGTTGAAGACTACGACAAAATATAGAAAAAGAGGATATCTAAGGGTCAGAATCTTCATCTTCATCAACATATTCGTCCTCATCTTCTTCTTCATCCTCATTTCCATCCAGACCTCCATCCTCATTAGAGATTTCATCTTCGTCATTAATGAAGTTGATAGAAGTAGAAGCTTGGGTAGAAGACATCCTTGGAAGTGAATCAACGGTTGTTCCCATCACATCCTCTCTCACTAGATTAATGACATCATTCTCTTCATCGTCAACCTGCTGGTGTTGGTGACCATATGGGTTACTGGCCAATAGTTCATTGTCTTCACCTAAGTCGAAAGTGTCTCTCGGCTTGTTATTCACAACCACATGCCATCCTGGATCAGTAGGATCTTCAACATGGAATACTTGCTCGACTTGGGATGCCAATACATATGGTTCTTCCTTTTGAGATGCCAACAAATGTGTGAAATTGACAAGAGTGAACCCAAGCTCATCAGTTTTAATACCTTTTCTCTTGGCGACATCAACCCAATCACACTTGAAAAGTACAAACTTGCGACCCAAAGGATATGTCAACTCAATTATATCAGTTAAACGACCATAATAAGTTCCTTCCCCAGAAACTGGTTTTTTGTCCTTGACTGTTGCAAAGCTCATAGATGTTGCTTTAACTGATACACCACTACTTTGAGTCTTAGAATCAAGCTCTTGCTCTATTGTCTTGAACACATACCCATTATGAGTGTAACCAGTAAATCTCTTCGCACAAGAGAATGGACCTCGAGCCATTGAATCAAGACCTTCATGAAAGGGCCTATTTGCCCATTTCATTCTTCCAATTTGTTCCTTAAACCACTCAGCAAATTCAGTTTTGTGCTTTGCTTGCTTTTCATGGGGTGTCAAAATATTTCGGTAAGTCAGATTCACAAAACTTGTATGTTGCCTGCATGTAAGAGATGTTCATATTATTCACATGTAGTATGTTTATAACATTTGATGAATACATATATAAATTCAAAATCTTTAAATATCTTACTTTATATAAGCAGAAATATCCTCATAATTGAACAAAATGTACTCATGTGTCTGTTTCCTCTCCATCGGCTCAAGAAAAAAACTTATAAAACCACCAACTGCAGTGTTGTCTTCATATCTAGGAGGTCGTTCTAACCTTGTCTCAACATTATCCAAGTACCTCGTCAAAAAGGTGAGACATTCTTGAGCGATGTATCCTTCTGCAATAGATCCCTCGGGTTGTGCCCTGTTCCTCACATACGACTTGAGAGTGGACAAGTACCTAATTTCACAAGATTTAGTTAGTTTCAATACCATGGAGAACAAGATGGTCCCGAAGGGTATCATATCCATTAAAGAAAGATGCATGCAATTTTACACTTGAAACTAGCAGTCACAGTTTTGTATTGATATGAAAGATACATGTGATATTATAATTTTAGAATCAATAGAGTAAATACTATCATACTAACAGTCACAGTTTTGTATTGATATGAAATAGTATCAATACTATTATGCTAACAGTCATAGTTTTCTTTTCCACAAGTTACATGTGATATTTCACAGAGAATGAAAATATCTAATTCTCTATTCCTCTATCATAACACCAGCATTGCATTGACTGATTGACATGTAGTTGTAGTCAAATTAGAGTCAGTGGTTGGTTTCTTTGTATAGTCAGTAACTCAATTCAGTGATGCATGCAAACTCAAGAGTGTCGTAAACCATGATGCTATTTTCTCTACTATTGATATCTGGTATGTTTTTCGAAGGTAAGGCTTCAATATTTTCATTGTCATACCAATTTCATAGGCTTAAATACAATTTTTTTTTATAGAATTCTATTTTTCCTGTCTATGAATACTTGAGATCTTCCATTGATTTACATACATATGCAAGTCTTATGGTCCCCATCAAGTTCAATTCAATTATACCACCTATAACAACTCATTTATGTGCTTTATATACGCTACTGACTGAAATATAGTGGCATCAAGTACAATTAAATTATACTACCTGTCACAACATTTATATATGCTATTGACTGAAATATGTGGCATTCATGTATAATATGAGCTTTAGTAAACTTATCCAAAAACAACAACAAAAATACTAAGAATACAATCAAGATTTTCATACTGTATCCTGAATTTTGAAATGAACTCATTTACGTATGGGCGTGGCAAACAAATACTAGAATTTGAACTTAAACATAAAAATAAAATGATTGCTAGATAGATAGATACCTTTCAATAGGATACATCCACCGATAATGGACAGGTCCACCCAAAAGTACCTCCGATGCTAAATGGATAGGCAAGTGCACCATAATATCAAAAAAAGCTGGTGGAAAGATCCGTTCCAAGTTGCAAAGAATAATTGGAATACGCTCATTCAATTGTTTTATATGTTGGGGCCAACAAACTTTTGAGCATAAATCGCGAAAGAATGCACTTAACTCTATTATAATGGAGCTAACCTTCTTTGGCAAGGTCTTTCGAATAGCCAAAGGCAAAAATTGCTGCATAATCACATGTGAATCATGACTCTTTAACCCGGATATCTTGCGTTCTTTAACATTAATACACCGACTGAAGTTAGATGAGTAACCATCAGGAACTCTCAAACTCTTAAGAACCTTGCAAAACAACTCTTTTTCAGATTTATCCATGGAGTAGCAAGCAGGTGGCATGTAGTATTTATTTATTTTTTTCATCCAATAATGGGTGAAGCTCATGTCTGACTCCGATATCCTCAAGGTCAAATCTTGCTCTTAAACTATCCTTGGATTTTCTGTCAAGTTGTAGAAGAGTTCCAACCACATTATCACAAACATTTTTCTCAATATGCATAACATCTAAATTGTGACGGAGTAGATTGTCCGACCAGTATGGAAGCTCATAGAATATACTCAACTTCTTCCAATTATTTGGCATACTTTGTTCAGAATCCATTTCTCGTGCTCTTTTTCTAGGCCTAGATGCATTATTGCTTTTAGGTTCCTTCCCATACTTATGTGGAATTCCTTTTAGTTTACACATAACTGATCTCCCAGTTAAGGGAATAGGAGCAGCTCTATTTTCGATGCTTCCATCAAAGTCCTTCTTAAGTTTCCGAAACCTGTGATGCAAAGGTAAAAATCGACGATGGCCCATGTAACACATTTTTCTCCCATGCTTCAAATACCTGTATTCAGTATGTTCATGGCACAATGGGCATGCATACTTACCTTTGGTGCTCCAACCAGAGAGCATAGCAAGGCCTGGAAAGTCACTTATGGTCCACAATATTGATGCATACAATTTAAACATTTCCTTGCTAAAAGAATCATAGGTCTCCACCCCTTCCATCCATAATTCTTTAAGCTCCTCTACTAAAGGTCTCAAGTATATGTCTATGTCATTTCCTGGACTACTTGGACCCGGTATAAGTAATGAGAGAATAAAGTAAGGTTGCTTCATGCACAACCATGGTGGCAAATTATATGGAACAAGTACCACGGGCCACGTGCTATGAATAGAACTCATTGTTCTAAACGGGTTGAAACCATCACTTGCTAAACCTAGTCTAATGTTTCTCAAATCGGAGGCAAATGTCGGGTTTGTCTGGTCAAAGTGATCCCATGCCAATGAATCAGCTGGATGTCTTAACACCCCATCTTTAGTGCGCCCTTCATTATGCCATCGCATGTCCCCCGCAATCTTTGAAGACATATATAAACGTTGTAGCCTTGGCTTCAGCGGAAAATGTCGAAGTATCTTTGCAGGTGTGTTTTTCTTCTTACCAGATCTCACTTTTATCCAATGGGATGCCCCACATACAGTACATGATTGCAATTTTGAAGTCTCCCTCCAAAATAACATACAATCATTTATACAAGCATCAATCTTATTGTAGGACAAACCAAGATCTAAAATAACTTTTTTGCATTGTGTAAAATTTTAAGGCAAATTACACCCATCGGGTAACGACTCTCTTAGTAAATCAAGCATCATAGTAAATGTCTTGTTGCTCCATCCACCAAGGCATTTGTACTGCCAAAACCTGATAAGAAAGGATAACATTGTCGTCTTTTCACATCCTGGGTACAACTCCTTTTTTGATTCTTCTAACAGTCTATGGAATTGTGCAGCAATATTATCATTTGGAATATCATGAAATATTTCCTCTGCATTATCGGCTATGTCTTCATTTACATGCGGAAAGAGATCGTGCAACATACCAGGTATGTCGTCACCATTATGATTACCAGCACCATCATCTTCTCTATTCCCAAGAATAGTTTTAGATATTGATTCATTTCTTTCCCCATGATGAGTCCACGTACTATAACTACCCAACATCCCATCACATACTAAATGCTCAAAGATAGTATCTCTATCTCTAAAATCAAAATTTTTACAATTTATGCAAGGACATCTCAAATTTCTTTTGCATCAAGTATCCCATGGGCATAACCATAATCTATGAATGCAAGTACCCCATCATTATACTCTTGAGAAAGCTTATCCTTACAAACCCAACTCTTGTCAATCATCTTCAATTACCTTAAAAGGTCAAAATAGGTTAATCAATAATCATCAATAAAAACTTAATTTTAGAAAAAAATAGAAAAATAATCATCAATAATCATATTCAAAATTTTGTAACCAATGATACTTTTCTAAACATAAACTAATCTATATAGACGAAAAAGATAACATAATATATTTAAGAGAGAAAACAAACATTATAGACGAAAAAGGCAAAAAAAAAACTACTAAAATATTGTCTGAAAAAAGAAAAAGAAAATTCTCGTTATAAAAACATTACAAGGTGATTCTTTTCCCTTTTTTATATTTAAACTACAAGCCTCGCCAATTATTTACGAGGACACGGCACATAAAAAATAGCCCTAAAACTTTGAAAGTAATAGTTCAAATAATTTAAGTACTTAAAGTATTTGCCAATTGAAGATTTTTCAGAAACTACTCAAATTGGATACCGGTCAAGAAGATGCTCACCTTCTAAAGATAATATGTCACCACCATAAGAGTGCAAAGCTTATATAAAATTGATGCCTGCTTATAAATGAGAAATCACAAGTATATTAGAAATATACATGAGCATATATTTTTTCAATAGAAATATACTTTATTGGAATATATTAATTGTAAAAAAAAGGTACTGCTATTGCTTTAAGATACAACAAATGGCAATATGGAGACAAAAAGTCTAATTTCAAATATTATAGAAGAACCTAAAACTAACTAATCCTAGAAATTATAAAGGAATCATCAACATGTGTAGCAAAATAGTTAAGTCTGTGTTCATGTTCACATTGTTCAAATTTGTTGCTTGATATTTGGTTTCATACTGATAAAAGTTTGAAAGCTTGCTCTTGCCATTGCCAGTGAAGCAATGAGAAAAACACAAGTACGCTCCCTAGAGGGAAAGAAAATGCAACAAAGTAAACATGTGCATTTATTCTGCTAAATAGTTTTCTATGCATGAGTGAGTGAGTGGCCTTGTGGTACTACAATGGTAGAAATGGGTCAATTTACCAAGCATTTGTTTCATTTTAGTGTTGTACACTTCTACTCTGGTGCCAATAACTCCAAATAAGGGTTATGCCATATCAACAACTCACATGAGATATAAGAATATCAAAGTATTCAGTGATCAATTGGCACATCTATGTTAAAGACATGGTTCCGGAAAGCATAACAAGTCTAAATGGTTGTGTGACTAACTAATAAAGTTAGAATTGGGCTTGGGGCTCGTCTTTGACTTAACAAGCCTTTTAATTTTTTGTATTTTTTGAATTTCAGATTTAAATTTAAGGGATATAACTTTCTAGCAGGACACAACATTTGGCATGGAACAGATTCAAAGAGATCTAATACAATCTATATATACAGAGTTTGTTTTGTCACAAATCAAGTAATTTTCGAAATACTTTCGGCCTCCAAAAGCAAACCAGAGAGGAAAAATACAATTAGTTAAGAGTGACTTTTGTTCAGTGCTAGAATAGAAGATGCAAAAGTTGAATCCTAGGGGAGGACTCCATTGATCCTTTAAGCACACTGAAAGGGGAGAAATTCTGTCTAAGGACATTGCCTGCAAGCAAGCCTATGTTGTTGAATTTCTACATTTCAAGTTAGTTGAACTCTGTTACATACATTTGCATTACAATCTGTTAATTTATATAAGTACTATTTTTATATTGGTACTGTTCTGTTTGTACAAATCCTCTCATGTAGAAAGTTACAAAATCGAGTTTCCCAACCTAAATTGGGCCACGAGCAAAGCAAAATCTCAGCAGTGTGACAGACAACTAAAGGAGGTGACAACCAAAGGAGGTAGTTTAGCGCAAAAGCTTAGAAGTTCATGGTGACCAACTTTGTATTTCTCTTTGTAAGGGTCAAACTGTAAAGAATGGATAAATTAGATCAAGTTTCTACTTATACACATATTTTATATCATTGTTCTGTAAAAGGAAGGTAGTTTTATTTGATACTCGATTCACACTGTAAAGAATGGATGGATGATAGCTGCTACTTCAAAGTCTAAGGTCCTATCTGACACCCTAGTCTTTACGAGCATGTTTTCGACACTGTAACAAGCTCCAATGGTTATGATGTAACAAGCAATCTCATCGACACTATCGTATCGATCTTCAACTCAACCTCTATATTGTATTGATCTTCAACCCAACAGCATTGTCTCGACACTTATTTTCATACTTCTCTCTTTCTCTTTGAAATTTTTTCTTTACTGAATGCGTGACAGAGATCCTAATTTCGGTATCAGCCAGTATTGCTGTGCATCAGTATCGGATCAGGGAAGGTCAAAACCGATATATCAGTCCACAGTACAGCAAACTATTATATGTAGTAGACATATTCGTAAGCTTGCCAAAAATGTCTGGTATGAATCAGTAAAATGTGGCATCACAACTCCCTAAACTAAGAATTACCGGTCCAATAAGAAAGTTTGGCTTCCGTTTCCAGACCCAAACTATATTTGCTATGCCCTCAAAGGTTGTGCAAAATACAAAAACTTTACCAGTGACCATAAAAATGGAAACTTCAACTACGTAATAGTTCGTTTGTTTTTAATATCTCATTTCTTTGTTATTAGCAAAAATAGCAGTAATCAAATGTTCTCTATCAAGCTGGTTGGACCTATCAAGGCCATTAACTTTGTCAAACTCTTACTTGTAGATACTAGATACTAGGTAAAACTCCCATTGCAGACCCTGTGGTTTATAGACGATGCTACCGATCATATAATTGTGTTGCTTGTAATTTTAATCATGGAAAACCAAAAACGATCAACCATTAAACTACTAGCAGCATACATCTTTGAACATTAATAATTTAGTATTAATTTTTTAATAATAAATACATAAATTTAATACGAAAAACAAAACTTTCAGATTTTATCTTTCTTTAAAATATTTTTTTAGTCATCAAAATACATAAAATGCTCCCAACCGTACTTGAGAAGAGAGGAGAGAAGAATTTGTGGAATCCAAAGAAGAATCCAAGGGGGCTGATGAAATAAGTTTTCAACACCAAAAATCCTTCCTATCCCTACCCCCCCAGCTTGAGCTAAGCAAGAAATCATTCTTGTTCTAGTCCACACACACACAGACACAAATCCAAAGAAGAGAATGGAAGATTAATGGTGGAAGAAAAACAATAGATTCAAAATAATTGATAAATTTGATGAGAGAGAAGGGGGTGGGAGTACCTGGAGAGAGAGGGCTGGGAGTACCTAGCGAGAGCTTTGGAACCATTCGCCAAAAATTTTAGGGCTGGGAGTACCTAGAGTGAGGGTTAAAAACTAGTTGGTGGCGGGGGCGAGAGAAGTATTAGAAATTTTAGGGCACCCGTGAAATTTTTTTGCCGGGAAATATAGTACGCCAAAAATTTCGTCTCCCGCTTTACTTTCTAGGTATTTGCCACTGCCCATCAGCTTTAGCCGTCTTACTTGATGGCCCAATTGGCACAAAAAAGACTATCGTCCCAAAAAGAGTAATTCACATCTGGGAACTTGTGAACTATTATACTTATTTGTGACGACTAAACTAGTGATTATAGAAGCAGTTCCGTCACAAAAGATAGGCTATTTGTGACTGTTTGAAAAATTTAGTCACAAATTGGCATTTTTTGGGACGAGATTTTTTATCCGTCACTAAAAGTCTGTCACAAAAGGCTGACTTTTTTGTAGTGATTCTTTCATTTTTGCATTTATGCATTACTTGTATACATTACATTGATTGCTTTCCTACATGCTTGCATTCAACCATATATATATACATTAATGTAAATAGGATACATATCATATATACATCATTTTATTCATCTGACATATCATGCATTACATACTCTACATTCATTTAATTTCCATACTACATAGGCTCATAGGTTACCCAAAATGCCTATGTCGTATAGTCACTCTTTTACTTAAAACCAATACTATACCAATTGGGCCTTCACTAAATTCTAGGATTAAGGTATGTTGTAGCCCTTCGTGTTAGCTTTCCAAAATTTTAAACGGATCACATTTTCGTGTCCGTAAGCTCCCGAAATCGCAAAAACACCGAAACGCGTTTGTCTTTTGGATAACTGACACTCAAATAATTTTACAGAAAGTTCTAGAACGATTTTGGCTTATTAAAATATATATTTGGAAAGCTAACTTCGATACGGTTCTTATAAAAAAACAGGAGATTAATCGAAGTTCTAAGCTAAAAGTTATGATATTTCTATGTTGCTTTGGTTAATAAAAACGTAGATGAATATTATGACGAATTTGAGTTGTTTTGGACAAAAGAAACACATGTAGGCCAAGATACTTGGATACCAACATAGGTATCCAAATAAAACTTATTCTAACCATCCTAACTAAGATCAATCCACTCTCTAACCATTCTAAAACTGAATTTAAAACACAATTAATCCTATTAGGCAATAAATCAAACACATGGGGTGTCCTAATTTGGGATCTATCAAGTAGGACACAAAACACATATCTAAAATCCTCAAGAGAGCTCCAAATGGCCTCAAACTTGAATCTAAAGGGGGGTACATGCATGGAGGTGGATCCTATGGATTCAAAACTAACTAATATGCATAGAAAATCAATTTAGAGGGTTGGTTTTACCTATTGGGAGTGGAATCCCAATGATACTCCCAAGGACACGGCTCCGACACGAAGATTTTCCAAAAAGGATACTCCTTCTTGCACTTTGCTCCAAATCTTTGCTAGCACCCTCCCTTGGTAGTATGATAAGGTTGGATGGAAGTTTTGGTGGAGGGATGTAAGGATTTGGAGATCAAATCAAAGAGAAAAGCTCTCCAATTTGGGGAAGAACACTTTATGAAGGAAAAGAGGCAAGATTGAATAAAATAAAAGGAAGGGAGGCTAACCTAGTTATAGTGGCTACCATTAAACCCTATTTGGGCCTTGGGGGAAAGCCCAATAAGGCCTCAACTAGTCCTCTTGGTTAATTTTAAGTTAGGTTCAAGTTTGGGATCAAAATGGTTAAATTTAAGCCTCTAACTTGACCAATTTAACAAGTAGGATTAGTCTAAACTCACTAACATAATTAGTGGGGTTTGTGGGTCATAACTAACTAATCTTGGGATCCCGTCTACAGTCTAAGCTACTTGGGTCACTAAAACAAGTCGGAACGAAATGAAACTCAAACCCGACTAAACAAATCCCGTAAAATCAATATTAAAATATAAAAATTCCCAAAATATTAAAATATGAAATATGACCAAAATCATAATACATTAATTTAAATATTATTAAAATAATCTAAAATTCACCAATTAATCAAAATCCTGAATAATTCAAAAGTCACAAAATGACCAAAATACTCTTAGCCTAAAAAGTTGTAAATAATCATTCTAATCACATGGTTAGGTCCCCATGGTCATGGTTAGTCTCTAGGCTCAACAGTTCTAGGGTTCACTAGCTAACACATCAAAATTATAATTCATCAATTTTAAATAGTATTAAATTAATTAAAAATCCCCATAAATCATAAATCCTATTATTAAATAATAAACTTTTACAAAAGTTCAAAATTACCCTCATTTTAGAAAAGTGGGTGTTACAAGTCTACCCTCCTTAGAAAATTTTGTCCTCGAAATTAAGATGGTCGTACTTCTTATAGAGTCTCGTCTCCAATAATCATGATCTTAGAATCTCATCTAAATCGTGCAATTTGAAAGAATAACATATAGGGTCATGGCAGACAATATCAGAGGGCTCATCTAGCTATACTAGCCATACAACAACACAAGGCATCACAAGGTATCAAAATATGCAAGCAAGGGGTGTAACAAAATATCACAAAGAACATGCTAAAGTCTTGGTCAAAAACTCACCTCAAATTAGGTCTGGTGACTAAAAGTCCCACCTAGAAGCAGGGGCTAAATTTCCAAGGCATTTCTCATGAATCATGCTCTTGTTAAAACTCTTATTCCTTCTTTCTGATCTTACTCTCTCTTATCCACTTAATCATGCCAAAAATTTAAATTTCTATACCTTGTCCTAACTTGGATCCAAAATCTCTAGATCAAAGTCTATGAAATCCTTGAACTTGTTCAAATCACTGTCCTCGAATTTATTGGAAGCTAATACTACTATGTCATGCAGGAACTTATTCTTTATTTTAAAATCGACCTTCGTATTTCCTTCACGTACACCTTCAAATATTATTCTTCTTAAATTTTAAAACCTCCATAAAATCTTTAAATTTCCCCATAACCCAAAATCCATGTGTTCGCTCTGTCCCCTTACCAATATCTTATTCAATTTTGGTATCATCATCGTTTCATAGTTACATTCTCTTCTCCATTTCTAAATTCCTAAATTTAGCATCACAATCTTAAGTGAAATATCTCGAGAATCAATAGCCTAAAATTATTCAAGTCCACAAAACAAACCGACCTCGAATATCCTTGTTGTTTCTAAAGTACACCTACGAAATATTACTGTTCTAACCATCAATATATCCTACTATCCTTTTGGTGAGCCGGAGGGGTCACTACCTCCTGAGCAGACTAACATCCTATATGAAACTAATATTCAAAATCAACAGAGATTTAACTATAAAAGGTTACTAGTCTAATGTCAACTAGACTACCGTACCTAAGAATAAGTCCTAATACAAGCTATCAAACCATTATACTATGAAAGAGTTATAACTAATGAAGTTCTACAAAGAATTAGACTAGTTATCTGATGTTATCCCTACTCCTAAGTTAATTGATGATGAAACAAAACAATTTCTTTTTTGAAAAAGACTGAAATGAAAGGTAGAGATGATATGTTCAAAAATCCTTCCAAGATACAATATGATAATCATATGGTCTGTCCAAATCATTGTACTCCTTCTAGGTTAAACCCCCAACAATCAAGGTCTAGAAAATTCGATCTAAAAGCTCAAAAAAATGGTCCTAATGGTCATGATTTCATAGTCTCGAACAGGGTCACTATACTATCTATCACAGCACAATAGATCCTAATAGGTACTAATGGAATCACACAACAAGATGGAAAAGAAGGACAGGAAGGATAGACCTACTAACTCGTCACCCGCAGCGTCGGTCTCCACGACCGTCAGTACAAAAGTCCTGCCCCTCTGGGGTATATCTCTCTGATGGTCCGGGGCATGGTTCTATGCTACAGGTGGCCTAGCTACCTCTATCTAATCCATAACTTAAGCAACATCCATGCTGATATCATATTCCATACTAGGGCACCATCTATATGGTATCTATTCTGCAATCTGATAATCATACCCGTCTATTCAGAACCATGTTACCAGAATCCCCGTTACGCCAGTAAGTACAACAACGATAATCCATAGAGTCCGCAACTAAGGTACATTCCTCTAGAATTATGGTATTTAAAATTTTTGTATTGCCGCTAGCTTGGCTGCGAAAACTTTAAATTCCAACACCCGAGAAATACATCCAAAATCAGACTATATCTCATCGCCAAACCAGCTAATATGGCTGTAGAAGACTCTAGATTCCATGACTGAGGCAACCTAGCCCATAATGTTATCTTGATAGAAAATCAAGTCAATAATAAATACCAAGAATCAAATTCAACGATGAACAAGGAAGTAGACAGAAATTGTCGGAATCGAATTTCGAGATAGTTTATAATGAGATTCTCAAGGGTCATCCTAGGAATCTTTTCAAGTAGTCCTAACTGTGATTGGGTAACCTCTCAACTAAAGTCTATTCCTTATCTCTTACTGCAGGCGTGCAGCAGTATAACTAATCGTCGTACTACCACGACTTCGCACTAATGCGAATCTCGACCTGCATGGGCCACCACTAAAAATGTATCACGGCCCACACCCAATGTAGGGGCACGAAAAGTGGGTACGTCCAGCCTACACCGCAGTATCGACGGTAGAATGTTGTTCTAGGTCATTATCTAATCAACAACTCACACAATTATATAATATACATGTCACCATCTCAACTCCGAATGGAGGACAAGTATGAAATACGATAATACTCAATCACAAACTGAGCACGATAAGATGCCATAGAAGTCTACACTAAACTCAAAGGAATAACTTAAATAAACTTCAAAAATAACAACACCTCAACAATCTCAAATACAACTTAAATCTCCACTTATTATAATACAAGTTCTAAAAGAGAAACTGAACCAAAAATTAGTAATCTACGCCAAGCTCTACAGGTCCTCTAGGCTAGCTGTGAATCTCCAGGTTACCTGTAATATTTTTAATAGGTCCAGTCGGGACAGAAGCGAGCCCAGTACATCTCACGTAGTTCATATCATGACAGGAATATAAAGCATGCAATAGAGTAAAATACATAAATCGCTGAAAGAAAGGACATGAAATAAAGAGAAGACTGTAATAGAAATATCTACTATAAATAAAGAGCTACAGTGAACTAGTAATTTAGAGTACAAGATAGACATGTGAACAGCTTGATAATAAACATGAGAGGTTGTACATGGCTATACTACTTTAGAAATATTCACATGACTACTTCTACTCCTCCATCCCCAATCAATACACAAGGATCCGTTCAAGTTATGTTATTGTACATGATTTCACATGGGGGCCCATAAATGGGTACACATAAAAATAAACATGGAGGCTCCATGAACATGAGAGTACATGAATTACGAGAGTGCACATGAATGGTGAAAGCACATGAATACATGATGAAAGTAAAACACACATGACATGATGTATCCGATGCTCCCGAGGGGGATAACATCGCATAAAAAGATTCATATAGTACTAATCCGTGTTACCATCGTGACAGAATCAATTAAAGCAATCTAGAGTAAGAAATAAGTCCTAGCAAGTATGAAACGGTCAGAGAATGTACTCGCCTGATACCCTGAACAGCTGATATGAAAAAATGGCCAACTGGAGTCACAGAGTCCTAGTTAGAGCAATACAGGTTATAAAGAATTCAATTTATATGGTAATTGAAATTATAATGCAATCTACATAAGCCTAAGTCAATCTAAGTCAAAGTTAACTCTTGGTCAACTCTGATCAACTATAAAGTCAAACTAGGTCAACTCTAGTCAACTGTGGTCAAACTAGCTACGGTTGGGTCAACAATGGTCCACTAGTCTAGGTTAGTCAATTCTAGGTCTGATAAATCTAAGTCTATGCAAATCAAGTTTCCAAAATAGCTACTAATAACTCATAGCCTAAGTCACTTGCTAAACCAAGCACAAAACTATACCACAAGCTAACAAGGCACACAAACTTAGTCATATAATGTATATATATTATTCACATTCATATATTCATATACATAGATATATATAGGAAAGTTGTATATATAGGCACATACATATATATAGAGAGAAGGAGAGGAAAAAGAGTAAGTGTGTGTGTGTGTGTTTAGCATGTGTGTAAAAGGATATGTGTTAATGTTCTCAGATTTAGTGATAGGTAGGTGTATGTGACATGGGATACATGGTTTCAAAGGGCATATGAATGTATGTGTGTAAAAGGTTATAGGTTAACTCAGTTTATAGAAATGCATACATACATACTTACATTGCATACATGCATACATATATATCATGTATACATACATACATTACATACATGCCTACATACATATCATATATGCATACTTGCATTCATTCATGCACCTATACATACACACATAGATGCATACATACATATTTGAATACATTATATACTTGCATACATTATATTCATATATGTATACTCTATATTATATTACATTCATTCCTGCATACATACATATAATATATGCATAAAAACTCATATATTTAACTCAAAATATATGTGAATACATACATTACATTATCTTAACACACATATATATCAATCATTCATATCCCATATACATGCATACTTCAGTTCATACATTATATCCATTCACATATCATTAAGTTGCATACATATACTTATTTTCATTACATACATGTCATTCATGCATATTATATACTTACATACATCTATACCTTATATATATTGTATACAACATGTAAAAATAGGAGAGGAAAAAAAGGGAAAAAACTGAAATGGAAAGGAAAGGGAAGGCAAAATGTAAGAAAAAGGAAAAACAGTGGACATATACATTCTTGCATCATATATTCTACATTACCACACATGCTATCGTTATATATTGTATTACATTATGTATACATTATGCATTCATATCTATCATTACATGTATACCTTGCATTCGTATCTAGCATTCATTATATACTTTCATGCATATATTGTATATCATTCTTTTATTCTTGCATTTATGTATTACTTATATACATTACATTGATTGCTTTCCTACATGCTTGCATTTAACCATATATATACATTAATGTAGAGAGGATACATATCATATATACATCATTTTATTCATCTGACATATCATGCATTACATACTCTACATTCATTTAATATCCATACTACATAGGCTCATAGGTTACACAAAATGCCTATGTCGTATAGTCACTCTTCTACTTAAAACCAATACTATACGAATTGGGCCTTTACTAAATTCTAGGATTAAAGTATGTTGTAGCTATTCGTGTTAGCTTTTTGAAACTTCAAACGGATCGCATTTTTGTGTCTGGAAGCTCCCGGAATCGCAAAAACACCAAAACGCATTTGTCTTTTGCATAACTGACACTCAAATAGTTTTACAAAAAGTTCTAAAACGATTTTCGCTTAATAAAATATATATTTGGAAATCTAACTTCGCTATGGTTCTTTTAAAAAAATAGGAGATTAATCTGAGTTCTAAGCTAAAATTATGATATTTCTAAGTTGCTTTGGTTAATATAAACGTGGATGAATATTATGACGAATTTGAGTTGTTTTGGACAAAAGAAATACATGTAGGCCAAGATACTTGGATACCAACATAGGTATCCAAATGAAACTCATTCTAACCATCCTAACTCAGATCAATCCACTCTCTAACCATTCTAAAACTGAATTTAAAATATAATTAATCATATTAGGCAATAAATCAAACACATAGGGTGTCCTAATTTGGGATCTATCAAGTAGGACACAAAACACATATCTAAAATCCTCAAGAAAGCTCCAAATGGCCTCAAACTTGAATCTAAAGGGGGTACATGCATGGAGGTAGATCCTATAGATTGAAAACTAACTAATATGCATAGAAAATCAATTTAGAGGATTAGTTTTACCTATTGGGAGTGGAATCCCAATGATACTCCCAAGGACATGGCTCCAACACGAAGATCTTCCAAAAAGAACACTCCTTCTTGCACTTTGCTCCAAATCTTTGCTAGCACCCTCCCTTGGTAGTATGAGAAGGTTGGATGGAAGTTTTGGTGAAGGGATGTAAAGATTTGGAGATCAAATCAAAGAAGAAAGCTCTCTAATTTGGGAAAGAACACTTTGTGAAGGAAAATAGGCAAGATTGAATAAAATAAAAGGAATAAAGGCTAACCTACCTATAGTGGCAGCCATTAAACCCTATTTGGACCTTGGGGGAAAGCCCAATAAGGCCTCAACTAGTCCTCTTGGTTAATTTTAAGTTAGGTTCAAGTTTGGGATCAAAAGGGTTAAATTTAAGCCTCTAACTTAACCAATCTAACAAGTGGGATTAGTCTAAACTCACTAACTTAATTAGTGGAGTTTGTGGGTCATAACTAACAAATCTTGGAATTTCGTCTACAGTCTAAGCTACCCGGGTCACTAACACAAGTCGGAACAAAACGAAACTCAAACCCGACTAAACAAATCCCGCAAAATCAATATTAAAATATAAAAATTTCTAAAATATTAAAATATAAAAAATGACTAAAATTACAATATATCAATTTAAATATTATTAAAATAATCTAAAATTCACCAATTAGTCAAAATCCTAAATAATTCAAAAGTCACAAAATGACCAAAATATCCTTAGCCTAAAAAGTTGTAAATAATCATTCTAATCACATGGTTAGGTCCCCATGGTCATGGTTAGTCTCTAGGCTCAACAGTTCTAGGGTTCACTAGCTAACACATCAAAATTATAATTCACCAATTTTAAATAGTATTAAATTAATTAAAAATCCCCATAAATCATAAATCCTATTATTAAATAATAAACTTTTACAAAAGTTCAAACTTACCCTCATTTTAGAAAAGTGGGTGTTACAAGTGAGTTTGTATCATTGTGCCAGGGGACGTGTTGACAACAGTATACATGTACCTGTGTGTGTGTGTGTGTTTAACCACATGTCTCTACCTGTGAGCTTTAAGTCCAAGGGTAAAGTGAATGTCTAGAGAAGGAGCAGGGGAGGGGCAGTGCTGTTGTATGTGTTTGAATGAGTGAGTTAGTGAGTAATATTTAGTGATGTAAAGAGAAGAGTATTGGCAGGCCCTAGGATGGCTTGGGTAGGTATGGAATATTAGAGCAATGAGATGTAGCCATGTGTGAGTGTCTATATATAATTAATTATACATATACATATATGGATGTGTGTCATGCATTTTAGATATATATATATATATATATATATATATATATATATATATATATATATATACATGTATGTGGGTAGTGTGAGTTTGTGTGAGAGAAGGCATCTTAGGACAAGTGATGTACATAGATGTATTTAAGATGATGTGGGTTCCTACCTTAGGTTAAGATTTAGGATATTAACTATTAGTCTAAGGTAATATTACACCTATCTAGGGTAATGTGATATCTAGGTTAGGGTGTTTAGGTAAAGTATTGACTTGATTTGGGTTAACCTAACCTAGATTTGACTAGTGTTTGACCAAGTTTATCAAAAGTCAACTGTGGGTCAAACTTGACCTAAAATTTACCTAGTTTGCATATCGTACCTCGTATACTCATATTTGACACCCCAGGACACTATTTAACTTGTATAACTCATATCTTGGTTATTATGACTCCACCTTCGGTCTCGAATCACATGCATTGCTCAGGACGACAGACGAGTATATTCTCTGATTATTTTTATTATTTTGATATTTACTATATTTGTTAAGTTGTAGTATTTTACTTGATTCTCGACACGAGAATACACGGACTAGTATACGTTGGATCTCGTCATGAGATATTATTCCCGGTTCGCCTGGTATATTGGTACATTGTTTGATATTGTTTCTTGTACTTATATAGACACCGATTTGGGAGCGGACTGGCCTCCTGCTTTAGAATCTCGTGTCATTACTTGTCATGGTTGGATCTATTATACTATTCGGAGATTGGGGAGTTATTAGAGGTTATATGATCAATACCCCTCCTATAACTACTTGTGTATAGCTTCACCCTCGCCATACATAGGGTGTAGCCTGACCTGATACTACTTGAATAATAGCTTTCCATTTTAGTCGGCCTGATCTCCAGGTTTACCTGTGCTTGTTCTTGTGCATAGCTGATCAAATGGAACAGCCTGATCTGGACCCAAACCGTTCACATAATGCTCTAATATCTCAAGGCACCGTTTATATTTACATTGTATATCAGATTTACCTATACTGCTTTACATTCCAGTTTTACCTTATATCTCACACCATGACATGACATACAATTTATCTTGTACTATTTTATTTCCAGTCTTGATATTCTATCTTGTATTCCATTATAATTATTTTTTATAGTATTTGTCAATTTATTGGAACTGTTGTTAGCGTTTGTACTTCGCTTCAATCCTGACTGGATAACTATTTTTCAGTGGACTTAGATGTTGGTTGCTCGACCTTCTATGGGTTTGGCATAGATGGAGACTATGATCAGGACTTGCCCGTGGAGCCGGTGTTCGTAGAAGACGCACTGCATGCAATGACTTAGATTAGCTAAGCTTTGACTGGATTTATATTCCAGCTTGATATTTTGGGTCAGTAGAACTTATTTAGGGTTGAATTATGTATTTAATTCTGAATTTGTGTTTGTGACTCTGCATCTATTTCAGACCATCTATTTTATATTTATCTCTATCATTTTCGTGCTTATCTTCCTTAGATTCATGTGATTGAGTTATGATTATATTCCTCCGTACGGTGATGACACGTTATATTCTTTGTATCTTAGATGTTATATGTTCTAGATGACCTATACATGTTCTACCGCCCACACTACGGCATAGGCTGGACGTACCCACGTCCTCGTACCCCTAAACAAGGTACGGGTTGTGACACATTTTTGTGGTGGCCCATGCAGGTCTGAGTCGCAACTAGTACGATTTCGTAGTAGTATTCGACTTAGAGCTCTGCTACGAGCCTGCTATTAGGATATAGGATATAGGCTATATAAGGAGTTACTCAATCACGGTCAGGACTTCTTGAGAAGATTCCTGGGACGACCCTTGAGAATATCATTATAAACTATCTCAAAATTTGATTCCACTTGTCTCTATTTATTCATCCTTTGTCCGTTGTTGAATTTGATTCTTGGTGTTCATTGTTGACTTGATTTTCTACCAAGATAAATCTTATGGACTAAGTTACCACAGTTATAGAATCTAGAGTTTACCGCAACCATATTAGCTGGCATGGTGAAGACATAGAGTCTGATTTTGGATGTATTTCTCGGGTTATGGGAATTTAAAGTTTTTGCAGCCAAGCATGCGACAATGCAAAATTTTTAGATACCATGATTCTAGAAGTATGTACCTTAGTTGTGGACTCTATAGTTTATCGTAGCCGTAATTACTAGCGTGGCGAAGATTCTGGATAACATGATTCTGGATAGACGTGTATGGTTATCAGATTGTAGGATAGATACCCTATAGATAGTACCCTAGTATAATGGAGTAAAGTATCAAAGTGGACATTTCTGGAGTATCATGAAGTAGGGGTTCAACTAGGCCACCTGTGGCACAACATCATATCCCGCACCATCAGAGGGATATACCCCAGAGGGGCGCAGGGCTTTTGTGCTGACGATCGAGGAGGCCGATGATACAGGTGATGGGTTAGCAGGTTTGTCTTCCTATTCTTGTCTTATTTTTTCCCATCTTGTTGCATGATTCAATAGTACCTCCTAGATTATGTTTTATGCTGTAATAGATAGTGTAGTGACCCTGATTAAAACTTTGATATCACGACCAGTAGGACCATGATTTGCGTTTACTATTTAATAGATTCTTGGACCATGATTGACGGGGGTTTGACCGAGAGAAGAATGCGACCAACTTAAATTTCAAAGACAAAATTTTCTAGGGGAAAGATTTGTCACTACCACTTTTCTAGAACAAAGATATTTTTGTCATTTCACAATTAGTGTATATTTTTTCTTTTTAATGATGGTTGTATTTATTAGTAGGCTAGCTTATTCATTAGTCATGGTAGACCCCATTTAATGTGACTTGACCAATTAGTCGATTAATTAGACTCTAGTCATGACCAAGTTAGATACAAGCCTTAATTAGATCCAAACCACCTAGTCCACTTAACGACCTACCTAATACTAAGTGTAATGAAGGGATTAGGGCTTGTCTAGTGCCTATTTAACCACCCTTAACCCCTAAATGGCAGAAACCATCCCCATCGGGTTTCCACCCATTTCTATATTCCATTATCTTCCAAATTGTCTCCTCTTTCCTCCATTTGTTGTGCAAAGGCTTGGGGGAGCTCAAGGAGGCTTGGTGAAGGCTCTATCAAGGATTGAAGAGCTCTTTCTTCATCCATCTTCCCCAAATTTGTGGAACTTGGTGTAGGCTCCATCCTACATAGGTATAACCATCTAAACTTCCATTTTTATGGTAAAAATTCATGCATTCATGTAGGAGACCATATCCATGACTAACAGGACTTAGATTAAGGTCCTAATAAGTCCTATTGTGGAGATTACATAGGATTTAGTGTCCATTTTAGGAGGACTACAAAATTTGACCCCAATGTGTTTGTTAAAATGTCTAAGTGGCCATTCTAGTACTATTTTCAGTTTGTACCCATGTTTGCTTAGTCTTCTCATTTAGATTTGGGTATGTGATGGATTCTAATGTATATATATATATATATATATATATATATATATATATATATGTGTGTGTGTGTGTGTGTGTGTGTGTGTGTGTGTGTGTGTGTGTGTTATGGGAGGGGGATATGTTGTATCATGCGTATGTATTATACTTAGCATTCAGTCATATAGGAGTGGAGTATTGAGGTTTATTCAGTGTTCGAAGATTAGGAGAACGAAAACCCCACTGCCTCTGTTAGAAGCCATTGGAGTATCACCCAATGTGTGAGTGCCAAGCCATGTACTAGTGAGTGTCATAGTGGTATCAGTAAGTGTTATAGCATGTGTGTGTCTTAGAGATACAAGGGTATCAGGTGTTCCTATAGAGTGAATATATATATATATATATATATATATATATATATATATATATATATATATAAATAAATATATATATATATATATATATATATATATATATATACCTATATAGTAGTGGAGTATTAAGGTTTATTCAGTGTTCAGAAATTATGATAAGGAAAACACCACTGCCTCTGTTAGCAGCCACTGGAGTATCACCCAATATGTGTGAATGCCAAGCCATGTACTAGTGAGTGTCATAGTGGTATCAGTAAGTGTTAGAGTATGTGTGTGTCTTAGAGATACAAGGGTATCAGGTGTTCATGTAGAGTGAATATCAGTAGGAGCACTAGCAGCTAAGGGGGAGTAGAGTATTTGAGGCTTTCAGAGTTGTGAGAGTATTGTGGCCAGCCCATCCTTTGCCCGGGAGCAAGCAGCAGGCAAATGCCTTGCCTAGCTCGACTGCTAGCCAGGATGGGGCCTAATTGGCCACTGCACAGGCCAGACATCAGTGGAGTTGGTCTATAGGCCATTGTCCTATATTATTTTGGTCATAGATTTATGTATCTATTGCTAGTGTGAGGGGTTGCTACTTATTGGCAGTAGAGCAGGGGACTTCCCTATGCTCGAGCTCTATATGGCCAGGCAGGCCATGGCCTTGGCAGCCATTGGCTTGACTTGGCAGACCAATTATAGAGTAGGAATTGGATTTTGCCTACTGTCATTGTCAGGAATGCGCCTTTTGATGCACATTTTGAGTGAGGATAGACAGGCCATGTTGGCTAGTAGCAGTATAGTGGTATATGAGTGGTGTTTGGCTAATACACCATAGACAATAATTTTGGGCTATATAAGAAATGTGTGGGTTATAGATGAGTAAAGGGGAGTGGATATCGGTATATAGTGAGTTATTGATTCAAGTGTATCAGTAATTAGAGGAACGTTAGTATCTCTGTGTGTCTTAATAGCAGAGAGTGCTCGATCTAGGGTTGGCCTTAAGCCGTTAGACTATAGCAGGCTTTTAATTCTAGTAGGAACTTAAGCTTTGGGTTTTGGGTTATGTTCAGAGCAGTCCAAGGAATGAGTGAATCAGTGGGGTTAGTAGTATCAGAGGGTATCAAGAGTGAGTGCTTGTGTGTTAGTTAAGTATCAGAGGACGAGCGGCTCCCTACAAGTGCTAGGGAGAGTAGACCAAAGTGTGGCCTTGTGCACTGTAGTGAAGAGGTAAAGGGTTTGGTCATATTGGCGATTTGTCCCTGTGACAGAATAGTGGCCAATTGGCCATTGTTCATGTCTGGTGTGAGTGTGTGTGTGTGATGCTCGAGTCTATTTTTAGGCTCTTGTGACAGTTGAGTGAGTTTGTATCATTGAGCAAATAGGGAAGGGGTTTAAGGGAATTGTTGTGGGAGTGGAGAGCATTTTGTTCATCAGCAAGGTTAGTGAGGATGAGGAAAATCATGACTTTTATTTCTGCATCTAGTGTCAGCAACTATTAACTAATAACCCTCTGAAATATCTTCTATACTAATATTTATTTCATATGGGTTATATGCCAGCCTCCGTCGACCTCCAGCCGGCCTTTCCTTCTTATCGACCCCCCCTCCGCGTCTGTCGGGCCCGTCTCCACCCCCTCCCCCCGGCGTGCGGATGCCACCATCCACCGCTCCACCCCTGCTCTCCTTCTCCTGGTGGTCACCAGCCCCCCTCACCTTCTCCCCCAGGTCCCCTCTGAGGCGGGGAGCCTCCCGGCCGGTTCTCCCCTACCGCCCCTTTCCGGCCCCATGCGACGGCTCCTCCTTCCTCTGCCACTCCCCCCTTCATTCCTAGTCTGGCCCCATTTTGGCCGGAAGTTTCCCCCTAGTTTGGTTTCGAATTTCGAACAGCCCGCCTTTCCTCCGTATGGCACTCTCGAGCCGTACGGATCAGAACTACTATGCGGCCTCCTTCACGGGGGCGTATATTCCTACTGCAGCCCGATGGGCGCATATGCCCATACGCCTATGGGCGCATACGGCCTACTTCCTGCAGGCGCATATGGCGGCTTGTCTTCGGGTGTTCATGGCACTCGGGCGCATGCTGGCCTACCGGCTTCGAGCTTCTCCCTCCTACGGACCTCACTGGTCCCCCGGCCTCGGGTGCATGTTGGCCTCCCGGCTCTGCAAAGCTTCTCCCTCCCGCGGACCTCCCATCCCCTTTAGCCACGTGTCAACCTTCCTCTTCTACTTCACCCGTCCCTTTAGGCGTATGCCACATTATTGATGGAGGTGCTCTCTTCCCTCCGGCCACAGAGCCCTTGCCGGGCACATTCCCCTTCCGACTGCAGGGCCCTTGCCAGGCGCATACTCTTACATCGGTCGCATATGCTGCGTCATCTGGCTAATTCAGTCTCGCTCCTCCCGGGCGCATACCCCTCCTCCTCCAATCAGATTCGGGTGCATACCCCCACCTAACGGACCC
Organism: Iris pallida; assembly: GCA_029216955.1. Classification (NCBI taxonomy): domain Eukaryota; kingdom Viridiplantae; phylum Streptophyta; class Magnoliopsida; order Asparagales; family Iridaceae; genus Iris; species Iris pallida. The sequence continues at coordinate 8,581,630 of JANAVB010032420.1, read as the reverse complement.
GGCTAAGTCTCGGATGGTCCACTCGGTGTCCGACGGCTCCGGCGCTCGCCCTACCCCCCCGGTCGTCATTGTGGCCCCTTCTCCAGCTCCCGTCACATCTCTCGTGCCTTTGGAGGCATCCCCATCGAGATCCTCTCCGCAGGATTATGTCCTCACTAACCCTCCTTGTCAGCAGCAGGCCACGACCACCATTCCTCCCATCCTTCCACCTCCAACCAATCGGAGTTCCCCTTCTGGTGCCCCAGTATCGACTCCTACCTTTGCTAGCATCCTCCGACCTGACAGAGCTTCCACAGGGGGCATCCTATTCCAAGACGTCCAGCTCAGTGAAGTCGCCTATTCGGAGCCATCCTCCGTGCCCACCGTCCCCTTCTCAAATCAGGAAATTGAATCCTTGGCCACCTCCTTTCCCTTCTCTTTTGTCCTCAAATTTTCCTCAGGATGTCCCAAGCTCTCTATGGTCCAAGAGGTCATCGCTGGTTGGCGGCTGTCAGTAGAGTATAGGGTGGCACCCCTGGATCCTAGACATATCCTGCTCCACCTTGCTTCAGCAACAGACCACAGGACTGTGTGGTCTAAAGGCACCAACAGAGTGGATAACCATCAGATGAAGATTATTAAATGGTCCAAGAATTTTAGTACCAAGAAAGATTCTGCTACGGTAGCCGCTTGGGTGACTCTTCCCAACCTCCCCCTCATATGCTTCGTTCCATCCGCCCTAAGGCGAATAGCCAATTCCTTTGGAACTTACGTGGCCACTGCTCCAGAAACCAGTAATCTAAAGCACACTATACAAAAATTTGCGTAGAGCTAGATCTTTCAAACGAGCCTCCGAACCACATCCTCATCGAACTGGGCAACCAGTCCCACACTGTCTGTAGCATCCACTTTTTCATAGAAGGGTATTTCAGTCATTTTAGCCATTTTGGCCTTTATGTGATTTTCTGAATATGTTGACTCTTGTTTGTGCTAGCAACTAGTTTAACATTAGTGGACTTGTATAGGGGCCTAACCATGCATTAGAATTGTTATTTTCATTTTTAGAATTTATTTTGTGCATTAGATTATTTTTAAGGCTTTTATTTATTTATTTATTTAGCCTTTTTGCATGTAGGCCTTTGAGCTTTTTGACTTGGGCCCATTTCTAATTGAGTAGGAGATGGCCCAAGTGAAACCCTAACCCCTAGACACCCCCTTGGCTGCCCAACACAGCAGTTCCCCTCATCTTTTCATTATTTGTGAAAATTGTGAGCCTCCACCAAGAAACCCTAAAAGATCTATCTCTCCAAAACACCTATTTTCTTCATCCGGAGTCCGTTTCTTCCCAAAAGAACTCCGTTTCGCTCGTCGAGGAGAGAAGGATCTGCTGGAGCATTTCTGGAGTGGAGACGGAGGGTTTTGCTGGAGGGAAATCGGCCGACACGACAACCGAGGAGCCTCGATCATTGAGTTTTGACACTCAATAGGTAAATCCTAATCTACCATTGTAAATCTAATTTTTCTTCATTTTTGCATCCATATAGGTGCCCTAGCCTTGCCCACAAAATTTGGTGGGGTTTCGACTCCGTTTGATGGAGGTATCGAGCCCGTGTCGGTCCCTTACGGCACGTGTTCGACGAAATGCCGCTTAGGATAGAAAGTTGTTGTTTTTCATTTCTGCCTTTATGGATGTTTAGATAATATGATTTTGATAAACTTTCGTGAAGACAGTTTTGGGTTTGACATCGTTTCAGCGATGTTTCGGGCAACGGACGCACGTGCACGGATCCCGTGCACGAGGCCGTGCGTGCCCTGCTGTCCGCGTGTGATTGTGAGATGCACAGAGCGTATTTTTTTGTGAAAATTTGTGAGCACATGGCGACCACCTCTGCCCTCATGCTCGTAAAATTTTACGGCTGTTCGTTGAGCGAGCGCGGAGATATCGCGCGTGCACCGCTCATCCACTGTGCATTCAGCCTGTCGTTTTTGTCGCGGAGACGGACTTCGTGCGCGCACACGACGCAGCGAAGACCCATTCCAGGACCCGGAACATATTGACCTAGACCTAGACGACCCATAGGACAAACCCCAAGTCGCAACGTGGCCCGACGAGGGAGCAGCGAGGCCGGCACCACGCGCTCAAGGGCGCGCGGGCGCACGCGCGCGCAGCAGGCAGCGCGGGTACGGGGGCTCCGTGTGCCGCTTTGGTGCATCGTGTTGCCGTTTCATCATGTCCTAGACCTACCCCAGGACCCCCCCAGCTATGTGCACAAGCACGTGGTATTTCATTGCGTGTGCGGCGCTCAAACGAGCGAGAACGCACGCGTACCACGCGGTATCGGGAAATTCTGATACACGTTCTGTGGACACGACACGGACACGATTTCGAACACGATTTTGAACACGAGAGTATACGAACGCATCACGTGGGTCGAGGCCAACGTGTATGCCAAGTTTCGCGGGTTCGTTTGGTGTATTTTGGATTTTGGGTCGTTGTGTGAATTGGGTTGTTTTTCTTTAGTTTTTTATTTTTGAATTAATATGATATTCTAATTTTTTTTTTCCAGCTTCTTAGCTTCTAAATCTGAGTTTACATGACTTATATGAGATTTCGGGTTCGTGGGAACCAACCTTTGGCTTTGTTTCATAATTTTTCCATCATTTATGAATATATGTGTTTCTATATAGCTTTATGCATATATATATATATATATTTTTTTTTTATATATACATATATATATATATATATATATAATTTTTATATATATATATATATATATATATATATATATATATATATATATATAATTCCGCTGAAACCCATTCCTAATGTATATATATCGCGAATGGGTCCAGGGAGATATATTTCAAGAATTTAGACTCTTTATTTATCTCGCATCATTGCGTATCTTCCATTTAAACGTTTGTATATATATATATATATATATATATATATATATATATATATATATATATATATATATATATATATATATATGTAGTTTCTTACTTTGTATATATGTATATAAATAGTATATTATTTGAGTAATTCCATGGTTGCGTTTTACTGTTTTCAATCTCAGATTTTACCCTATTTCAGTAAGCACCAGTACACACACTGTATATGTAGTTTCTTACTTTGTATATATGTATATAAATAGTATATTATTTGAGTAATTCCATGGTTGCGTTTTACTATTTTCAATCTCAGATTTTACCCTATTTCAGTAAGCACCAGTACACACACACACACATCATCTTTTGTTAGAAATAAGGTTTGGTTGTATTGTATATACACATGTGTGTATATACCTATATGTATATATATATATATTTGCTTGTTAATTCTCTTAGATTAGATTGTAATTGTGTATATAACTATAGGAGCCTTAGGAGAGATTTGGTTTGTCATTTCGAGCTTAGTTTAGTCGAATTGGCCGACAAGTTGACCAAATTGACAAAAGTCAACTTTGGGTCAAACTTGATCCAATTCAACTCAAACGAACTCCAAATGACCTAGAATTTTGTATATGACCTAGAAATTAGTAGACGGACTAGTTTACCCAGGTTTGACCAGGTTTGACCAGCATTGACCAGGTTTGACCAGAGTTGACCAAGGGTTGACTTTGACCAAAATGGACCTAGAAGCATGTAGTCTTGCATTGTAGCTATTTCTCTTGATATTGTAGACTTGGTTGTGACATGTGTGTATTTTAGGGGGCGTTTGGTATGCGAAATACTATATAGCCGGGGATTCTATATTCCCGGGAATCAAATTCCAAGGAATTAAATTCCCTGGAAAATTACATTCCCATGTTTGGTGACAATATAAATATTCCCGGGAAAAAAATAAAAAATAATAATAACGAAAAAAATGAACAAATATAAAAAATCGGTAAAAACGACAAAAAATCGATAAAAACGACAAATAACAAAAAACGACAAAAATGATGAAAAACGACAAAAAATCGGTTAAAACGACAAAAATGACCAAAAAGCTACAATAAAATGTATAAACAACAAAAAATAACAAAAAATGGTGAAAACGACAAAAATAACCAAAACACGACAAAAACGACATAAAATCGGTAAAAACGACAAAAAATCAAAATGTGGCAAAAACGACAAAAAATAACAAAAAATCGGTTAAAACGACAAAAAATAACCAAAAAGCGGCAAAAACGACAAAAAATTGGTAAAAGCGACAAAAAAAGTGACAAAAATGACAAAAAATACATAAAATCAGTCAAAATGACCAAAAAGCGACAAAAACGAAAAAAAAGACTAAAAATCGGTAAAAAAAAAGCTACAAAATGACAAAAAAATCGCTTAAAAACGACAAAATTTGACAAAAAAGGACAAAAAATGGGTAAAACGACCAAAAAAAAATCAAAAAGTGACAAAAAGGGTAAAAACGACAAAAAAATCGGTTAAAACAACAAAAAATTGGTAAAAACGACAAAAAAAGCGATAAAAACGACAAAAAATAATCAAAAAGTGACAAAAAAGGGTAAAATCGACAGGAAATCGCTTTAAACGACAAAAAATTGGTAAAAACGATAAAAAAATGACAAAAAAAGCGATAAAAACGACAAAAAATAATCAATAAGTGACAAAAAAGACAAAAAATTGGTTAAAAACGACAAAAAATGACAAAAAAGCGATAAAAACGACAAAAAAAATCAAAAAATGACAAAAAAGACAAAAAGGGTAAAAACGACAAAAATCGCTTAAAATGACAAAAAATTGGTAAAAATGACAAAAAAAGCGATAAAAATGACAAAAAAGAAAAAAAAATGTTCAAAACTAATCAAAATTGATCAAAAAAGAAGGAAAAAAATTAGACAATTTTTTTTTGCCCGGGCAAAAAATAAATACCCACATATTCTCAAGGGATAGAATTCCCATGTTTTGTAGGTAAACTATTTACCCGGATATTTATAATTCCCAGGAATAAATTTTTTATAAGCCAAACCAACGTGGTAATAGATTCCCATCTTAAATTTTTCTGGGAATAAAAAAAATACCGCATACCAAACGCCCCCTTAAATAGGTTTACATTGCCCCAGTTCAGTTACACCTCATCATCAGCAGTTCGATTTGCCAGGCGAGTATATTCTCTGATCTTTTCATACTTCTTTGGATATGTTCTCTTATTATAGACTAGTATACTTCATGCTGACACGATGTTCACACGGATTAGTACCCTCTGGATCTTTTCATGCGATGTTATCCCCTCGGATACATCGAGTATATCATGTTCATGTACTTTATCATGGCCATCATGTACTCCATGTATTCATATTTATCCATGTGCACTCATATGTTATTCATGTATACTCATGACCATATGAGCTCCATGTATACAGTAGTTGTTATCCATGTGCAATAACATAATATGCATTGATCCTTGTGTATTGATTGGGGGCAGGAAGAGTGTAGTTGGTTATGTGATCATTATCTCCAGTAGGTATCCATGTGCACTCCATAGCTGTATCCATGTGCAACCCAGACCGTTTACATAACCAATTCATGCTCTGATTCACGTAGAAGGTTATATTTCTCTATTATAATATTATATCTCATTTTATAGTCTCTCTCTCTTGTTGATTTTCTTTACAGCGATTCATGTATAGTTTTATATAGCTTGCTTTATATGTCCATTTCTGCTATGAACTGTTGTGAGAGATATGTGCTCGTTCCGTCCTGACTGGACATGTTGAAAATTTTACAGGTATTGATGAGGAGTACTGCCCTACTTATTATGGCATTGGCTTAGATGACACTGGCGACGTGGACCCTCAGGAGGATCCCACAGTCGCTGAGGACTTGCCTATAGTCTAGCTGAGACTTAGTACTTTATTTGTATTTCTATTTGAGACTTTATGAGTTGTACCTGAGATTTATTCAGGTGGTTTACACCTAGACTTTTTATCTGTGACTCTCTTGAGATTCATTCTTCTATTCCATCTTATTATTGTGATTTAGTTACTTATTATTCTACTCTCCATTCGAAGTTTATTTTAGACTGTGTTAGATACTGTGACTCATGACAGCGTTCTACCGCCGACACTGCGGCGTAGGCTGGGCGTTCGTCACTTCTCGTGCCCTTGCACTGGATGTTGGTCGTGACACATTTTTAGTGGTAGCCTATACATGTTACAATCATAACTAGTGTGATTCGTAGTGGTACTCGAACTAGAGTATCATTACAGCCTGCTGCAATAGGATATAGGATAAGTTAAGGTACTCAATCACATTAGGAAAATTCTTATCAATTCTTGCTGTTAATTATCTCCCTTTGAAAACAACTGTCCTTTTTTGATAAATTTGCTTCTTTTTCAGTAATTGATTCCTTGTTTGATCTGTCTTCAGGATGGTGGAGACACGATCGCAGCGCTCTGGTCTCAGGGATACTACTGAGAGGTCGTCTACTTCTCGTTCGACCCAGCAGGCCCCAGGGACCACAGTACCTCTTATTCCAGCTCAGGTGGGCCCATCTGCTACTTTTGGGGGTGCTCCTCCACCAGCTCCGAGGACTACCCCAGGAGTGTAGGGGATGCTATCACCACCGCCCCAGGGGACAATTGATACGGCGTAGTATTTCGCTTTCATTCAGCAGATGATGGAGACGCAGCGACGTCAGTCAGAGGACATAAGGCAGGGCATTGATAATGCCCACCAGTTAGCGATGGTGGCAGTGGAGAGGGTGACTGTCCAACCTCAGGGAGGGCAGATTCAGCCATCCCAGTCGAGGACTCCAGGTATTCAGGAGTTCCAGAAGATGAGGCCGCGGGACTTCAAGGGTACGGAGGGTATCCTTTACGCGGACGACTGGATCAAGCACATAGAGGAGATTTTTCGTCTCGCAGAGATACCGGCTAGACTCCAGGTGGAAGCAGTAGGCAGTATGATGCAGGACCTTGCCCGCACTTGATACCAGACCGACCCCAGGGTTGGTACTACAGGGAAAACTTGGGAGGCTTTTAAGAAGCTTTTCAAGGAGAAGTTCTTCCCTGATACTGCACTTGGCGCGTTGGAGACGCAGTTTAAGAACCTAGTTCAGGGGAACCAGACTGTAGAGGAGTACGCCCGGGAGTTCTGCCGCCTGAGCAGATTTTTGGAGGGCCTTAGTGAGACAGCGAAGGCTAGGAGATTCTGAAAGGGTTTGGTTAAGGAAGTCAAGTCCTTAACCAAGAGTAACAGGAATGCTACATTTGAGGAGATTTTGATGGGAGCCATGGCAGCAGAAGATGATCTGGAGCTGAAGTAGAAGAGATGCGTGATTCCCACGCAGCCGGCAGCAGTGGAAGACCGGCCAAGAAGCCCCACTTTCAGCAGCAGCATCAGCAGAGGTCTTTTCAGCAGCAGAGGCCATTCCAGCAGGCACAACAGAGGCAGGGTCAGCAGGCACCGAGACAGCAGCAGGACACCACTTGTGACTTCTGTAAGAAGCCAGGGCACAGGTAGAGTGAGTGCAGGAAGAGGCTAGGCAAGTGCCTACTCTGTGGTTCATCAGAGCATCAGTTGAGGGACTGTCCTGAGGCTTTCGGGCGTAAAGGACAGGGAGCAGGGACCAAGGCACCAGTGGAGCAGCAGAGGGGACCTTTACCGACTCAGCAGCAGAAGTTTGTTCAGCACCAACAGCAGACTAGAGGGGGCCAGCAGGGGCGAGCTTTCGCCATGGCAGCGGAGGATGCCGAGGCAGCAGACGATCTGATAGCAGGTTCTGTACTTATCGACTCTTTTCCTACATTCGTATTATTTGATTTGGGTGCTTCCTTTAGCTTCGTGTCTGTACCTTTTGCCATTAGACACCAGCTTTCTGCTGAACCTTTGCCTAGGACTTGCAAGAACACGACTGGGGGTGGTATTATCCTCGTCAGTGATGTTTGCAAGGATCGAAGAGTAGTTTTGGGAGGCCGAGAACTGGATGTGAGTCTGTTCGTGATGCCACTACCGAACTACGATATTGTACTCGGTATGGATTGGTTGAGCAGGCACCATGTCAGTATAGATTACCGTGGGGTAGAGTTCTTTTCAGCATGCCAGGAGAGCCAGAGTTCGAGTTCACCAGGCGGGAGTCAGAGCAGAGCAGCGGAGTTTTTTGCGGAGTTTCAGCAGAGGAGCAGAGTGTGCCACATCCACTGATAGCTGAGTTTATGGATGTGTTTCCGGAGGAGTTGCCAGGGTTGCCTCCGGAAAGGGATGTGGAGTTCTCTATAGACTTGGTACCTGACGCAGAGCCGATATCTCAGCATGCCTATAGAGTGAAAAACAGTGAGCTTGTGGATCTGAAGAAGCAAGTAGATGAGTTGCAGGATAAGGACTTCATCCGATCGATTTTTTCACCATGGGGTGCGCCAGTACCCTTTGTACCGAAGAAGGATGGGTCGGTACAGATGTGTATCGACTATAGGGTACTCAATAGCCTCACGATCAAGAACAAGTACCCGTTGCCAAGGATCGATGACCTGTTCGATCAGCTGAGCGGAGCGAAGGTGTTTTCCAATATTGATCTGAGGTCAGGATATCATTAGGTGAAGGTAAAGAAGAAGGATATTCCGAAGACAGTTTTCAGGACTCGGTATGGCCAGTTTGAGTTCATGGTGATGCCTTTTGGGTTAACTAACGCCCCGACGGTGTTCATGAACTTGATGAACAAGGTGTTCTACCAGTACGTGGACAAGTTTGTGATGGTGTTCATCGATAACATTTTAGTGTATTCGAAGACCCCAGAGGAGCATGAGGAGCATTTGAGAGTGGTTCTTGAGACTTTCAGGAAGTAGCAGCTGTACGGCAAGCTCACGAAGTGTGAGTTCTTCTTGGATCGAGTTGATTTCTTAGGTCATGTGGTGACCGGAGATGGGATCTCAGTCACCCGAAGAATATCAGAGCAGTTGAGGCATGGACCGCACCGAGTTCAGTCGTAGAGATCAGGAGCTTTCTGGGATTGGCAGGATACTACAGGAGGTTTGTTCAGGATTTCTCCCGGATTGCGGAGCTATTGACTAGGCTGACCCGGAAGGACGCAGAGTTTGTCTGGTCAGAGGAGTGTCAGGTTGCTTTTGATAAACTGAAGAAGCGACTGACGACAGCCCCAATTTTGACGTTACCATCAGGATCAGGCGGGTTCACTATCTATAGTGACGCCTCAGGGAAGGGTTTGGGTTGTATCTTGCAGAAGCATGGGAAGGTAATTGCCTATGCATCCAGGCAGTTACGTCCGCATGAGAAGAACTACCCTACCCATGATTTGGAGTTGGCGGCAGTTATCTTTGCTCTGAAGCTGTAGAAGCACTATCTATACGGAGAGCGTGTGGAGATCTTCACAGACCACAAGAGCTTGAAGTATGTGTTTACACAGAAAGAGTTCAACATGAGGCAATGCAGATGGTTGGAGTTGATGAAGGACTTTGATATTTTATTGCAGTACCATCCAGAGAAGGCCAATGTGGTTGCCGATGCCTTGAGTAGGTATCCGGTAGCTATGTGCTTGATGATGGATCGTCATCTATTAGCAGATTTGGAGAGTTTGGGGATCGAGGTGATCGTGTCAGGAGTTCAAATGCAGATATGGAGCCTACAGATTCAGTCAGACTTGATGGAGAGGATCAAGTCAGCTCAGTTCGACGATGTTACTTTGCGATGTATCCGAGAGCAGGTTCGAGTAGGATTGGCAGATGTGGAGTTCGTCATTAAGGAGGACGGTACATTGAGGCACGGTTCCAGACTGTGTGTGCCTAGCGGAGAGCTTCGGGAGCAGGTTATACAGGAGGCCCATCGTTCTCAGTACACTATACATCCAGGTGCCAATAAGATGTATAGAGACTTGAAGGAGCATGTATGGTGGTATGGGATGAAGCGGGAAGTAGCACGCTTCGTAGCCAGGTGCCTAGTCTGTCAGCAGGTTAAGGCAGAGAGGCAGAGGCCAGGAGGACTGTTGCAGCCATTGTCCATTCCGGAGTGAAAGTGGGAGCACATCACGATGGATTTTGCTTCAAGATTGTCGCGTTCATTAGGAGGAAAAGACGCGATTTGGGTCATCGTGGACAGGTTGACCAAATCGGCCCACTTTTTGCCATTCAAAGTGGGGGACGTCTACGGATAAGCTAGCGGAGTTGTATATGCGGCAGATTGTCAGGATACATGGAGTTCCGGTGAGCATTGTCTCAGATCGAGATAGTCGCTTTACTTCCCATTTCTGGCGGAGTTTGCAGACTAGTTTGGGCACTCAGCTCAAATTTAGTACTGCATACCACCCTCAGACGGACGGACAGTCGAAGAGGACTATTCATACTCTCGAGGACATGCTACGGACTTGTGTTCTGGATTTTGGAGGATCATAGGAGGATCACCTGCACTTGGTAGAGTTTACATACAATAACAGTTACCAGGCCAGCATTGGTATGTCACCATTCGAGGCGTTGTACGGGCGTAGGTGTCGTACTCCCTTATCTTGGGATGATATTGGAGAGCGAGCTTTACTGGGACCTGAGATGGTTGTGGACGCAGCTGAGAAGGTAAAACTCATTAGGGATCAATTTTGTGTGGCGTAGGACAGACAACGACATTGGAACGACAGCCACCGGAGACCTTTGCAGTTCGAGGTTGGAGATATGGTATTCTTGAGGATTTTACCGACTCGAGGCACTATTCGATTCGGCAGAGGAGGGAAGCTTAGCCCACGCTATGTCGGACCTTTCGTTATCAGCAAAAGGGTCGGTGATGTGTCATACAGACTGGACTTACCTTCTTCCTTAGCGGGAGTCCACAATATATTTTACGTATCGCAGTTGAGACGGTATGTGGCAGATCCTAGCCATGTACTGGACCATTCTGAGATTGAGGTGGGACCTACTCTCAATTATCCAGAGCAGCCTGTTGAGATTTTGGACCTACGGGAGAAGGTGTTGCAGAACCAGTCGATACCCTTAGTTCGCGTAGCTTGGAAGCATTACTCTCTAGGAGAGTCCACCTGGGAGAGAGAGGATGAGATGCGCGAACGTTACCCCTATCTTTTCCAGTCTTGAGGTATGATTTTTGTTCTTTCTTAATCATGCATTTTGTCTTTAATTTCGAGGATGAAATTATTTTAAGGGGGGTAGATTTGTAGCATCCACTTTTTCATAGAAGGGTATTTCAGTCATTTTAGCCATTTTGGCCTTTATGTGATTTCCTGAATATGTTGACTCTTGTTTTTGCTAGCAACTGGTTAACCATAGTGGACTTGTATAGGGGCCTAACCATGCATTAGAATTGTTATTTTCATTTTTAGAATTTATTTTGTGCATTAGATTATTTTTAAGGCTTTTATTTATTTATTTAGCCTTTTTGCATGTAGGCCTTTGAGCTTTTTGACTTGGGCCCATTTCTAATTGAGTAGGAGATGGCCCAAGTGAAACCCTAACCCCTAGACACCCCCTTGGCCGCCCAACACAGCAGCACCCCCTCCTATTTTCATTATTTATGAAAATTGTGAGCCTCCACCAAGAAACCCTAAAAGATCCATCTCTCCAAAACACCTATTTTCTTCATCCGGAGTCCGTTTCTTCCCAAACAAACTCTGTTGCGCTCGTCGAGGAGAGGAGGATCTGCTGGAGCATTTTTGGAGTGGAGACGGAGGGTTTTACTAGAGGGAAATCGGCCGACACGACGACCGAGGAGCCCCGATCATTGAGTTTTGACACTCAAAAGGTAAATCCTAGTCTACCATTGTAAATATGGTTTTTTCTTCATTTTTACATCCATATAGGTGCCCTAGCCTTGACCACGAAATTTGGTGGGATTTTGACTCCGTTTGATGGAGGTATCGAGCCCGTGTCGGTCCCTTATGGCACATGTTCGACGAAATGCCGCTTTGGATAGAAAGTTATTGTTTTTCGTTTATGTCTTCATGGATGTTTAGATAATATGATTTTGATAAACTTTCGTGAAGAAGATTTTTGGTTTGACATCGTTTCAGCAGCGTTTCGGGCAACGGACGCACGTGCACGGATCCCGTACACGAGGCCGTGCGTGCCCTGTTGTCCGCGTGTGATTGCGCAATGCAAAGAGCGTACTTTTGCGTGCAAATTTGTGAGCATGTGGGGGCAACCTCTGCCCTCATGCTCGTAAAATTTCACGACTGTTCGTTGAGCGAGCGCGGAGATATCGCGCGTGCACCGCTCAGCCACTGTGCATTCAACCTGTCATTTTTGTCGCGGAGGCGGACTTTGTGTGCGTACACGACGCAGCGAAGACCCGTTCTAGGACCCAGAACATGTTGACCTAGACCTAGACGACCCGTAGGACGAACCCCAAGTCACGGCGTGGCCCGACGAGGGAGTAGCGAGGCCGGCACCACGCGCACGAGGGCGCGCGGGCGCGCAGCAGACCACGCGGATGCGGGGGCTGCGTGCGCCGCTTTGGCACATCGTGTCGCCATGTCATCGTATCCTAGAACTACCCCAGGACCCGCCCCAGCTATGTGCACAAGCACGTGGCATTTTGTTGCGTGTGCGGCGCTCAAACGAGCGAGAACGCACGCGTACCACGCGGTATCGAGAAATTCTGATACGCGTTCTATGGACACGACACGGACACGATTTCGAATCCAAGAGTATACGAACGCATCACGTGGGTCGAGGCCAACGTGTATGCCAAGTTTTGCGGGTTCATTTGGTGTATTTTGGATTTTGGGTCGTTGTGTGAATTGGGTTGTTTTTTTTTTAGTTTTCAATTTTTGAATTAATATGATATTCTGATTTTTTTTCAGCTTCTTAACTTCTAAATCTGAGTTTACAGGACTTATATGAGATTTCGGATTCGTGGGAACCAACCTTTAGCTTTGTTTCATAATTTTTCCATCATTTATGGCTTTATGCATATATTTAAAAAAAAAAAAAAAAATATATATATATATATATATATATATATATATATATATATATATATATATATATATATATATATATAATTCCGTTGAAACCCATTCCTAATGTATATATATCGCGAACGGGTCGAGGGAGATATATTTCCAAATTTTAGACTCTTTATTTATCTCGCATCATTGTGTATCTTCCATTTAAACGTTTGTGTATATATATATATATATAAATATATATATATATATATATATATATATATATATATATATATATATATATATATATATATATATATATATATATATATATATATATATATATATGTAGTTTCTTACTTTGTATATATGTATATAAATAATATATTTTTGAGTAATTTCATGGTTGCATTTTACTGTTTTTAATCTCAAATTTTACCCTATTTCAATAAGCACCAGTACACACACACACGTCATCTTTTGTTAGAAATAAGGTTTGGTTGTATTGTATATACACATGTGTGTATATATATATATATATATATATATATATATATATATATATATATACATATATATATATATATATATATATATATATATATATATTGATGCTTGTTAATTCTCTTTGATTAGATTGTAGTTGTGTATGTAACTATAGGAGCCCTAGGACAGATTTGGTTTGTCATTTCGAGCTTAGTTTAGTCGAATTGGCCGACAAGTTGACCAAATTGACAAAAGTTAACTTTGGGTCAAACTTGATCCAATTCAACACAAACGAACTCCAAATGACCTAGAATTTTGTGTATGACCTAGAAATTAGTAGACGGACTAGTTGACCCAGGTTTGACCAGCGTTGACCAGGTTTGACCAGAGTTGACCGAGGGTTGACTTTGACCAAAATGGACCTGGAAGCATGTAGTCTTGTATTGTAGCGATTTCTTTTGATATTGTAGACTTGGTTGTGTCATGTGTGTATTTTAAATAGGTTTACATTGCCCCAGTTAAGTTACACCTCATCATCAGCAGTTCGATTTGCCAGGCGAGTACATTCTTTGATATTTTTATACTTCTTTGGATATGTTCTCTTGTTATAGACTAGTATACTTGATGCTGACACGATGTTCACACGGATTAGTACCCTCTGGATCTTTTCATGCGATGTTATCCCCTCGGATACATCGAGTATATCATGTTCATGTACTTTATCATGGCCATCATGTACTTCATGTATTCATATTTATCCATGTGCACTACTATGTTATTCATGTACACTCATGATCATATGAGCTCCATCTATACAGTAGTTGTTATCCATGTGCAATAACATAACATGCATTGATCCTTGTGTATTGATTGGTGGCAGGGAGAGTGTAGTTGGTTATGTGATCATTATCCCCAGTAGGTATCCATGTGCACACCATAGCTGTATCCATGTGCAACCCAGACCATTTATATAACCAATTCATGCTCTGATTCACGTAGAAGGTTATATTTCTCTATTATCATATTATATCGCATTTTATAGTCTCTCTCTTGTTGATTTCCTTTACAGCGATTCATGTATAGTTTTCTATAGCTTGCTTTATGTAAACCCCCTAACTTTCTACCATGATTTTTTATATATTTTTATACTTGGTATTTACATGTTGCATACGAGTTCACATTTTGCGTAGCATGCGAGATTTATATTTTGTATTGCTCGACAAGTGCGAATATGTGTCGAGCTACATATTTTAGAAAAATATATTTTATTATAAATTTTATTTTAATAGGAAAGTACATTTTCAAATAAATGGGATAAATAATTTCTTTTGTATAAAAGAGTTATTTTGGTCGTCGTTTAAAAATAAGTAGTAATTGGAAAATTTTGGTTTATATGAAATGTTTCCAAATATTTTACGAAATGTGGAATTTGTTTATTAATAAATTTTATTATTTATAAAATCTAGTTTATGATTTAATATTTAATTATTTATCATAATTTTCAAAATTAATTATTACCATATTTATTTAATTATGAAAATAATATTTAGGATTTGGTTAATGCTAATATTTGATTAAATATGATAATTTAAGTTTGAAAAGATTTTATTGACTCTATTTAAAATATTTTAAATTAAGTATAGAATTAATTTGGATTGAATTATTTTGAATTAGTAGATGATTTACCTAATTGGGATTTAAATTCCACAATCCCTATCCAACTGGGAATTCTCACCTCCTATAAAAGGAGAGGTACTCCTCTATAAATTTTCACAATCCACAGATGTGCATCTTACCTGTGTCCACCGTTCTTATTCCATATTATACAATTACATTATTTCTATGTCGGACACATCCCCGACAATATCAAAACCTAAACCTACGACCTCCATGTCCGTAGCAAACGAGCCACCACCATCGCCCCGCTATTTCCAACAACTGCCAAATACCACTGTCATTACCATCCTAAACCCAAATCCCCGGCAGTTGGCCACAACCTCTGTCTATCGGCGCACCAGACCACCCCACAGCCTTACTCCGACAATACCCCCGACACCACTACCAGCATCTACCCTTCGCCACCCCGACCTTCCCCACAAATCCACCATGGCCATCATCACCGTCATCCCCAAAACAACACCCCGGCAAAACATCACCACAACCAAAAATCTTCGAGACATCAGAAGAAGAGGAGGAGGCAGAACCCTTACCTCTGCCTGGCCGACGAGTCTCTCCCGGCGACCTCGGGTTGGTGAGCACCTCGCCCCGCTCCCGTGCCGTGCAGTACGGTCGTTCGCCGCTCCTCTGGATCACGGCAGTCGCCTCCACGAACCTCTGCCACCACCGTCTACTGGCGAGCAGCGTCGTGCCACCGTGGACAGTCCAGATCCGGCGACCCGATGAACTCCTCCACCCGACTCTGCGCTACCACCAGCGCTGACCGCACCCAGCCACTGCCTTCCGTCGGAGCTGCCCTCTGGAAACCCTCCTTCTCCGTCGTGCGTGCGATGCCGTAGCCGCACCTAACCGCCGGCGCCTGCCCACCAGATCCTCCGCCTTCCGTCCGACTCCGCCGCCTCCAGGGCAGCGTGCCCCCGGCACCGACGCCGCTCCTCCTTAGCGTCGCCTCCGTCAAACCCCGTGTAGCCGAGCGCCGAACGCCGTGCACCCGACCGCCGAGCGTCGTACAGCCGTCCACAGCCGGTGCTCCCCTCCGTATGCGCTGACAGCCGCGACGCCAGCGCCTCCACCCCGCCCCGGCTAGTCGCCACCCTGCGCTCGGATGTAACGCCACCGTACTTCCACTGTGAGCCCTCGTTCTTCAGTTCCCTCTTTAAAACCCATTCTTTTATTGAGCTCTCTCTTTCCAGAGGAGAGCAGCACCACTTTTCTTTTCTTTTTGTTGTTGTTGTTGTTGTTGTTGTTGTTTTGGTTTTATCATTTTGTTATTTTATTATTTTAATTATCCTTCTTTGTTCTTAAGCAAAAGATATATACATTGTTGTACCTACTTTGTTCTTAATATAGCACTATAACTTTTATTATCATTATTATTATTATTATTATTATTATTATTATTATTATTATTATTATTTGTTTAAATAGAAATTATTATTATTTAACTTTTAGTGCTAAAATAATTACTAGACTTTTAACCTAATTAGTTACATGTATTTTGACTAATAAAATGTAACTTCTAAATTAGTATACCTAAAATATTTTCAAGTAACTTGGTAAAAATTAATTTTAAGTACTGATAAAATATACTCCCAAGTATTATAAATAAATAATTTAAAATAAAATCCTTTTTCCGTAATTTCCAATATCTGTCCATTAATCGTGACTAAATCGTGCCTCATATTTTCTTGTGAATTCGGACCCTTACACATCGAATATGGCTATTGGACAACCGAGACTTTGCAGATCACCGCACCACACCAGGCGACACACCAAGCAAGAAATCTTGCCATTATACTGTTTATATTCAGTTGCATTTTATTACATATCACTGTTCATTTATTTTCAGTTCTTACAGTTCTTGATTTATTGTCTGCGCAGTGATATTAGATGTGCTTTGTTATTATCCTTTGATTGAATATTGACTTAGAGTTAAGAGACTACCGTTGTAGCATATTGCATATACCTTGACACAGTTGTACCACGAGGATGTATGAGATGAGTATCATGTAGAGGTTCTTGTGTGTGGGCTGATCCCCCATGTGCATGCGTTAGGACTAACTGCTAATAGAGGTATGTTATAAGACTTAGCAGTTAGTAGAGAAACATGGTCGTGGATGCGACATGATAGATACATTGGGTGGAGAGAACAATACCTGCCGTATGGGCTTCGATTGCACTTCCCTTGTAACCCGGACGCTCCGCTGGAGATACGGGTATGAGCGTCTCAGGTTGGCCACTGTCTTTTTTGAACGTCATGCGCTTAGGTCACTGGTGCCCAAGTGGGGACTATACCAGATCCCATTTACAGCCAGGGCTCATGCGTCGAAGGATTGTTTCTCAATTGCATGTTCACTTTAGTTCGGTTAGTTTACCTTATTTGTATCTTGTCACTTTCTTTGATTATGGCATATTTTATATTCAGTATTTATATGGCATGTTTATTGTATCTTGTTACGTCCCTCTGAGGACCTGGTTATCTTGCCAGGTGTGTGTTTTTGTGTTTCGCAGGTGTTCTAGCCGTGGCCATGATCATCACTATCTCTTCGAGGATGATTGCACTTTGATCGTCTTCGCTTCGCCCGCCAAACTCATTTTTATTTTCCATGTACTTTTCTTTACTTGTTGGTAGTGGATTTGTCTCCGCCCAACGATTGTATACATGATAAATTCAAAGTTACTTTTATATCATTATTTATCTTTGTGGATGAGATTTAGTAGCTTGGTTACTGTATTTTATAGCTTATGCATATATACGAGGGTCCATATACTTCGTATGTAGACAGTTGGCATGATTACGTTCTAGTTCTTCTATTTTGGGACTAGGACGTTACATGTTTTTGTGGTGGTCCATGCAGGTCAAGTTTGCCGTTTCGGTTACATGATTGAACCAAACGGGACTGCAATATAGGATTAGAGTTTAGAATCTCATCCACCTACTCGACATCCTTTCATGACTTCAAATTCCGAACTCTCGTTCGACCTCCTTGATTTGCATCTTGCTTGACTCCTTCTACCGTAATTCTTAGTTTCGTGTTTAGTAAGATGACTACACTAGTATATGCCATAGGTTAAACACATGGCTAGATGGATTGCATTGACAATTAATATGCATGGAGATTTTATTTGGGTTATAGAGGCATTTATTTTCCTAGAAATATGATTTTAAGGATTAGTTAATTCCAAGTTGGGTAGTAGCATATTTTCGCTTCCAAAAGATAGTTGGAAATTTTAAATTGATATTACAAGGTGATATACACAAGAGGACAGCTAGATCGAGCAAACAAATTTATGATTGATGATTGCAAAATAGTTTGTGATTTATTGGGATATGAAATCGATTTGAAAAACATCTTTAAATTGTGACACATGATTTACGTTGAGTTCAAGTTTGGATTGTAAAAGTTTATCTCAAATTTTTTTAAAGAGTTTTAAATTATAAGAGAATATGTAGGGTTTATGATTTATGGTTTATTAGAGAGCTTGAGGTTTTAAATTGAGTCATATGATTTTTAAGTTTATTTAATTTTGAGTTTGAAGAGATGATGGTAAAAAGTTTTATTTAAAATATTTTGGAAGATATGAAATCAACTTGAAGGAAAAATTCAAATTTTAAATTTTGTCCTATGATCTATGATTTATAGAGTTATTTAAATTTCAAGTTTAAAGCCTTGAATATGGATATTTAAATTTTGGTGAAAAAAAAAGGGAAATTACTTTTGAAGATTAGTTGTGACTTATTGGAAGCTAGATATACACATTTGAAGAATATATAATTAAATTCTGGAGTTATTTAAATGTTCCATTTTGTAGTATGAAATTTGGCTGATAAAGTTATTAAATGTTGAGTTTAAGAATTGGAGAAAAATAATAATAATAATTAGTCGATTTGCGATATACAAGGGTTGTTTTGAGATCGACTAGAGATTTAAAATTTTGATTAAAGTTAACAGCCTATGATGATTGGGAATTTTGGTGGAGTATCTTGGAAATTCTATTGAGAAAAATTTCGAGGAACTTGAAATTTTAGATTAGATCATATAATGGTAGAGGACCAAGGAGCAAGTAAGGTCACCCTAGTGAGATAGAAGTATTCCACATTAGATTGCCCTACCACCTATGATTATGATATTGCATATACACAAGTATAGTTAGTCATCGACCAAACCGATGAACATATCATTGACTTTCTCGACCTTCCCTCAAATCTAGATCTTTATTCGTGACCATTTAATTATTTGAAACTTCGAAATGATTAGAATCATTACCTTGGCCATACCCTTATCTATGAGAACTATTTTCTCTCTAGAAACTGTGTCTCTAACTTACTTTAACTTGATCGACGAGATTTCCTAATTTTCTTTATTTCGTGCTTTAACCTTTTTATTCTTGAGCATTAATTAGTACCACTTGAAAACCCACTTTCTATTTTTGATCATTTGGCGTTCCCCATCGTGACTTTGATATTTGGAGCACAACACTAGACTTTTCCTTCCAACAAAATTTACATGTAAGACCTAGACGAGTTCACCTTCATGTAGGTATATCATGTCCCACTAAAACACGTCCCCTTGTACTCTAATTTTATGGTACGACTTTCGGGCCATAAAGACTCAACCATAACCCTTACCATGGTACCAATATGGACTCCACCTCGATTCAAATTTTTTGACCTAATATTTGATGGTGATCTATTAAATGCTTAACTTGCATTTATCTTGCCTGCTTAACCCTTGTCATTTATTTTTATGTCTTATCTCGATTCACTTAGACACCTAACATTTTTGCTCTTCAATAATGCAACCCCTACCCTTCTCTCTTCCAATTAAACTGCTTTACTTATATTTCATTATGATTCCTCATGCAACCTTGTTCCTTGTTTGATTCCCTTATGCGAAATAAAAATTTATCATGACAATCTTGGGTTAGTAGAGGTTAGATTGGAGAACCCCACAACATGGATAAATAATGTAGTAGTTAAGATAATTACAACATTACGAGGTGTAGATGGGACATAAATAAGTGTGTGATAAATCCATATATATGAAATAAGGAATGATATACGGTGTTTTGATGAAACAATCAAGAGTAAATAGACTTCTCGAATTTCAAAAGCTTATTTTGAGGTAACTAAATATCGAGTGAAGAATCTTCTAAAGTTTTGGTGGTTTAAGAACCAAATTTATATATTAAATTCATGGATGCAAATTTTTGATAAGGACAATGTTGACGTTGCCTTCGATAGCATAGAGTGTTATGATGATATTAGCTTTCAAGGATGACCAATTGTTGAAGAAAGAAACCCTTACATTTTTAATTAAGTTGTAAGATGATTATGAATAAGAAGTTAAGATGAGTTACATTTCTACCATCAAGAAGATGAGATTGTTGAATTCAAAATTTCGAGAGAGAAACTAATAGGTATTTTAGAAAATTTTAATTATGATGATAGAAGATTGAGTTGAAGGTATACTGTTAGTTTTCGAGATTTATCATTGAAGACGGACTTTTTGTTACCTATAGATGCATCGTACATTGACCAATAATACAAATTGTAGAAAGAAGATTTTAACTTTTACTTGGGCCAAATTGGTTGAAGATTTTGGAATTTTAACTTGGGAAGATATATAAGTGAGCTGGTATAATGGAGATTATGGGATTCAAAATTTGAGACTATTCTATGACGAGATAGAGGAAGTTGGAGTATATTTATAATCATATTCGTTTTGTTTAATTTTAAGGGGGCGTAGTAGGAAAGTAATTCTTGGGAAGAACGATTTATGATAAGTGAATATTGATGATATCAAAGGATTAAGGAGTTTATTACCTACTTATGAGGTTGCCCTTTTTAAGGTTAATGCTAGGGTTGATCGAGCTTAGTCATTGATTGGTTGTCATATACATGATCGTAATCTAAATTGAAACCATCGAAATTTTCTGTTCTAGTCGCTTAAATGACATATTGACATTGAATTGTCGCTCGCCTCATCGTCGAATATTTTGTTTGCTTTCTCGTCCCAAGAAGATCTCGGAAATCTATTCAAATAAACCCGTTCCATCCCCTTCGCCCTACCAACCCTAATTTTTCCTAAATTTTGAGGACGAAATCCTTTTAAGTTGGGTAGGATGTAAACCTCCTAAATTTCTACTACAATATTTTTATATATTTTTATACTTCGTATTTACATGTTGCATACGAGTTCGCATTTTGCGTAGCATGCGAGATTTGTATTTCGTATTGCTCGACAAGTGCGAATATGTGTCGAGCTACATATTTTAGAAAAATATATTTTATTATAAATTTTAGGGATAATTTAGCAAATACCCCCATTCCAAATGTTAAAACTAGCATATACCCCCCCACTATTTATTTTATTTAGCAAATACCCCCACTCCTATGTAAAAGAGTGGGGGTATATCTTAAATTTTTATTATTTTATATCAAAAATGGGGGTATTTGTTAGATAAATAAAATAGTGGGGGTATATGCTAATTTCAACATTTAGAATGGGGGCATTTGCTAAATTATCCCTAAATTTTATTTTAATAGGAAAGTATATTTTCAAATAAATGGGATAAATAATTTCTTTTGTATAAAAGAGTTATTGTGGTCGTCGTTTAAAAATAAGTAGTAATTGGAAAATTTTGGTTTATATGAAATGTTTCCAAATGTTTTGCGAAATGAAAGCTAGTTTATGATTTAATATTTAAGTATTTATCGTAATTTTCGAAATTAATTATTACCATATTTATTTAATTATGAAAATAATATTTAGGATTTGATTAATGCTAATATTTGATTAAATATGGTAATTTAAGTTTAAAAAGATTTTATTGACTCTATTTAAAATATTTTAAATTAAGTATAGAATTAATTTGGATTGGATTTGATTTGGATTGAATTATTTTGAATTAATAGATAATTTACCTAATTGGGATTTAAATTCCGCAATCCCTATCCAACTGGGAATTCCCACCTCCTATAAAAGGAGAGGTACTCCTCCATAAATTTCCACAAATTTCCATAATCCACAGATGTGCATCGTGTCTGTGTCCACCGTTCTTATTCCATATTATACAATTACATTATTCCTATGTCGGACACATCCCCGACAATATCAAAACCTAAACCTACGACCTCCATGTCCGCAGCAAACGAGCCACCACCATCGCCCCGCTATTTCCGGCAACTCCCAACCCCCACTGTCATTACCATCCTAAACCCAAATCCCCGGCAGTTGGCCGCAACCTCTGTCTACCGGCGCACCAGACCACCCCACAGCCTTACTCCGACAATACCTCCGACACCACCACCAGCATCTACCCTTCGCCACCCCGACCTTCCCCACAAATCCACCACGACCATCATTACCGTCATCCCCAAAACCCCACCTCGGTAAAACATCACCACCACCAAAAATCTTTGAGACATCAGAAGAAGAGGAGGAGACAGAACCCTTAGCTCCGCCTGGCCGACGAGTCTCTCCCGGCGACCTCGGGTTGGTGAGCACCTCGCCCCGCCCCCGTGCCGTGCAGTACGGCCGTTCGCCGCTCCTCTGGATCACGGCCGTCGCCTCCACGAATCTCCGCCGCCGCCGTCTACTGACGAGCAGCACCGCGCCACCTTGGACAGCCCAGATCCGGCGACCCGATGAACTCCTCCACCCGACTCCGCGCCACCATCGGTGCTGACCGCACCCAGCCGCTGCCTTCCGCCGGAGCCGCCCTCTGGAAACCCTCCTTCTCTGCCGTGCGCGCGATGCCAGAGCCGCCCCTAACCACCGGCGCCTGCCTACCAGATCCTCCGCCTTCCGTCCGACTCCGCCGCCTCCAGGGCAGCGCGCCCCCGGCGCCGACGCCGTACCTCCTTAGTGCCGCCTCCGTCAAACCCCGTGTAGCCGACCGCCGAGCGCCATGCAACCGACCGCAGAGCGCCGTACAGCCGCCCACGCCGGCGCTCCCCTCCGTATGCGCTGACAGCTGCGGCGCCAGCGCCTCCACCCCGTCCCGGCTTGTCTCCTCCCTGCGCTTGGATGGAACGCCACCGCACTTCCACTGTGAGCCCTCGTTCTTCGGTTCCCTCTTTAAAACCCATTCTTTTATTGAGCTCTCTCTTTCCATAGGAGAGCAGCACCACTTTTCTTTTCTTTTCTTTTTTGTTGTTGTTTTAGTTTTATCATTTTGTTATTTTATTATTTTAATTATCCTTCTTTGTTCTTAAGCAAAAAATATATACATTGTTGTACCTACTTTGTTCTTAATATAGCACTATAACTTTTATTATTATTATTATTATTATTATTATTATTATTATTATTATTATTATTATTATTATTATTATTATTTGTTTAAATAGAAAGTATTATTATTTAACTTTTTAGTGCTAAAATAATTACTAGACTTTCAACCTAATTAGTTATATGTATTTTGACTAATAAAATGTAACTTCCAAATTAGTATACCTAAAATATTTTCAAGTAACTTAGTAAAAATTAATTTTAAGTACTGATAAAATATATTCCCAAGTATTATAAATAAATAATTTAAAATAAAATCCTTTTTTCGTAATTTCTAATATATGTCCATTAATCGTGACTAAATCATGCCTCCTATTTTCTTGTGAATTCGGACCCTTACACATCGAATATGGCTATTGGACAACCGAGACTTGGCAGATCACCGCACCACACCTGGCGACACACCAGGCAAGATACCTTGCCATTATATTGTTTATATTCAGTTGCATTTTATTACATATCACTGTTCATTTATTTCCAGTTCTTACAGTTCTTGATTTATTGTCTGCTCAGGGATATTAGATGTACTTTGTTATTATCCTTTGATCGCATATGGACTTAGAGTTAAGAGACTACCGTTGTAGTGTATTGCATATACCTTGACACAGTTGTACCATGAGGATGTGTGAGATGAGTATCATGTAGAGGTTCTTGTGTGTGGGCTGATCCCCCATGTGCATGTGTTAGGACTAACTGCTAATAGAGGTATGTTATGAGACTTAGAAGTTAGTAGAGAAACATGGTCGTGGATGTGACATGATAGATACATTGGGTAGAGAGAATAATACCGGCCGTATGGGCTTCGATTGCACTTCCCTTGTAACCCGGAAGCTCCGCTGGAGATACGGGTATGAGCCTCTCAGGTTGGCCACTGTCGTTTTTGAACGTCATGCGCTTAGGTCACTGGTGCCCAAGTGGGGACTATACCAGATCCCATTTACAGCTAGGGCTCATGCGTCGAAGGATTGTTTCTTATTTGCATGTTCACTTTAGTTCGGTTAGTTTACCTTATTTGTATCTTGTCACTTTCTTTGATTGTGGCATATTTTATATTCAGTATTTATATGGCATGTTTATTGTATCTTGTTACGTCCCTCTGAGGACCTGGTTATCTTGCCAGGTGTGTGTTTTTGTGTTTCGCAGGTATTCTAGCCGTGGCCATGATCGTCACTATCTCTTCGAGGATGATTGCACTTTGATCGTCTTTGCTTCGCCCGCCAAACTCATTTTTATTTTCCATGTACTTTTCCTTACTTATTGGTAGTGGATTTGTCTCCGCCCAACGATTGTATACATGGCAAATTCAATGTTGCTTTTATATTATTATTTATCTTTGTGGATGAGATTTAGTACCTTGGTTACTGCATTTTACAGCTTATGTATATATACGAGGGTCCATATAATTCGTATGTATACAGCTGGCATGATTACGTTCTAGTCATTCTATTTTGGGACTGGGGCGTTACACTTTATATGTCCATTCCTGCTATGAACTGTTGTGAGAGATATGTGCTCGTTCCGTCCTGACTGGGAATGTTGAAAATTTTACAGGTATTGATGAGGAGTACTGCCCTACTTATTATGGCATTGGCTTAGATGACACTGGCGACGTGGACCCTCAGGAGGATCCCACAGTCGCTGAGGACTTGCCTATAGTCTAGCTGAGACTTAGTACTTTATTTGTATTTCTTTGAGACTTTATGAGTTGTACCTGAGATTTATTCAGGTGGTTTACACCTAGACTTTTTATCTGTGACTCTCTTGAGATTCATTCTTCTATTTCATCTTAGTATTGTGATTGAGTTACTTATTATTCTACTCTCCATTCGGAGTTTATTTTAGACTGTGTTAGATACTATGACTCAGGACAGCGTTCTACCGCCGACACTGCGGCGTAGGCTGGGCATTCGTCACTTCTTGTGCCCTTGCACTGGGTGCGTGTCATGACACTGTCACACCCCAGAACCAGAATACTGGCAAGTTGGGACAGACCAGGCCAGCTACGTATACCAAAGTACTCCAGTACTCCGAAATAACGTATAAGCTGTATAGATGGGGGTTACTACTACAAGCCAACAGTCGATCCTAAGTCAAAAATCCTAGGTATCTCTATCACAGGCAGTAAACAATGTACAAAAAGTAAGATCAACTGGAATATAAAATAGTAAAGCGTCCCAAACTATCATATATCAATGATCATGAAGCTAGTAATACAGAGTAAAGACTAGCAAGAGTAATAGTCATACATGATAAGCTCTAGCTATAGTCTAGAATACGCAAATTATGTTTTGGCCCGTAGGCTGAATGTCAAGTCCAAAATACGAGCTAAACACGTGCTCGCAGGCTAAACGCCACAAAAGAATAATGTACATAACTAGTGGGAGAATGATATAGGAAACCCACTATGGTACTCTGGTGCTTCGGGTAGTCATCGTCGAGTAGATAATACAGAAGATCCTCTGGGCTCCTCTATCAGATCTGGCCAAACAAAACCAGTAGGGTAAGACCCCCAATAGCAAGTAGCACAAAGGAATCCAAACTATAAACTAAAACCAGCATGCAAATCGTAGCAAAGGATAGAGACAGAAATAAGTAAAAGCAAATCGAGACTCGTGCGCTACCAATGCACTTATCCCGAGAATAGAAAAGACAATAAGTAAAGCAACATGTAGCATAAGGTAAATGACATGTGATATAATGTAAACTGTGTACATGTAAGAAAAAGGAAGCATGTGAACATGAAAGATAAACTAGACATGTGAGCATGTTAGGTAACTGGAGCATGTGAGCATGTAAGATAACTGGGACATGTGAGCATGTTAGGTAACTGGAACATGTGAGCATGTTAGGTAACTGGAGCATGTGAGCATGTTAGGTAACTGGAGCATGTGAGCATGTTAGGTCTATATAGAAAGACAAATAATAATATGACTTAGGAACTATTCAGGAACCCAAGTTACAACCCGTAAACCAAATAAGGACCGGGGTTGTAACCCTTCTCCTGAACAGAACTTTAGTATCTAATCATTTATCGGCAAAAGTAAAGCATAAACAAAGATGTACTGAAAATAAACAAATCCGGACACTGCCTAGACAAACTAGACTAGACTGGACTCCATACAATAGTCACGGCCAAGCAATGAGTACGGCTTTACATATTAGCTAACTAGGGTTATCACAATCCTAATTACTAACAAATGCAAGTTTGAGAATTCTAAGTCCAATTACCTGCCTGCTGCTACCTGAATGATCCAAGCCAAAGGAGCAATGGTATATAGTGGATACATCGTCCAGGAGACAAATGTATCCTATAGTAGTGGTACATCGCCCGGGAGACAAATATACCACTAAGAAGTATAATAATGGGTACATCGCCCATGAGACAAATGTACCCGGCGCAACACTCGACGGTGCGCTGGAAGTGTCCACTAAAACCTATGTCACGCCCCAGAACCAGAATACTGGCAAGTAGGGACGGACCACGCCAGCTACGTATACCAAAGTACTCCAGTACTCCAAAATAACGTATAAGTTGTATAGATAGGGGTTACTACTACAAGTCAACAGTCGATCCTAGGTCAAAAATCCTAGGTATCTCAATCACAGGCAGTAAACAATATACAAGAAGTAAGATCAACTGGAATATAAAATAGTAAAGCATCCCAAACTATCATATATCAATGATCATGAAGCTAGTATTACAGAGTGAAGAATAGCAAGAGTAATAGTCATACATGATAAGCTCTAGCTATAGTCTAGAATACGCAAATCATGTTTTGGCCCGTAGGCTAAATGTCAAGTCTAAAACACGAGCTAAACACGTGCTCGGAGGCCATATGCCACAAAAGAATAATGTATATAACTAGTGGGAGAATGATATAGAAAATCCAATATGGTACTCTGGTGCATCGGGTAGTCATCGTCGAGTAGATAGTACGGAAGATCCTCTGGCTCCTCTATCAGATCTGGCCAAACAAAACCAGTGGGGTCAGACCCCCAATAGCAAGTACCACAAAGGAAGCCAAACTATGAACTAAAACCAGCAAACAAATCATAGCAGCGGATAGAGACAGAAATAAGTAAAAGTAAATTGAGACTCGTGTGCTACCAATGCACTTATCTCGAGAATAGAAAAGACAATAAGTAAAGCAACATATATCATAAGGTCAATGACATGTGACATAATGTAAACTGTGTACATGTAAGAAGAAGGAAGCATGTGAACATGAAAGATAAACTAGACATGTGAGCATGTTAAGTAACTGGAGCATGTGAGCATGTAAGATAATTGGGACATGTGAGCATGTAAGATAACTGGAACATGTAAGCATGTTAGGTAACTGGAACATGTGAGCATGTTAGGTAACTGGAGCATGTGAGCATGTTAGGTCTATATTGAACGACAAATGATAAGATGACTTAGGAACTATTCAGAAACCCAAGTTACAACCCGTAAACCAAATAAGGACCGGGGTTGTAACTCTTCTCCTGAACAGAACTTTAGTATCTAATCATTTATCGACAAAAGTAAAGCATAAACAAAGATGTACTGAAAATAAACAAATTCGGACACTGCCTAGACAAACTAGACTAGACTGGACTCCATACAATAGTCACGGCCAAGCAATGAGTACGGCTTTATACATTAGCTAACTAGGGTTGTCACAATCCTAATTACTAACAAATGCAAGTTTGAGAATTCCAAGTCCAATTACCTGCCTACTGCTATCTGAATGATCCAAGCCAAATGAGCAATGGTATATAGTGGATACATCGCCCAGGAGACAAATGTATCCTATAGTATTGGTACATTGCCCGAGAGACAAATGTACTACTAAGATATATAATAATTGGTACATCGCCCATGAGATAAATGTATCCGGTGCAACACTCGACGGTGCGCTGGAAGTGTGCTCATCGTGATAGATAGCTCCAAATTCCATGTATATATATCAGACCGAGATCAAAGGGGCAACAGGTAACTGGAAAATCTTCAATGATCTAAGTAATCAAGCTAGTTGTTTAATCCTTAACATTTTCTTGTTGGATTCCGGGTATGGCATTCCGCAGAATCCATCCTAGACATAAGACATGTAAGACTGGACAAAAGCGTGAATGTGCACCATAACAAGCCACAACAAGGAAATGTAATAAACAAGAAGCTAGGAGTGCGCTACGACGAGCCACTATAGGGAGTACGCCATGACAGGCTACTATCATGTAAGCAAAGAAGGACATGTATCATGAGTGTGCCACGACGGGCCACTATCTAGTAAGCAAAGAAGACATGTAAGAAGAGTGCGCCATGACGGGCCACTATCAT
Organism: Iris pallida; assembly: GCA_029216955.1. NCBI lineage: Eukaryota > Viridiplantae > Streptophyta > Magnoliopsida > Asparagales > Iridaceae > Iris > Iris pallida. Next base: position 8,553,024 of record JANAVB010032420.1, on the reverse strand, counting down.
GTAAGCAAAGAAGGCATGGCAACAATTATCATAGCTTGTAAGAAAGAATCTATCAAAAAGACATATCATGGCATGTGGGAAAGAATAATTAAAGCTAAGTACATTTCATAGAAAAATGATTGAACATGCGCTAGTATCAAGTGTATATAGGGTGTACAATCATTCTCTAGCTATGCAAGATCATCTAATCATGTTAAGAAATTATTACAATCGAAGAAAATATTAAAAACGGACAAAAAACGGGCAAAAACGGGAGAAAACAGACTAAAACGGCATACCGACGGTATACAGCGGCATACCGGCGGTATACCGGCCTAAAGACAGAAAGTTTTTGGTGCAAAAATTGGCATACCGGCGGTATACACCGGCATACCATCAGTATACCGGTTTTCCAAACAGCAACAAAATCCAGATTTTGCCAAAACTTGTTTCGGCCATAAAAACTTCGTTTTAAATCGAAATTCGGATTTTCAAAAGTTAAAATTGCATAGAATTGAATTTCCTACAACATGGAACTATTAGATTTCAAAATTCAAAGATTTAATAGATCAATATCTCAAAATACTCCCAAAAATAGGTTTTCGGGGCACCGAAACGGGTTCCGATTGCCACCAAACTCAAAATCCATGATATATAAACTATGTGAGGGCCTCATATATGTATATGTGACCAAGATCAATGATAGTAACACTAGTATCACTCTTGATACCAAGTTTTCTACTAAGTCCATATTGGATTTTAACAGAAAATCAAAACCTTGGTTAAACAAAATTTAGAAACATGCATATATACGAGAATCATAAGGAAAACATATTTAACAAAATGAGTTTAGAATAATTCTAAGTATTTACTACCATGGAAAATACAATGACAACAAAAACATTTTTGTTCAAGATTTGGCAAGATGTACTTGCCTAGGTTAAGCTCCAAGCCTAATCTTCTACTCCTCCTCCTAGGGGGGATTAGACACCACACCCAAGGCCTCAAGGCCAAGCTCTTGGAAAGCTCCAAGGGGGAGAGAAGGGAAGAAGAAATGAAGAGAGAGTGAAGAGAATGAAAAGAGAGAGGAGAGAGAAAGTGAAATAGGATATATAGAAGAGGGAATTAATCTTAACCGTCAGATGGTGATCCATGTCAAAATATAAGTCAATCATGGCCATTCAAACAAAACCAATTATCCATTGGATAATAGGGTGCATCTACGCTATTCACAAAAATATCTAAATATTATTCATCAAATATCCAAAATACTATTCATCAAAATATCGGAAACACTATTTATTATCTGAAATAGAAAATATCTAAAATATAAAAAATCTTCCCGGACAGTATGTCGTCGGTATACTGGCGGTATGCCGGCCAAGGAAAAATCTATAAGTTAGGCAAATTTTTAAAACATTACGAAAACCAAGAAAATACGAAATACACTACAAAATACGTATCCGTATATAAATATCGGTATTGTGAGACGAGTCTCACACACACTCAACAAATTATTTACGATAACCACATCATCTTCTGTTTCCATTGTCACCTACGCGGTCATCTATCCAAGTTTTGTTATCGCCTCCACCCTGAACTCAAGAGGAAACCTGTCCGGCCAGCAACCCACACCAGAGAAGATCAGATTCTCTGTCCATCTAGAACCCCCATCCTTCCTCCCCCAAACTCTCACGTCAGATTTCAATCTAGCGGCAGTGGCACATAATAAGGATCCCCGACAATCTCATCTGAGACCCAAACTACGAACACAGTGGTGCTCATCCACAACCCACTTACTCTGAACCTCTCCAACAAGTTTAGCGCCCTGGTAGATGACTGGTCGGAGCCGGAAGATCCCCTTAATCCTCTAGAAGTCAACGCTGCCATTCAGGAAGCCGGGGAAATCGAGGAGGAGGTCATTCACGAGCCCTAGCATCTGCAGGACATCGGCGTCGTTGAAGCCATGGCCATCCTGGGTCCAGACCAAGCTTTGAGAGGACTACAGGTTATCGCAGCCAGATTTTCTCTCCAATTGAAAGGCAACATGATAGGCGACCAGGACGACTCTATCCCCTTTCTTCCCTAAGACCCCGTATCCGAGACAACAGGAGAGCCAATTGACCAGCAAAAAGTTCCCCCGACCACCCACATTGATCCCATCTCCAGCTCATCCACTACCTTGTCGAAGAAGACTTCAAACTCTATAAAGAAATTCAATCAAAATAGCTCCGATAAATCAACCACCACTCGAACCAGGTATGCTACCAAATGGGCCATCCAACCCCCCAACAAACTCCATTAATGCTGAACCTCCTCTCGTAGAATGTTCGTGGTCTGGCGAACAACCTACCAAGAGGAGAATCTCCAGCCTCAAGAAAATCCACAAGATTGACGTCTTGATCATTCTTGAACCCAAAACTCGCCACAAGAATCTTAAATCCATATAGCTTCAGCTTGGCTTTCCCATCGCCATTGCTGGCATACACAATATTTGGATCCTCTGCTCGAAGGAAGTCCAGATCGGGGTCATCAACGACTCCAAGCAGGCCCTCTTATGCTGGATAGAGCACCCCTTATTACCTTCGAGGGTCATTCTATCCGCTGTTCATGGCAGTTGTGACATTTCCGAGCGTAAAATCATGTGGAATAACCTGCTGGACATCCACCTCCACCACATAAATCTTCTTTGGCTCTACATTGGGGATTTCAACTCCGTGACATGTACAAAGGAAAAGACCGGAGGTCGGCCTACCCCACTCCCAACCATGCAAGATTTTAACAACTTCATTTTCAACGCCAACCTCACCCCTTACCGTTTACAGGTAGCACCTTCACCTGGTACAACATGCAGGATGGCGATAGCCGACAATACTTCCGCCTGGACAGGGCCTTGACGAATTATCACTGGAACAGTATGGGGATCTCCTCCAAGATTTTCCACCTCAATGCCACCGAGTTCGACCATGCTCCTCAGTTACTTTGTATCTCCAGCAATCGAGGTCCGAACAAAAGGAGTTTCCGCTTCCTTAATTTCTGGACCTCCCACTTGCAGTTCCTGGAGGTTGTCTCGAAAGCATGGAATAGCGTGAACAATGCCGAACCCCTTACTAGAGTGGCTATCAAGCTCAAAGCCACTAGGGAAGCTCGGGCGGATTGGAGCAAACAGGCATACGGGGACATTTTTCAAGCCATCCGGGAGGCCGAGGATGATGTTCTTCACGCTGAGATCAGCTTTATAACAGACAGATCCCCCGTGGCCAGGGGTGCCCTCAACCTCACCAAAGCTATCATTAAATTTCGGCTCAAAGTGGAAACCAACTTTTGGAAGCAAAAATCCAGACTTAAATGGGACATCGAAGGAGACAAAAACTCTAGCTTCTTCCACGCTGGCGTCAATGGGCGTAGGCAGAAACTCTCCATTCATCAGATCATGGGCAGCAACGGCAACATCATCAAAGACCAGGAAGGCATCCAAGAGGCAGCGATCGACTACTATTCTATTTTATTTACCAAAGAAACGGTCATCAGAGATCCTTCCTTCTTGGAAGTTAAGCCCCATCTCGTTAACGAAGGAGACAACACCCGGCTTGAGATTCCTACGCCCGAGCAGAAAGTGAAAAACGCTATCTGGACCGTAAACGAGCACAACGCCTCGGGCTCAGACGGTTTTTCGGGGGGGTTTTTCCGATCTGGCTGGGATATTATTAGGGCCGACATCCACGAGGCGGTAGTTGCCTTCTTCCAAGGTACGACGTACCCGAGAGCCATCTCGAGCACCAATCTCATCTTTATTTTGAAAAAAGATAATCCGAAATCCTTTCATGATTTTTGACCAATTAACTTGTGCACGTTTACCAACAAAATTATATCCAAGATCATCGCTTCCCGTATGTTCCATCTCCTTCCCAAGATCATCTCTAAAGAACAAAGAAAATTCATCCACAGGAGAAATATCCAGGATAACATCATGCTTGCTCAAGAACTTATCACCTGTATGAAGTTTTCGGCAAGAGGGAGCAACATAGCCATTAAACTTGACATGGAGAAAGCTTACGACAGGCTCGATTGGCAATTCATGATATAGGTTTTCATAGCTTTTGGATTCTCGGAAACATGGACCAATATAGTGTGGAGATCTACCAGCAACTCTTGGTTCTCTATAGTGATCAATGGTGAGGCCGACGGCTTCTTCAAATTGACACGCGGGGTGAGGCAGGGGGATCCCCTTTCATCCACCATCTTAATCATCACGACAGACGCCCTGAGCAGAAACCTCAACAGGATGCCTTATACCACCAGCTTCCACCACTACCACACGGCAAGCGGCTGCCCCATCATCACCCATCTTGCCTTTGTCGACAACATCCTCATCTTCTCCTCCGGAGGTATCGGGTCTATCGAGGTGGTTCACAACACCCTCCAGAATTACACTATCTGCTCGGGCCAGAAAGTCAATCGGGATAAAAGCGTCATCTACACCTACCACACTATCACTACAGAGCAAGCCGAAGCACTTTCCAATACCATCCCCTTCCCTATCAAGCACCCCCCTTCAATTATCTGGGTTACCCCATGGTCTACGGGAGATCGAACGCGGGCATTTTCGAGGATTTGGTCAGTCACATCAGAACTAAGCTTGGAGGATGGCACAACGCGACTCTATCTTCGGGCGACAAAATGATCCTTATTAATCATGTTCTCACCTCCATCCCCATCTACACCCTCGCGGCGTGCTCTTCCCCCAAGATGGTCATAAACTCCATCGAGAACATCTTCAGTAACTTCTTCTGGGGCCACAGCGACGACATTGCCAAGCACCACCGGGCCAGTTGGGACTCTATGGCTAAGCCAATAGAGGAGGAGGGGTTGGGTTTCACAAAGCTATCCCACATTACCAATGCATTCTCGATGAAGCTGTGGTGGAAGCTTCGTACCTCTCAGAACTTATGGGTCAGATTCATGAAGGCCAGATATTTCAAAAACATCCACCCATCGACGGCTATCTCCAACAGCGATCTTCTGCAGCGTGGCGCCGTATGCTTATCGGCCGATTTCTTGCTGAACCGCTAATTAGCCTCAAGGTGGGTGACGAAGAATCTCTTGTATTCCAAGAAAAATGGGTCAAAGATTCTTTAATTCTATCTCACTCCGACGCTCACAGGAATAGCAAGATTAAGGACATATGGGACCCCATTACGAACGATTGGGACTGGAACAAAGTACAGGATTGGGCCGGCCCCGAGACGGTGGAGATCATTCGTGGTGAAGGATTGCAGATCGACCCGGACTTCGACGAGTTTCGGTGGCAGGCGGCCGCCTCGGGCTGTTTATCAGTCCAATCGGCCAGGAAAGTCATCCAGGGCTCAGGTGTGCCGCTTTCTACCAGGGCGCCTTTCTGGCAGACTTGCATCCCTAAGAAGTGGTCGTTCATCATTTTGAGAGCCCTGCGCCAAATCCTCCCCACCGATGACACTCTATGCACTATTGGATACAGCCTGGCGTCCGCTTGTACTTGCTGTACGGACCATAATTTGGAAATAGTCAACCACATCTTTTGTCAGGAAGATCTCCCAAACAAGGTTTGGGGCTATCTCTCCCATAGATGCAGTATGAACACTGGGGATGGGCACTTCGAAGACCTTATCAAGGCTTGGAGCATGGGGTCCTAGGACCATCTGATTGTGCATCAGCTGCGATATGGGTTCTTTGGAAAAACTACAACAAAGCTAGATATGAAGGCCATCAGTATTTCGTAGACCAACTGATTAGGGAGATACTCAGGCAATGCTTCAAGCGGACCACTCCCCGTCACCGCAGCCAGATAACGCTCTAGAACTCCTTCCTATCCTTTGAGTAGTCCTCTTGGGCCTTTTTCCCCTTCCCTCTTTTGCTAGTATACGTGTATAGGCTTCGACGTTTTGCGCCTTCTGATATACTTGTACAATTTCAGTTTTATGGAATAAAATAGGAGGTTTCAAATATATTTATATATATATATAAGATATATAGATATCAGTTGGGTTTTTGCAAGGGTATATAGTGTCAGTACTTATATATATGTAGATATATATGGGGTTAGAGTTGGGTCTTGCATTCACTGTTTTGGGATTTTGAGCGGTTAGGATGTATGTATCAGTTGTGTCAGTATCTTAGTATCAGTTGGGTGTGATATTGCCTAAGTGTCTAAGTTTTTAGAGATGGCCAATGAGTTAGTAAGTTGGATATGAGAGTATTAGAGAGTGGAGGAGGGTTCCTTTAAGGTACATGAACTGTGAAGGGATTTTCCCGGATCTAAGTTCTTAGTGGCATGGCTACTGTCCAGGTTGGACAGCAATACTCTTGGTATTGCCTTGCACATTGTAGTATGGCATGGCAACAGGTAACCCCCTATGTTTGTTGTTTGTGGCTTTAGACCCTGTAGCCACTTGGTAGGGATAGGATAAGGAGATGGTATCAGTTAGTGAGGATGTTAGTATCAAGTTTAGATGATTAATTTAGTAAGAGAGGTTTTAAGTGAGGTTAATTAGCTAATTTCATAAGTTAGAGTATATCTCTTGAATATGAAGGTTAGAGTAGGGGTGTGTCATCGATTTTGGGGTATGAAACAGGATAGGTATCATCATATGGGGCTTCTTCCCTACAGTAGGACAGTAAGGGACAGGATTCCCATTACTTACCTTACCTTGAGTTGGCTTGGCCATTGGACAGGCAATACCTGCAGTAGGCAGGTTGGGAACTGCCTTGGCCTTGGCAGCAAGGCCAGGCAGTACAGGGATACAGGTGATGTGTTGACAGCAGTATACATATACCTGTGTGTGTGTTTAACCACATGTCCCTACCTGTGAGTGTTAAGTCCAAGTGTAAAGTGAATGTCTAGAGAAGGAGCAGGGGAGGGGCAATGCTATTGTATGTATTTGAGTGAGTGAGTAATATTTAGTATTGTAAAGAGGAGAGTATTGGCAGGCCCTAGGATAGCTTGGGTAGGTATAGAATATTAGAGCAATGAGATGTAGCCATGTGTGAGTGTCTATATATAATTATACACATACATATATGGATGTGTGTCATGCATTTTAGATATATATATATATACTTATTTGTATGTGGGTAGTGTGAGTTTGTTTGAGAGAAGGCATCTTAGGACAAGTGATGTACATAGATGTATCTAAGGTTATGTGGGTTCCTACCTTAGGTTAAGATTTAGGATATTACCTGTTAGTCTAAGGTAATATTACACCTATCTAGCGTAATGTGACATCTAAGTTAGGGTGTTCAGGTAAAGTATTGACTTGATGTGGGTTAACCCAACACAGATTTGACTAGTGTTTGACAAACTTGACCAAAAGTTAACTATGGGTCAAAGTTGACCTAGAATTTACCTAGTTTGCATATCACACCTTGAATACTCATGTTTGACACCCCAGGACACTATTTAACCTGTATAACTCATATCTAGGTTCTTGTGACTCCACCTTGGGCCTCGAATCATATTCATTGCTCAAGACGGCAGGATAGTACATCCTCTGATAGTTTTTATTGCTTTGATATTTACTATATCTATTCAGTTGTAGTATTTTACTTAGTTCTCGATACGAGAATATACGGACTAGTATACGTTGGATCCCGTCATGAGATGTTATTCCCGGTTTATCTGGTATATTGGTATATTGTTCGATCTTATTTCTTGTACTTTTATAGACACCAAATTGGGAGTGGGCTAGCCCCTGCTTTTGAATCCCGCGTCATGACGTGTCATGGTTGGATCTATTATACTGTTCGAGGGATTGGAAAGTTATTAGAGGTTATGTGATCAATACGCCTCCTATAACTACTTGTGCATAACTTCACCCTCGCTACACGTAGGGTGTAGCCTGACCTGATACTAGCTGAGTAATAACTTTCCATTTTGGCCGGCCTGATCTCCAGGTTTACCTGTGCTTGTTCTTATGCATAACCGGTCAAATGGAACAGCCTGATCTGGACCCAAGCCGATCACATAACGCTCTAATATCTTAAGGTACCATTTATATTTATATTGTACATCAGATTTATCTGTATTTCTTTACATTTCAGTTTTACCTTATATCTCACACCATGACATGACATTCAGTTTACCTTGTATTATTTTATTTCCAGTCTTGATATTCCATCTTGAATTCTATTATAACTGTTTCTTATAGTATTTGTCAATTCATTGGAACTGCTATTGGCATTTGTACTTCGATCCAATCCTAACTGGATAACTATTTTTCAGAGGACTTAGATGCTGATTGCTCGACCTTCTACGGGTTTGGCATAGATGGAGACTATGGTCAGGACTTGCCAGTAGAGTCGGTGCTCGTAGAGGATGCATCACCTGTAGTGACTTAGATTAGCTAGGCTTTGACTAGATTTGTATTCTAGCTTGATATTTTGGGCCTATAGAACTTATTTGGGTTGAATTATGTCTTTAATTATGAATTTGTATTTGTGAATCTGCATCTATTTCAGACTATCTATTTCATCTTTACCTCTATCATTTTCGTACTTATCTTCCTTAGATTCATGTGATTGAGTTGTGATTATATTCCTCCGTACGGAGAAGACATGTTATATTCTTTGTATCTTAGATGTTATTTATTCTAAATGACCTATACATCGTTCTACCACCGACACTGCGGCGTAGGATGGACATACCCACGTCCTCGTGCCCCTAAACAGGGTGCAGGTCGTGATACACTAATTCCTACGAAGGCTTGCAACCTTCTTAGAGAATTCTGTGTCGTAACGTCTCATGGTTGGATCTACTATACTAGTCGGGGGCGGGAAGTATTAATCATACACCGCACGTATGATTAACCAGGCCACAAACTCTTGTATCAAGTTTTTAAGCCGATCACATGTTGAAAATAGTGCTCACTCATATAGATAGTATTGATTTTTATTCTTGTACATGATATTCACGGTTCTCTTGCCCTTACACTCATTTGTAGTCTTAATCATGTCTTACTATGCTCATGTATATATCACTTACCTTGTATATTCTCTCTACTTACTGCTATATAGTCTTTATCATTTTACTGGAGCTGTTATTAGAAATGTAGTTCGCTTCAATCCTGACTGGATATATTTTTCAGATGATGCAGAGGACGAGTGCCCTACTTATAACGACCCTTCATATGTAGTAGGTATAGATCGGGAGACTCTGACTCAGGTGGGTCTACTTTCGGCCGAGGAGATCGACAGCGATTCAATAGACTAGATTTGTACTAGAATTTGTCTCCAGTTGATGTCTCTTGGCATGTTTATTATTTAGAGACTTGTATTTTGAGATTGTTGGCTCTTAAACTTTCTGGACTTCTACTATTTTATGTTAGACTTTTCTGGATATTTTATATCATGATGTCTTTATCTTTCGTATCATTTATCGTTCTTAGAGTGTTGTGATTGAGTATGAATATATTGTCATTACTTATCCTTCGTTTGGAATTGACTATTTCGATATGTTATGATATTTCTAAATGTTAGTCAGCTAGTTAGACCTAGACAGCGTTCTACCGTTGATGCTGCGACATAAGCTGGACGCTGTCACGCACTCGTGACCTACACTAGGTGCGGGTCGTGACACTTCCTAATTTTTTATGGTTACTGTAATCTTTACGAAGATAAGATAGAGGATTAGTTATATCTAGGAAACATGTGAACATTTGAGTGATTGACTCATTCGGCTTCATCTTGAAAGCCTCATATTCTTGTGTTAGTCTGCTGAACTTAGATTCCTTCACTTGTGAAGTTTCATCATGAGTTACCTCAAGAAGTTTCCAGATCTCATGTAAAGTTACACATGTAGATACTCTATTGAACTCAATCTTATCAATAACACAGAATAGTGCATTGATCGCTCTTGCGTCAAGATTGGCTTGTGTCTTCTCTGAATTCGTGTATCTATCATGTGGTTTGTCCCGAAGATTACCGTCAATCATTATTCTTGGTGGATTTTGTAGCCGTCTATGACTACAGACCAAAGATCAAAATTAAGATATTTTAAAAAGAAACTCATTCGTGTTTTCCAATAGGTATAGTTTATTCCATCAAATAATGGGAGTCTATTTATGGATTGCCCTTCACCTGTGAATATAGATTTCACGGCTGCAATATATATAACTCTAGAGTGTTATATTTGAATTAACCTGCTCTGATACCAATTGTAGGAACACTAGACGGGGGTGAATAGAGTGCATGTGCACAGCGTTAAGATAGTCACCGATTAAAATTATTCTAAGTAGTATCACAGGTATAGAGTAATAAGCAAACTGTGAAATTTAAATAGAGATAGTAAAGAGAATCAAAAAAGCAAACTCATAACACATCGATGTATACTTGTTTTCCTCTGAGTGGACTGGTCCAGTTTCGAGTACTCTTGCTTGATGTTAATCCACTATGACACAAGCTTTAACGGACGCTTGCAGCTCCTTACAACCACAAGTTTTTATCCGTAGGACTCGTAACTTCAAATACGACAAACTTGAAAACTGGAACATTTTTGGAGAGCCTTCTTTACAACTCGAAAAACCAAACTCTAGATTAAAATAGAATGGCACTTGGCTTGGCTAGAAGTCGTTGAAGGTCGGATATAAAAGTGAATAGTTTTGAAATGCTTTTAAATAGAGAGAGAAGAGAGGAATGAACGAATGATTTGGAATGGAAAGTTTTCCTCTATTTATAGCATTTTTAGGGCAGAACTCGGTATGAGTTCGAATCCAAAAACCGGTTACAGATATTCAGTAAGACCAAAATGTTCTAGAAACAGACTAGCAAAACTGGGTTAGAGTCCTCATAAGAATATCTGCTCAAATTTGTATGAGCTTTTTATATGGGCATAGGATATGAGGTTGATATAGGATTTGGTATAGATTTTGATATAGGATTGGGTATATAGGTAGGCTTAGAATATGGAGTATAGAAAGCCAGTTGCCAATTCGATCAACCTTACATTTTTTTCTAAACTCAATAAAAAGGAAAAGTATAGAATAAATAAAAAAATTAATTATTGATCTGCATTTGTAGTTTTTGTACAACGAAGACGATGAGTAGTAGCTTGCTGGAAGTAGATGTTCTATTCTTGTACATGTAATGTATTATTTGTGTATCGATCAAACTCTATGTTGATTATCAAAATCAGGTGTGACTAAGACCAATGGTCCAACAACTTATGCTTTGATACCATGACAAAATAAGGAATGAATAGACATTTTTTATTGTTCATTTTCATTAAACCAGCAGCTGAATATATACAGAGGAGGATTACAACTAAGTGCTAATGAAGTTGTTACATATCCTATATACAAAGAGAAATATAACGAAAGATACATAAGGCCCGTTTGGTTTGCAGGTTTGGACAACGTAATGCAATTGATAAAATGTTGTCAACTAATTCGGGTGTTTGGTTGAACAAAAAAATACATGTGATGTAATCGCGATTACAAGTTTGATTACATTACATCAAATTTTTTTTCTAAAACCAATACTATGTAATCGCGATTACATTACAACTTAAGAGAACGTTTGATATGCAGTAATTTTGTTATTTTATTCATTTTTTTGGAACTTTTTTGTTTTTGGTCATTTTGCTTGTTCTTGTTCTTTTATTTCTTTTTGTCGTTTTGCTCGTTTTTGTTCTTTCATGTCATTTTTTCTTTTCTTTTTTGTTTTTTTTGCTCGTTTTTTGTCGTTTTTCTTTTTTCTTTAACAATTTGGTCTTTTTTTTTTCCGTTTTGCACGTTTTTGGCCACTTTTGTCGTTTTTGCTTGTTTTTATCTTTTTTTGTCGATTTTGCATATTTTTGCCTTTTCGTATGTTTAATCGTTTTTGCCCCCCTTTTATATATTTTTTAATCATTTTTGGTTATTATTGTCATATTAGGTCAATTTTGTCGTTTTTTGCATGTTCTTTTTATCTTTTTTGCTCGTCTTTGCCATTTTTGATCATTTTTAGTCATTTTTGCACTTTCTAATAAGATTTTTAGTATATTTTTGAATTTTTTTTCCTTATGTTTGCTCCTTTATTCGTTTTTTTTTTTTGCTTTTTTTGGTCCTTTTGGGTCTTTTTTTGTCATTTTTGATCTTTTTTTATCGTTTGGATCTCCTTGGTTTTTTTTTGTTTTTTGTTTTTGTCTGTTTTGTCAATTTTTGGTCATTTTTTGCTCTTTTTTGGTCATTTTTGATATTTTTTTTGCCATTTTTGATTTTTTATGTTTTTGTTTTTTTTGTCATTGTTTGGCATTTTTGTTCGTTTTTTTTATCGTTTTTGATTTTTTTGTCTTTTTTATCATTTTTTGGTCTTTTTTATTTTTGTCTTTTTTGATCTTTTTTGTCTTTTTTTTGGTTTTTATCATTTTCGGTTGGTTTTTAGGTTTTTTTTTGTTTTTAGCCGTTTTTTTCGTTTGGTCTAGTTTTCCACCATTTTTGATCTTTTTTTGATTGTTTTTTATTTTTGATCATTTTTCGTCACTTTATTTATCAATTAATTATTAATTTTTTCTTTATTTTTACATTTTTATTTTAAAATTTTTTATTGATCTACTACTTTTATTTTATGTTGTATTAAAAAATATTAAATTAGAAACTCAATTACATTACCTGGTAAACCAAACATATGAATGCAATTGACATTATATTACATGCTTTGATTACATGTTTCAACCAAACATAGTAACGTGATTGTAATTCCATTACATTACAAACTCATTTATATTACAGAATCAATTCCATTACGGTTACGATTACGTTACAATGTACCAAAACAACCCAAATAACGTTTAAAGAATTAGCACATAGGAATGAGTCATAACAAACTCCTAAGGCTAATAAGGGTACACCAGATGCTGATCTTCTATTATTGTAAACGTCCTATGTAAAGATGTTGTTTTTTTTCTTACATTGTAAACGTCCTTAGTAAAGACGTTTTTGTTACGGGTTTCTTAAAATAAAAATTGAAGGCTCAGAAATGTATTTTCTTAAAATCTATTCTCTCAGTTCTCCTAAATTTTGTTCTCTGGGTGGGCGCTACTTTATCTTTTAAATTTTTTTTGATCGTGGTTAGTGGAGCTTGAAGGTATTACGGTTTTGAAAGGAATCAACAATAACGTCTTTACTATGTAAGTTTGGTTTATTTCTATATAATTTTGTCAAAATTTATTCATTTGTTTTAATATAACTTTGATGACCAGTATACAAATTTTTGCACATATAATGATATGAGTGATGATTCTTTGATTATGATGATAGATGTGTAATTCTGTAGCGTCTAAAAATTCAAAGGTTATTTAGTTTTAGGATCTCACATATATATAGATATTAGGATTTGGGTCTCGAAATTGACGAATATAGCTATTTGCCCACAGATACAGAGGCCAGGATGGCCAGCTCAACAGTTTTCGGCGTTACCAGCTCCAGAGGTAGCACCGTATCAAGGTCCAACACTAACAGTAAGGCCATTAGCCCAGCGTCCATTACTAACGCAGGCTTAGATATAACGACAAGTACAACATCAGGTAGGGCCGCAGAGGTCGCAACAGCAGGGTCGTGGAAGGCAGCAGCAGAGAGTCCAGCAGGGAAAGAGGCAAATAGAATTTGGAGTATTAGAGCATAGGTTGGCCGAAGGCGGTCAGATTATGGGTAAGTTTTCAGTATTATCCATTATAATTCCTTGAGTTCTATATTCGAAGAGTGAAGGCGACTTTCTCGTCTCACTCATCTACTCGCGTATCGTGTGATACGTGATATTTATCACATGTCTTGATTACGAGAGTACGTCCTATGCAGAGTCTCGTTCTTGGTTAAGTCATTGGTACTGACTTATCTCAAGCATTGACCCTTGTCCACTTTGGGAGAGCATAGGACCTCGAGGACGAATTCCTACCCAACTGACTCGGGCGACAAATTTTATTCGAATGTCTCCGATCACTTTTCTTCTCGGGTATGATTATTGTTTGTGCTTTTATTTAATTGTTCTTGCTTTCGTAATCTGTTCATATGCCATGTGTTGTTTGATAATTGTGCTTCCTATATGTCCTGAGTGTATTTCGTGATTTGAGAGCGCGCTCGACTAGCCTTATCGAAATTTCGAGGATAGAATTTTTTTAAGGAGGGTAGAGATGTCACTCCCCGTTCCCGGAATACGTAAATTTTTAATTTTTCAGTATGTGGTATCTGGCACTTGTATCTTGATTGTATGTATCATGTATTTGTAACTGGCCATGGCATGGAACAGTATCTCATCGCAGATTAGTATGTCACCCCTTGTCCTTGTCTAGTTGTAGGCGTGGTTCACTACTTCTATGATAAGATATCTGAACCGTGTTATGGTTAGAATTTTATTTAAATAATTTAATTAGTTGTATCATGTAGCATTTAGCATGTCATTAGTCATATGGTTAAGAGTATGCTTAAGATTAGGGTTTCTTTGAGTCAACCCAACCCCTATATATATTCTCTTCCACTCCCTCTTTCTCTCCTCATTCACTCTTTCATTTATTTTTCTCAAACAACATTTAGGCAAGTACACCTTGCACCAAATAGAAAGATTCTTTCATTTTCATTTTTTAATTTTTTTCCTTTGATATGATTTGTCTATATTGTTCTTCTCATCATCCTCTACAAGTTTAGTTCTTGGAGTTTTTAATTTTACGGGTTAGTTTTGAGTAGATCTAAGTTTCTAGAACTAGGGTTTTAGGAATTTTTGTGGTTTTGATCTATCAAACTTCCTTATTTTCAAAAATTACTTGTTCCATATTATAGGGAATTCAATTCTACACAATTTTGGCTTTTGAACTGCCGAATTTCGATTTCGTATGAGAAAGTTATGCCATTTTCGTGTTCATGGCTTCTCGACATCTTTTGGTGTTGTCGGGACGATGAACAGTGCCGCGCGCAGCTTATTCTCTGTCGCACGCCGCGCGCCGTGCTTGCGCGCAACGTGCACCACGGGCGATTTTGCTCTGCGTGCCGCGCGCGATTTTTTTGTCGCACAACGTGCGCCATGCTTGCACGCAACATACGCCGTGCGCAGTTTTACTCGCGCACCATTGCGCAAATCACTCCAAATGACTGTTTTTTTTTTTCCGTTTGAGCCATTTTGTAGCTAAAATCTTGAAAAACTCAAACATAAAAGTTGTATATCTTTGTCTTGGCTTCAAGAATCTTCATGTCTCACTTAAACCAGAATTCATATGTGACTTATGGTACCTTGCACACCTTGCACCTTGCGCATCTCGCGCACCTTTTACCTTGCGCACCTTGCGCACCTTGCACCTTGCGCACCTTTGACCTTGACTTCTTGTCCTGACCTTAGTGTGCCATAAATATCAGAGACTTACGTGTCCTATGTGACTTTTATTTCACGAGGGGTCCATGTGACTTCCTAACTTGACCGTGTTCCTGACTTGGTTACCTGTATACATGCTAGTACATTTTCTTAGTGTGTATTGAGGTACAATATTAGTATGCACTGCGGTGCCATTTAATGAGTGTACTGAGGTATGACACTGCATGCTATGTGATCATTCGTGTTATATGTCAATACATGTGTACCTACCAGCACAGTCATGGTAATTGGTCAGTAATAGTGTTGTGGTATATTGATTGTTGTTTGATGCACTACATTAAACATGAATCTAGATTTGGGACTCCTTGAGCCAATGTGGATTCATACTTAGGGTACATGTATTATGGTACGACATATAGGAGGATGACCATGTGACCACGACACATGATTCAAGATAGGGTTAATCCAAACAACTTAAATCGGTAGAAGCAATAGGAGGGAACAGAATCTCGAGATCGTAACCAGCCACCCTACGCCCTGTCCTAACATGTCGAGTTGGCCGCTACGGATACGGTTTCATCCGCCTATAGTGGATGACTATATCCGACTCCTACGTGCTATGTGTTATATGTTTTACCACGGTAGCCTTACGGGGGACCGGTGCATAATCAAAGTGCTACGTGTATATATACATATATATATATATATATATATATATATATATATATATATATATATAATGCTCTAAATTTTCTCTCATGGTTGGTCCAGGCTCCTCCCCCTCCCCCTCTCCCAAGCCCCTTCCCCCTCCGATGTCTCTGTCCCCGCCTAGGCCGGCGTTCGCCAACCATGGCCTGCCCCCCTGTCGACCTCCTTGCCGTCCTGGGTGCTCAGTCTCCCCCGCCCCTCTCCCTCCCCCTCCTCCGCCTACAGCGTCTCCACCCTTCCGCCTCTCCGACCCCTCCCCCCGTCTCCCTCGCCAGCCACCATCGTCCATCACGCGGTCGCCCGGTGGTCCGGCCACTCTCCGTGCCTCCCTCACCGATCTGGGAGGTCCACCTCCGTCCCCTCCTTCCGGGGGCTACGCCCCTCCCCATCCACCTCTACCTCCCATCTCCGAGCCGTCGGCGGTTGCCTCCCCGGAGTCGCACGCCCCCCGGTTGCGGACTCCCGCCCATCGATCCCCTTCGGTTTTCAAAATTCAAACCTGCTTGCTTTCCCACCTGCTGTGCAGGCGTTGGGGCTGACACACGACTCGGCTTTGGATTGGGAGCCCACCTGCCTTGCAGGTCTCGGGAATCCTAATCCCATCGTATTCTCAGCCAGGAGCTGTGCTCCCGAGGTTACACCTTCTTTTTACGCGCCTTATGGCCTGCGTAATCCCATCCAATTCCCTAGTGCCTTTGGTGGGCCCCTCTTGGACCATTACTCCCAGCGTAATTGGGATCCCTCTCTTTCCTTAGGTGGGGCCCCCACCCCCTATTCCTCCTCCTTTTATGCAGGAACTTCTATTGGTCCCTCCGCATTCCTCATGCCCCATTTCTCCTTTTACGCGCCCTCTCCTCCTTACCCTTTTTACGCTGGTGCATCCATTCCCCCTCATCTCTACGCTCATACAGGAGCGCACATGATACCTCCTCCTTCCATTCGCCCAGTCCCTCTCCTACCCCTACCGTTTCGCAGCTACCTTACCAGCCTCCATTCGCTTGTCCACCGCCATCCACCAGTTCTCTCAGGGTAGACGCAATGCCACAGCCTAATCCTTCACCGCCCGGGACCGGCCAGTCCCTTTCGAGCATAGCTGCTCCAGGGGATTCTGTCCAGTCGGTTGGGCCGGCCAACCCACCTCCGTCGACCGCCACCATTCATCCTGAGGCTTCTCACCCGGTTATCGGAGTACCCCCGTCCCGATCCCCGCTGCCGCCCCCGCTGTAGCCCCCAATTCCTCTCCTCCCCCTGTCAGCACTATCCCTCCCGCTCCAGCGTCCCAGATTCTCTTGTCCGATCCAAATCCCCCTCCCTTGGTGACCCCGCTTCTTCCCTCCGGAGTGGGTCAGTGTTCCTATGCCGCAAAGCTACGGCCGGACATCGCATCCTCGAAGGGCCTCCTACTCCCGGACGTTTCTCTCCCAGACATTTCGTACTCTCAGGAACAATGGCGCCTCTGGTCCCCTTCTTAGACTCGGAATTGACCTCCCTGTCATCCTCTTTCTCCCACACCTTTATACTAAAATTTTCAACCGGTTGTCCCAAGCTCTCCAGAGTGAAGGAGACGATCGCCACGTGGAAACTCTCAGCGGATTATCGAGTGGTCCTCCTCGATCCCAAACATATTCTTCTCCACCTCTCTTCTGACCCCGACCACAGGACAGTTTGGTCCAAAGGTACCTGCAAAGTCGACTCACACCAGATGAAAATTATCAAGTGGTCCCCAAGCTTTTGTACCGAAGAAGACTCAGCCCAGGTCGCAGCGTGGGTGACCCTACCAAATTTACCCCTCATTTGCTTTATTCCGGCAGCCCTCAGGCGTATCGCCAACTCGTTCGGAACATACGTGGTGACAGCACCAGAAACAAGCAACCTTACCAAGGCACATTATGCCAAAATATACGTTGAGCTCGACCTCTCCTCCGAACCTCCAAATTTTATTACCATCGAGCTCGGAAAATCGACCCACACCCAACAAATCATATATGATAACCATATCATGTTTTGCAATCATTGTCATTTGAGAGGTCATCTCCTGAAGTACTGCCACCGTCTTCACCCGGAGCTCAAGCAGAAAAAAAACTCGAAAAGACAACGCGTCGGCATAGGAGAGATCTCCACAGCCACCCATCCTCCCACTTCTAAACTCGCACACCAGATTTAGCTCAGACGAAGACACGTCAGACATTAGCGATAACACCACCAAAGCTATGGTCCCCTTCGACCCACACCCTCTCTCGCTCTCCAACCAATTTGATGCCCTTGAGTCGGCAGATATGGAAGCCCTATTGGAGTCAGCATATCCCCCGCTCGATCTTGACCCCAACAAGCTAGCCCACAACCTCCCGATAGCGTCGGTGATGGAGGCCACCACCGGCGCCAGCGAGGCTGAGCCTTCGCGCACCATCGAAGACCAATTTGAAGAAGCTCTGGTCATTCTCGGGCCCGAACAGGTTCGAAGAGGTCTACAGATCCAAGCAGCTGGATGCCCTCTTCAGCATTCCCTATTCGAGACCGAGAGCACCAACGACTCCCTAGCTATCCCTCCCGAGGAGCCCAACCGGGACTCCGCAGGGGAATTAGTTATCACGACGGACGACCCTATCCAGGTCGCGGCCGAGGAACCAATCGACTTCCTATCGGATCGTCAGGAGCAACCCCACCAAACCCACCCCACCTCGACAAAAGCAGAAGTATCAACCTCTGGCGGGATCCAGGTCAAGCTTGGAACCGTGGAGACCACAAACGTCCAAACAAGATCCGCTTCCAGGCGGAACAAAAAAACAACTAACCCAACCCTTTAATGATTAACATCCTATCCTGGAATGTGCGCGGTCTTGGGAACAAACCTACATTAAGGAGAGTTTCCACGCTGCAAAAAATCCACAAAATAGACATCCTTATAATCTTTGAACCCAAAATCCTCACCAAAAGACTCAAATCCATCCAACTGCAGCTGAACCTCCCTACGGCCATAGCTGGCAGACACGACATTTGGATCCTTGGCACTCAGGACGTTGACATCGAGATGATCCAGGAAACCCGACAGGCCCTCTCCTGCTGGGTGGATCACCCCATGCTCCCCGAACGCGTTATTCTTTCGGCGGTCCACGACAGCTACGACATCACTGAGCGAAAACAACTGTGGAACGATCTCCTCGACACCCACCTCCACTACGCCAACTCCCCTTGGCTTTGCATCGGTGACTTCAACGCTATCACTTACAGGGAAGAGAAAACCAGTGGTCGTCCCCCTCCACTGTCGGCCATGCAAGACTTCAACAACTTCATCTTCAACGCTCATCTCACCTCTCTCCAGTTCACGGGAAATGCTTTCAGCTGGTGCAACATACAAGAAGGCGACCGGCGCCAATATTCCCGCCTCGACAGAGCTCCTACTAACGACTATTGGCACGGTACGGGAATCACCACCAAACTATTCCATCTCAACTCCTCCGAATCCGACCACACCCCGTTGCTGGTTGAAATTAATAAGAATACCAATACCCACAAAAAGAACTTCCAATTCCTCGAATTCTGGATCGAACACCCCCAATTTTTGGGTATCGTCTCAGCGACATGGAACAGCGACGACTCTCCCGATCCCCTTACCCGGGTGAGCAAAAAGCTCAAGGCTACGAGGTCAGCCTTGTCCAATTGGAGCAAACTGTCCTATGGAGACATCTTCCAAGCAGTACGGATTGCTGAAGATGACGTTAACCGTGCCGAGGCTAGGTTCGTTTCGGATCGCTCCACGGCGGCCAGGATTGCCCTGAACCTCACCAAGGCGATGCTTAAATTCAGGCTCAAAGTGGAGACTGACTTTTGGAAACAAAAAGCGAGGTTGAAATGGGATAGTGACGGGGACAAAAACTTAAAATACTTTCATGGTTGCGTCAACGGCCGCAGACGGAAGCTTACGATTCACCAAACTATGGACGAAGACGGGAACATCATCACCGACCAAAAGGGTATCCAGGAAGCTGCGACCGAATTCTACTCCAAATTATTCACCAAAGAGACGGTCCACAAAAACAATGCATTTCTTGATCAAATCCCCCGCCTCATTGACGACACCGACAATACTCAGCTGGAACGTCGTCCCTCCGAACAGGAAGTGAAAGACGCGGTGTGGGCTCTGAACGGACACAGCGCCCTCGGCCTTGACGAATTTTCGGGGGTATTCTTCCGATCGTGCTGGGACATTATCAAACAGGACATCATCGAAGCCGCTATTGCCTTCTTCGAAGGAGCCACCTATCCCAAAGCCATCTCCAGTGCCAACCTGATCCTTATTCCGAAAAAAGACAATCCGGAGTCCTTTCGCGACTTTCAGCCTATCAGTCTGTGCACTTTTACTAACAAGATAATCTCCAAGATCGTCGCAACAAGAATGGTGGGCCTTCTCCCCAAGATCATCTCTAACGAGCAAAGCGGGTTCGTCCGTGGGAGGAACATCCAAGACAATATCATACTAGCCCAGGAATTAATCACTTGTATGAAATTCCCTGTCAGAGGAGGCAACATCGCCGTCAAGATTGACATGGAAAAAGCTTATGACAGGCTGGACTGGCAATTTATGATCTGGGTCTTTAGAGCATTCGGATTCTCTGAAACTTGGACCAACACAGTGTGGAGATCCATCAGCAACTCGTAGTTCTCCACCGTCATTAATGTCCATGCCGAGGGATTCTTCAAATCTAGCCGCGGGGTGAGGCAAAGCGACCCTCTATCATCCACAGTCTTCATTATTATGGCCGATGCCCTCAGTAGAAACCTCAATAACATGATCAGAGTCCCGTATTTCCAATAATATCACACTGCCAGCGGATGTCCTACCATAACCCATCTGGCTTTTGCTGACGACTTACTCATCTTCTCTTCTGGGGACGAAGGAGCAGTTCAAGTGGTTCACAATACCCTGCAGCGATACTCCAGTTGCTCAGGTCAGAAAATCAACCCTTCCAAAAGCGTCATCTATGTCCACCACAACATCAATACTGAACATGCTAGCAGGATTTCCAACTTAACTTTATTCTCTGTTGATCATCCCCCATTCAACTATCTCGGATGCCCCCTGGTGTACGGGAAATCCAATGCCAGGATCTTCGAGAAGTTAATCTCTAGAGTCAGGAACAAGATTGAAGGGTGGCACAATGCCACCTTATCCCCAGGAGGCAAGATGATCCTCATCAAGCATGTGCTCACCTCAGTTCCCATCTATAATCTTGTCGCTTGCTTCCCGCCTTTGAAGGTTCTTACCACGATCGAGCAGATATTTTGCAACTTCTTTTGGAGGCATTGCAACGGTCAGGATAAACACCATTGGGCGAGTTGGGACTCCATGGCTCAGCCGACAGAGGTTGGGGGGCTGGGATTTACCAAACTTACCCATATCGTTCAAGCTTTTTCGATGAAAATGTGGTGGCACCTTCGCACGACCAAGAATTTATGGACCAGTTTCATGAAAGCTAGGTACTTCAAACACATCCACCCTTCAGAGGCTACATCCAATAGCAGATCATCGGCGGCTTGGCGCCGTATCCTGATCGGGCATAACCTGGCCGAACAGGCCATCAGGTTACACCTGGGCACCGGCGATTCCAATCCTTTCCGGGAGAGATGGACCGGGGATAGCTTGATCCCCAGCATCTCGGTATTCCTGAGAGACTGTAGTATCAAAGACTTGTGGAACCACACTACCAACGCCTGGGACTGGGTTAAGATGTGTGAATGGGGAGGCTACGAGATGGAGGTTCGCGTCCGCCAGCGCGGACTTAGGATCGGTCCCGAGACCGACGAGTGGAGATGGACGCTCGAGGGTTCCGGTGCATTCTCTATGAGGTCGGCTAGATCCTCTCTCCTTTAGACGGGCCAGCCTACACAGATTACAGCTCTCTACTGGCACTCATGCATCCCTAAGAAGTGGTCTTTCCTCATGTGGAGAGTCATGAGGATGAAATTGCCTACCGACGATATTCTCAACACCATAGGGATCAGCTTAGCATCAGCCTGCAATTGCTGTTCTGATCACCAGATGGAGACTATAGACCACATCTTTTGCCAAGGGAACCTGCCCAGAGGCATTTTGAGGACCCTTCACCAACGCTTCAGTATCGAGCCGAGTAGAAGACGCTTCCACGATCTTGCTGTCGAGTGGGGCAGCAACTCCCACGGGCACCAGATCGTCGCAGCGGCTGCAACGTGGGTGATTTGGAAGAATCGCAACAAGGCGAGATACGAAGGCTATATTCTCCCAGCCGACCAGCTCCTTCGGAAAGTCTACCGCCAATGCCGCAAACGGAGCACCCTGTGTCCCCACTGCCCGAGCACATTCTAGACGACGCTTCAGAGCCACCCCTAACCGGGAGCGTCGACCCCCACCTCTTTTGTTTTTTTGCGGGTATACTTGTATAGGCATTTTCTTTTTGTGCCTTGTATACGCCCAGGCTTCGGCATTTTGAGCCTTGATTAATATGTCGTCAATTTTTCCATATATATATATATATATATTTATATATATATATATGGATTGTCTAGCCCAGCTTGGATGCGATACGATCTGAGAATTCCTATATATTGTATTACTGGAATAATCCAGACAAATCATAGAAAGCCGTAGGATTGATTGGCCGCTTGTAAGCCGACTTGTTTGTGATATGTTTTCTCCTGTTAGCAACTAAGGAACATGGACTACCGTGGTGTGTGGTCCAACCCATGTCCTTGTTTGGTTGTTGGGTTGGGCTATTGTGCTGCGATAGACTATGGATCGAAGTTGCGATCAGAAGCCCTTCACATGCCCATGGTTATAGGATATATCTTATCTCGGCACGATATTAGCAACGTTTGTCCTTGTTTCATTGTAAGGGTGTCGTATTGTCTTAATGATATGGTATAAGCCTATAACTCTTGAATCATGTCTTAATTTACTCTTTGGGTTTTGTCTTATTCTTCATGTGCTCCCTTGTGGTACTTGCTATTCGAGGCCTGACCCTGCTGGTTTTGTTTGGCCAGATATCATAGCAACATCAGGGATCCAGTCTTCTACCCGAACAATGGTGCACCCCAGGAGTATAGGCGCCAGGGACCATGAGTAGGTTTCTTCTTCACTGCTCTGATATCTTCTATTTTGTACTTGATATTTAGCCACCGGCATCTGTTTAGCCGGCTATTCTGGACATTAGTTTCCTTTTACAAAATTATAATTAAATCAGACTGCAGCTGACTACGGTTATATACCTATGACTCTCGGTACTAGCTTATCATTTTGTATAGCTAGGCTCATGATTTATTTTGATAAAGCGTCAGGGACGCCTTATTGCTTTGTCTTAAATGATCATTATTTACTGCTTTTTGTTTTGATTGATTGAAACATAGATGCTCTGTGAGACCATAGGAGACTTGATAGTAGCGTGTACCTCCTTGTCTCTTGACAGCTACGATTATCGTATGACGATTGCATACCTCATATGGTGTAGCTGGCCTAGTTACCCTCAGTATTATGGTACTAGGGCATGACAAGGTTTTATGGATTCATACTTAGAGTACACATACTATGGTACGACATATAAGAGGATGACCATGTGACCATGACACGTGATTCCAAGATCAAGATAGGGTTAATCTAAGCAACTTAAATCGGTAGAAGCATTGGAAGGGAACAAAATCTCGAGATCGTACATTACCAGCCACCCTAGGCCTTCTCCTAACATGTCGGGTTGGCCGCCACGAATACGGTTTCATCCGCCTATAGTGGATGACTATATCCGACTCCTACGTGCTATATGTTATATGTTTTAGCACGGTGGCCTTACGAGAGACCGGTGCAAAATCAAAGTGCTATGTGTATATATATATATATATATATATATATATGGATTGGCTATCCCTACTTGGATGCGATATGATCTGAGGATTCCTATATATTACATTACTGGGATAATCTAGACAAATCATAAAAAGTCGTAGGATTGAATGGTCGCTTGTAAGCCGACTTGTTTGTGATATGTTTTCTTCTGTTAGCAACTGAAAATAGGGACTATCGTGGTACGTGGTCCAACACATGTCCTTGTTTGGTTGTTGGGTTGGACTATTGTGCTACGATAGACTATGGACCGAAGTTGCGATCAGAAGCCCTTCACCTGCCCATGGTTATAGGATATTTCTTATCTCGGCACGATATTGGCACCGTTTGTCCTTGTTTGGTTGTAAGGGTGTCATATTGTCTTGATGATATGGTATAAGCCTATAACTCTTGAATCAGGTCTTAATTTACTCTTTGGTTTTTGTCTTAATCTTTATGTGCTCCCTTGTGGTACTTGTTATTCGGGGCCTGACCCTACTGGTTTTGTTTGGCCAGATATCGTAGCAACATCAAAGAATCCAGTCTTCTACCAGAATAATGGTGCACACCAGGAGTATGGGCGCCAGGGACCATGAGTGGGTTTTCTTTTCACTGCTCTGATAACTTCTATTTTGTACTTGGCATTAAGCCACTGACAACTGTTTAGCCGGCTGTTCTGGACAGTAGTTTCCTTTTACATAATTGTAATTAAATTAGACTGCAGCTGACTACGGTTATGTACCTATGACTCTCGGCACTAGCTTATCATTTTATATAGCTAGGCTCATAATTTATTTTGATGAAGCGTCGGGGACGCCTTATTGCTTTGTCTTAAATGATCATTATTTACTGCTTCTTATTTTGATTGATTGAGACATAAATGCTCTGGGAGACCATATGAGACTTGATTGTAGCATGCACCCCCTTGTCTCTTAACAGCCACGATCGTCGTATGACGTTTGTATACCTTATATGGTGTAGCTGGCCTAGTTAGCCTCAGTATTCCGGTACTAGGGCATGACAAGGTTTTATGGATTCATACTTAGGGTACACGTACTATAATACGACATATAGAAGGATGACCATGTGACCACGACAAGTGATTCCAAGATCAAGATAGGGTTAATCTAAGCAACTTAAATCAGTAGAAGCATTGGGAGGGAACAAAATCTCAAGATCGTACGTTACCAGCCACCCTAGGCCTTATCTTAACGTGTCGGATTGGCCATCACGAATATGGTTTCATCCGCCTATAGTGGATGACTATATCCGACTCCTACGTGCTATGTGTTATATGTTTTAGCACGGTGGCCTTACGGGAGACCGCTGCATAATCAAAGTGCTACGTGTATATATATATATGGATTGGCTAGCCCTGCTTGGATGCGATACGATCTGAGGATTCATATATATTACATTACTGGGATAATCTAGTCAAATCATAGAAAGTCGTAGGATTGAATTGTCGCTTGTAAGACGACTTGTTTGTGATATGTTTTCTTCTGTTAGCAACTGAAGAACATGGACTATCGTGGTACGTGGTCCAACACATGTTCTTGTTTGGTTGTTGGGTTAGGCTATTGTACTGCGATAGACTATGGACCGAAGTTGCGATCAGAAGCCCTTCACCTGCCCATGGTTATAGGATATTTCTTATCTCGGCACGATATTGGCACCGTTTGTCCTTGTTTGGTTGTAAGGGTGTCATATTATCTTGATGATATCGTATAAGCCTATAACTCTTGAATCAGGTCTTAATTTACTCTTTGGTTTTGTATTATTCTTTATGTGCTCCCTTGTGGTACTTGTTATTCGGGGTCTGACCCTACTGGTTTTGTTTGGCCAGATAACGTAACAACATCAAAGGATCCAGTCTTCTACCAGAATAATGGTGTACACCAGGAGTATGGGCGCCAGGGACCATGAGTGGGTTTTTTTTTTTACTGCTCTGATATCTTCTATTTTGTACTTGGCATTTAGCCACTGACACCTGTTTAGCCAGCTGTTCTGGACATTAGTTTCCTTTTACATAATTGTAATTAAATCAGACTGCAGCTTACTTTGGTTATGTACCTATGACTCTCGGCACTAGCTTATCATTTTGTATAGCTAGGCTTATGATTTATTTTGATGAAGCGTCGGGGATGCCTTATTGCTTTGTCTTAAATGATCATTATTTACTGCTTCTTATTTTGATTGATTGAGACATAAATGCTCTGGAAGACCATATGAGACTTGATTGTAGCATGCACCCCCTTGTCTCTTGACAGCCACGATCGTCGTATGACGTTTGCATACCTTATGTGGTGTAGCTGGCCTAGTTACCCTCAGTATTTCGGTACTGGGGCATGATAAGGTTTTACGGATTCATACTTAGGGTACACGTAATATGGTACAACATATAGGAGGATGACAATGTGACCACGACACGTGATTCCAAGATCAAGATAGGGTTAATCTAAGCAACTTAAATCGGTAGAAGAATTGGAAGGGAACAGAATCTCAAGATCATATGTTACCAGCCACCCTAGACCCTGTCCTAACGTGTCGGGTTGGCCGCCAAGGATACGGATTCATCCGCCTATAGTGGATGATTATATCCGACTCCTACGTGTTATGTGTTATATATTTTAGCACGATGGCCTTACGGGAGACCGTGAATAATTAAAATACTACGTGAATATATATATATATATATATATATATATATATATATATATATATATATATATATAATTTTTTATTTTTATTTTTTTGGAAAAGCAATTTAATTGAAAAGTTGACAGAACTAGGACCGGGTCCCACAGGCGGAAGACCCGGTTTCAAAATTCAAACAAACAAAAAACACAAAGCAAACGGGCGGGAGGATACCACGCTGCCCGAGGAAGGCGCGTGGCCCAAGGGGAGGGGGTCGGGGCCCGAGGAGACGCGGCCCGAAGGAAGGGCGAGGCCCGGGGTGGCTCCTCGGGGCTGCCGCGCCAAGCCAGCGGGGGAATGGGAGGGGCCGACGGCGGAGGCCGGCCCGTGGTTGACGCCCGAAGCCTGGAGGGCTCCGGCGGGGGAGGCTGGCCCGGATCGGCGCTGACGGAGACTGGGCGACGGGAGGGCTTGACCCCGGGGAGCCGAAGGGGGATGACCGCCGGAGAGCTAGAAGGGAAGGAGGGGGAGGGGCTAGACCACCGGCAGAGGGGGAAAACGACCACTGGGAAGGGCTAGACCGCCGGTGGAGGGGAGGTCGACCGCGGAGATAGGGAGCCGTGGTGGAGGCACGACCCCGGAGGGGGAAGGCGCGACGGCAAGAGAAAGAGGGAGGGGCTAGACCGCCGGGGAGCCGGAGGATGAGGCTCGACTCTGGGGAGGCGGGAAGGGATCCCGGCCGAAGGACTTAGGCGGCGGCGGGGCTAGAAATAGGGTCTCGACCCCCACTCCGAGTGCCAATGGGACACGACCGACTGAGCTGGGAAGGAGTACCAGTACCACCGGAGCGAGGTGGGGTCCTGGAAGTAGGCCGCCGTCGAGGAGGAAGGCTGAGCGACGGGAGGGGGGAGGTAGTCCGCGGCCAAGGCAGGGTGAGGCACGGAGGGAGGGAGCTCCTGGAGGAGGACCGTATCCAGAGCGGGAGGAGGCGCCTGGGGGGGCCGAGGAGGGGGGAGGCACGGATGGGGGAAGCGCCGGAGGAAAAGCGACAGCCGGGGCGGTGGGCACCTGGTCCGGAGGAGACGGAAAGGGCGGTCCGGGTGGAGCAGGGCTGGACCATGGAGCCGGGGAGATGGAGAGCGCTGGGAGGGGGGGAGGTGGGACCGAGGCAGTCGCCTCTCGGGGCTCGGGGAGGCGACTTGAGGGGGGAGAGCGGGGGGGTTGCGACCACAAGGGGGCGTCGCAGCGGCGAAGACGGCGACCGACTGGCTGGCTGACTGGGGCGATGGGCCTGGGGGTGGCACCGCAGCGGCGGAGACGGTGACCGGCTGGGGCGACGGGCCGGGGCCGAGGAGGGATGGACCCGAGGCTGACAGAGGGCGCCGAGCGCGGCTACGCCTACGACATCGAGGGCATCGACAGCGCCAAGGAAGCGAAAGGATGGAGGATGAGCCGCCGGACGTCGGGCAGACGCCGGCCGGCTGCGCTGGGGGAGAAGTGGTTCCCCGCAGGAGGAGCGTCCAGGGGACGCCCGGCCAACCGTAGGGACCGGGGCGGCCGGTCAGGAGGGGGTCCTCGGAGGGAAGAGGGGCGCCGGAGATCGGTCGGCCGCCATCGTTGCGCGGGGAGCAGATGAGCTCCTTCCCAAGGAAGCCAGGCCCAGAACCCTTGCTACCCTATGTGTGTGTGTATATATATATATATATATATATATATATATATATATATATATGGATTGGCTAGCCCTGCTTGGATGTGATACGATCTGAGGATTCCTATATATCGCATTACTGGAATGATCCAGACAAATCATAGAAAGCCGTAGCATTGATTGGCCGCTTGTAAGCCGACTTATTTGTGATATGTTTTCTTCTGTTAGCAACTGAGGAACATGGACTACCGTGGTGTGTGGTCCAACCCATGTCCTTGCTTGGTTGTTGGGTTGGGCTATTGTGCTGCGATAGACTATGGACCGAAGTTACGATCAGAAGCCCTTCACCAGCCCATGGTTATAGAAATATCTTATCTCAGCATAATATTGGCATCGTTTGTCCTTGTTTGGTTGTAAGGGTGTCATATTGTCTCGATGATATGGTATAAGCCTATAACTCTTGAATCAGGTCTTAATTTACTCTTTGGGTTTTGTCTTATTCTTTATGTGCTCCCTTGTTGTACTTGCTATTCGGGACCTGACTCTGCTGGTTTTGTTTGGCCAGATATCATAGTAGCATCAGAGGATCCAGCCTTCTACCCGAACAATGGTACACACCAGGAGTATGGGCGCCAGGGACCATGAGTGGGTTTTTTCTTTACTGCTCTGATATCTTCTATTTTGTACTTGACATTTAGCCACCGGCACCTGCTTAGCCGACTATTCTGGACATTAGTTTTTTTTTACATAATTGTAATTAAATCAGACTGCAGCTGACTACGGTTATGTACCTATGACTCTCGGTACTAGCTTATCATTTTGCATATCTAGGCTCATGATTTATTTTGATAAAGCGTCGGGGACGTCTTATTACTTTGTCTTAAATGATCATTATTTACTGCATCTTATTTTAATTGATTAAGACAAATGTTCTGTGAGACCGTAGGAGACTTTATTGTAGCATGCACCCCCTTATCTCTTGACAGCCACGATCGCCGTATGACGTTTGCATACCTCATATGGTGTAGCTGGCCTAGTTACCCTCAGTATTTCAGTACTGGAGCATGACAAGGTTTTATTCGTATCCCATACAGGTCTATTTTTCAGACTTGTGGGGTGTTGCGATTATAGGAGTCTCAATCAAAACATATTCCCCTTGATCTCCTGATTCGTCTTCTCTTTCTCCCACCTTGATTGCTAACTTGATTATCATCCTCGATTCCTTTCCGTCCTGTCTTTTGATACCTTGTATCCTTTTTCTTAGGGGCACATCATTCTTGGCTATTGGAGGAGCTGGCATGGGAGAGAATCCAGTAGAGCAGGAATAAGTTGGAGATCAACAAGGGGTAGCCCCTCTACCTGGACAGATTCACATCGAGAACGTTACCGAGCATGCGCCAGTTGACCCGCAGAGGCCAGAGGTTCCCGTACCTCCAGTGATGCCGGTAGTACCAGTAATACTAGATGCACCGATACTATTGCAGATTATCAGAGGTTTATTGGAGACTCGACAACGCCAGACGGCAGCCCAACAGTAACAACAGACCCAGCAGCAAGAATATAATGTATTACTGAATTAGGGGTTACAACTATCTCTTGAGAGGAGCGTCAGAAATGACTCGGGAGCGTCGGAGAGATTTTGTCGACTTAACCCGAGGTACTTTGATGGCATGGAGGATGCCATTACAGCGGATGCTTGGCTTTAGGATCTCGCCCGTAACTGGTGGGCATCAGAAGAGGTTGGAATGAGGCGTCCTATTCCATGGGATAGCTTCAGTACCAAGTTCAAGGCCAAGTACTTTGGCGTGGTAGCTCAGTATGAGCTACAACAGAGATTTATCAGCCTCAAGCAGGCTGGTAGGACGGTAGATGGCTATGCAGCTGAGTTCTACAGATTGAGTCGGTTTGCACCGACGATGGTAGCTACAGAGCCAGAGAAGGCTATGAGGTTCCAGCAGGGACTTCACTTAGATATTATGCAACTGGTCGATGGGCATGACTAGCAGACATTCGATACGGTATTGATGGCGGCTCGAAGGTACGAGCTTACTATTCAAAGGTTATCAGCAAGGACCGGAGGCCAGAAGAGGTCTCATACACAGAGTACGGGAGGAGGAGGAACAGTACCTCGGATGTTAGCACCAGTGCCAGGCGTCCGTATTCATGGTGCAGCACCGGTCACGACAGTAGTGACTGCTCCAGTTTGACAGCAGCAACCGAGACACCAACAATGTCAGGATGCACCAGTAGGTTGCACTTATTGTGGTATGGGAGGGCACACTCAGGAAGTGTGTCATTCAATGAATGGGTACTGGTTGAGGTGTGGAGGTTCAGACTACCGTGTAGCTACTTGTCTACAGATACAGAGGCCATGAGGGCCAGATCAACAGATTTCGGTGTTGCCAACTCCAGAGGTAGCACCGTATCAAGGGCCAACACTAACAGTAAGCCCATTAGCCCAGCGTCTATTACTGATGCAGGCTCAGATTGTCACCCCCAGTTTCCAAAAATAGGGGTATTTTTGTCATTTTTTATTTTAGAATATTTTTGAAATTATTTATTTATTTATAATATTATTTTGGGGTTATTTGAGTTGGGTTCGAATTTCAGGTCAATCCGACTTGAAACGGGGACCCGGGGTAGTTTTGACTCTAGTGGGACCCACACACTAGTTAGGCATGGCCCACATAATATTAATTTTAGTCCACATGATATTAATTTTATTTAGTAGTTAGACTAATTATTTATGGATATGTTTAGTTTAATTAGAGACTTAAAACTAGACTAATTTGACCTCAACCTTTAACCCATTCTTAATTTAAATCAAATAGGTCAAGTGGGGGCATTTTGGACTTTTCTAATGGGGACACCTCACCCTTTTTGGGTAGCCACCTATGGGGGGGATAAGGAGTGAGTCATCATCTCTTCCATTTCATTTTATCCATCCATTTTCTCTCTCATGTTCTTTCCCAAATTTTTAGAGAGCAACCCCATTGATTTCATCTCCAAATCAACTCCTTCTTCTACCAAATCTTCTTCATTTCTCCTCTACTCCATGAAAGGAAGGAGCTAGCCAAGTTTGGGAGGATTCGGAGCTCGTTCGTGTCCTTTTGGAATCTCTACGTGTCGGTGTCGTGTCGGAAGGCTTTTTCCTTTGAATCTCTCTCCCGGAAGGTATAATCTCTCCTCTAATCCACCCCAACATGCATATAGGATTATTTTGAACCCATAGGAATGACCCCCATGGTTGTATCTCTGTTTGTGTCCATTTCGTGTCCATTTGGAAGTCATATGTGTGTCCTGTGTGTTGTGGTTGTGTCCTAGTGGAAAAATCCCTATTTTGGACACTTGTATGCATAAATATAATGTAGGAATAATTAATTAGTGTTTTAATCTCAGATTTATATATTTAGAGAGTTGTTCCTAATGTGTTCTTTATGGTATCATATTCATTTTATATTTGGAATGGTGTGTCTCTTTATATATATATATATATATATATATATATATATATATTTATATATATATATATATATATATATATATATATATATATATATATATATATATATATATATATATATATATATAACTAGTGTCTATGTATGTATGTATATATATATATATATATATATATATATATATATATATATATATATATATATATATAATATATATATATATATACATACATACATACAAAAAAAAAAAAAAAAAAAAAAAAAATATATATATATATATATATATATATATATATATATATATATATACATACATACATACATAGACACTAGTTATATATATATATATATATATATATATATATATATATATATATATATATATATATTTTTTTTTTTTTTTTTTTTTTTTTTTTTTTTTTTTTTTTTTTTTGAGTGTCATATATATATATATCTTATGGTTGTGTGTGTAACTATATTATTAGGTATCTTGATTATATATTTGTATGTGTGTCTTATATATATATATACATAAGTTGTGGGTGTGTCTTTTTTAAAATGAGTTCTTAAAATATTTTCATATGTATATATTATAATGAGAGTGTCAATATATACATTTTTTTTTGTGAGTGGAATGTGCATATATATTTATTTGTGTGTGTGGATAGATGGTTAGAGAGTGAGGGAATGAGCAGGAAAGCAACAGGAATAAGCAGTAAGCAATATGCAATAAGCAGGAATAAGCAGTAAGCAGAAGCAGTGCAGGATGGTTTTTGAAGTTTTTTGTGGTCCCGAAACATCCCCTTTTGAACCACCTTAGCCCCAAATACCTACCCCCACTTGTCAACCACATTTAGTACTGTGAAACCCCTAAGTTAGAGAGTGTTATTAGTGTGTTAGATGGTTAGTGGAGTAGTGTTTATAGTGGTAGAAAATAAGGTTGGTCATGTTATATTGTATGTCATGTTAGGATACATTAGGGGGTTTGTGGTAGTTGTTTGAGTTGGTTCTTGAGAGTTATTTTAGGAGTAGCATTCTAAGTTAGATGGGGGTTAGATAGATGATGTTTGTGAGGGAGAGTGAGTGTAGTTTAGAAGAAATGGGTTATGTTAGATGTGGTATCTTGATATCTCAAGATTACCTTAAGGTAATGTTGGGATGACCAACATGGAAGATAAGATGGATTAGATGCCCAAGAACCCTAGATTTTTGGTTGGTAAATCCTAGATAGGATAGTATCTAGCTAACCTAAGAAGCCTAGGCTAGTATCCTGAGATCTAGAAGGATTTCCTTTGCAATGGGCATGGTATCGGGAATACCTTGTAAGGGTAAATATAAGGGGTATTGGGTAATATAAGGTATTGGGTTTCTAATTGCTAGATGGGATTAGAAATAGGTTGTCTTGGTATATAATGACTAGATGAGGGTAGTTTAGACTAGTCTTGACCCCCGTTGACCAAGAGTTGACTTTTTGACCCAAAGTCAACTTCAAGTCAACACTTGACTTAGAATTGACCGAAACCAAACCAGAGTTGACCAGTTGACTGAAAGGCAACTGTTAGTCAACATTTGACTTGTTTGACCTAGGGTTGACCCAGGGTTGACTCAGTATTGACCAGAGTTGACCAGAGTTGACTTTTTGACCAAAAGTCAACTGTAAGTCAACCCTTGAACCAGATTGACCTAGTTTGGCTTGGATTGACTCCCAGTGACCTGGTATGACCTAATATGAGCCAGTATGACCTAGTGTGACTCATTCTGACCTAGATTGACCTAGTTTTGACTTAGACTTGCATTCATGACTTGAATTAGCTTCCTTTTTCAGTATTTAGTCCTGTTTGACTCATAGTATCTTATTTTAGGTCTGTGATCACTCTGAGCGTCTGTTCACCCTATCAGCTCAGGACCACAGGGGAGTACATTCACTGATAGTTTTTATTGTCTTGATATCTGCTATATCCGATTCAGTTGTAGTGTTATACTCGATTTCCAGTCACGACAGTTTACGGACTAGTATATGTTGGATCATGACATTGGATGTTATTCCTAGAGTTACATGGTATATTGGTACATATTCTGTCTTATTTCAGTGTATTGGTATAGACACCGATTTCAAAAGGGGATTTGCTACCCTCTTATGGAATCCCGTGTCATAACGTGTCACGTCCAGATCCATTGTACTATTCGGGGATGGGGGAGTTATTAGTGGTTGTGTGATCAAATTCCCACATGGTTCTATGGTACATATGGTTCATAGCTATACCCTCGCCTCACGACGGGTAAATCCTTACCCTATAAGGTTCATAGCTTTCCATGGTGACTGGCCTTATCGTTCTATTGTATACAGGGTTCATAGCAGGTCGGATGGAAAGCCTGAGCATAATTTTCCCAAGCCGATCACATGACACACTAATAATTCAAGGCACCTTTTATATTTATTATCTTGGTGACTAAGTTCTGTTCGGGAGAAGGGTTACAGCCCCGGTCCTTGTTTGGTTTAAGGGTTGTAACTCGGCTTCCGAATAGTTCCCAAGTCGCCCTATATACATTCATATCGTCGTCCTTTTCAGTACTCACATCATGATATGTATTTCCAGTTGATTTTGTCTTGTATTTCATTACACTGTCTCTTATAGAATTTGTCAATTCATATGGAACTGCTGTTGGTGTTTGTACTTGCTCATTTTCTTGACAGGATACCGTTGACATATTATAGATAATTTCGAGGCTGATTGCCCGATCTACTATGGGGTAGAGTCTGACGGAGTAGACTTAGACCGTGGCTTGTTGGTAGAGCCACTAGATTTTGCTCACCCTGAGTAGTATAGCTAGTTAGGTTTGCCTGGCCTGCGAGCCAGCTAGCACTGTCAGTTGTAGTATCTATTATATATATTTTCTGAGACCATGGATGTTTGTGTATAGCTCTGACTTGTGAATCTTGGACTCATTTTCTGTTTCATCTATCGTATTTTCCTTTCCATGCTATCTACCTTAGTTTGATATATGTGATTGAGACTGTATTGCTATATCACCTCCATTCGGAGTGTATATACTGTACAGGTACCTTTATCTATTTTAGTCATAGTATTTACAGACCCTATATACAGTGTTCTACCGCCGATACTGCGGCGTAGGCTGGACGTAGCCACGTGCTCGTGCCCCTCTTCCAGGTGTGGGTCGTGACACGTTTTTGTGGTGGCCCATACAGGTCTGAGTCACAATTAGTGCGATCTCGTAATGGTGCTTGACTTAGAGTGCTACTTACGTGTCTGCGACTAGGATGTAGGATCTAGGGTATGATAGGAGTTACTCAATCACATTTTAGGAAATTTCTGATCTTTTGATTACCATGACAACTCTTCTTGTATTTGAATTCAATTGTCCTCCTTTGATAATATCTTATCATGTGCCATATTGATCTCTTGGGTTCAATTCTTCTTCAGGATGACGGTGACTCGTTCTCAGGCGGCAGGGCCTAGTACAGTTCCAGAGAGGTCAGATCCGGGAGGTCTTCCACCTCCGGCTATGGGAGTAGCAGTTGAGAGAGCAGTAGCCACAGTCCCTGCCCTTCAGGCAGGAGTAGCAACGGTAGTTCCCGGAGGTCTTCCACCTCCAGCTGAGGGAGCTGCAGTTCAGGGAGCTGCCACATCAGTCCCTGCCCTTCCGACGGAAGCAGCAGCAGCGACGGTTCCAGGAGGTCTTCTACCTCCATCAGTGAGACCGTCCATAGTTATCTCTGACATTCTTCCACCGTCGCCTCAGTTATCGACAGATACTCAGGAGATGAAGGCCCTTCTGCAGCAGATGCTGCAGACACAGAGAGCACAGGCAGAGGCATAGCATCGTCAGGCAGAGGTACTGCGATAGACTATGGAGAACTCGTATCAGCTAGCGATGGCAGCAGTGGAGAGAGGTACACAGACTACAGTTCAGGGAGCACCAGATCAGCAGCAGGATCAGGGGAGGCCCGGTATACACCTTGATTTCAGGAAGATGAGGCCGAGGGAGTTCAAGGGTACCGAGGGTATCCTATACGTGGATGACTGGCTAGAGGATGTCCAGCGGAGTCTGGAGTTGGCAGAGGTCCCGAGAGGTCTGTGGATGACATCTGCAGCGAGCCAGTTCTTCGATATGGCGCTGACTTGGTACCGCACGGATCCGCATGCGTCAGTGAGAGGTTTGTCTTAGGAGGACTTCAGGAAACTCTTTAAGGAGAAGTTCTACCCAGATGTAGCCTTGACAGCTTTGGAGGGCAGTTTGCCAGTCTGGTGCAGGGGAACTCGTCGGTAGACGAGTATGCAGAAGAATTCTTCCGTCTGAGCAGGTTCGTACCTAGTTTGGTCCAGGATGAGGGGTGCAAGGCCCGAAAGTTCCGGAGGGGTCTTGTACATGCAGTACGCACTCGTACCTCTGGGAGACGTGACGCGACCTTCGAGCAGATCCTGATAGAGGCGCAGATTGCAGAGGAGGACTTCGACCTCAAGCCGAAGAGGGGCATTGACGTTCTCGGAGCCAGCTCTAGTGCGGGGCCGGCAAAGCGCCCATATTTCTAGCAGAGGTAGTTTCAGCAGCAGCAGCCTCAGTTGCAGTTTCAGCAGGCACCGGCGCGTGCCCAGCAGCACCAGGGACAGGACCAGAGGCAGGACATCCAGTGTGCCTTCTGCAAGAAGATGGGGCACACCCGGGAGGCTTGTAGGATGAAGCTGGGAGTCTGTTTATTCTGTGGAGCTCCAGACCACCAGGTGAAGGACTGTGCGATCCGTGCAGCCAGACAGACAGGGCAGGACAGAGTGCAGTAGGCTATAGGAGGCCAGCAGGGGCGAGCTTTCACCATGACAGTTGAGCCCACTCAGGCAGTAGCATAGCATATAGCAGGTTCCAATCTTTCGAATCTCCTTTCCGCATTTGCCTTCTTATAAACTGTCTTGAACTTTGATTCTATCTGTTCTTGATCGTTGGATGAAAATTGTTCGTATGATGTGATTTCCTTCTGAGATAAGTCGTATGGGCTACATCACCTCGATTATGAGATCTAGAATCCTCTATGTTCATGCTAGCAGGCAGAGTGAGGACATATAGTCGGACTATGGACGTATTTCTCGGGTGTGGGAATTTAAGGTTTTCGCTGCCAAGCTAGCGGCAATACAAAAATTTTAAATACCATAATTCTAGAGGTATGTACCATAGTTGAGGACTCTGTGATTATCGTAGCCTTGCTCACTGGCATGACGGAGATTCTGAGTATCATGATTATTGGACAAACGCATACGATTATCAAATTGCATGAATTTTTTGTGTTTGCTTCGTTTTAATTTTTGAGGATGAATTCTTTTAAGGTGGATAGACTTGGAGTTCTATTTAAGAGTAATTTCAAATTTTATAATTTTAGTCATTTAATTCCTGCTTTGATTTTTGAGATTTTAAATCATTTTAAATTTTTAGCCATGACTTGTGATTTGACATTTTACAATTGTTTGGTTTTAATTTCGAGGACAAATTTTTTTAAGGTGGATAGATTTGTCACCCCCAGTTTCCAGAAATAGGGGTATTTTTTTCATTTTTCATTTTAGAATATTTTTGAAATTATTTATTTATTTATAATATTATTTTGGGATTATTTGAGTCGGGTTCGAATTTTAGCTCAATCCGACTTGAAACGGGGACCTGGGGTAGTTTTGACTCTAGTGGGACCCACACACTAGTTAGGCAAGGCCCACATAATATTAGTTTTAGTCCATATGATATTAATTTTAGTTAGTAGTTACACTAATTATTTATGGATATGTTTAGTTTAATTAGAGACTTAAAACTAGACTAATTTGACCTCAACCTTTAACCCATTCTTAATTTAAATCAAATAGGTCAAGTGGGGGCATTTTGGACTTTTCTAATGGGGACACCTCACCCTTTTTGGGCAGCCACCTATGGGAGGGGATAAGGAGTGAGTCATCATCTCTTCCATTTCATTTTATCCATTCATTTTCTCTCTCATGTTCTTCCCAAAATTTCTAGAGAGCAACCCCATTGATTTCATCTCCAAATCAACTCCTTCTTCCACCAAATCTTCTTCATTTCTCCTCTACTCCATGAAAGGAAGGAGCTAGCCAAGTTTGGGAGGATTCGGAGCTCGTTCGTGTCCTTTTGGAATCTCTACGTGTCGGTGTCGTATCGGAAGGCTTTTTCCTTTGAATCTCTCTCCCGGAAGGTATAATCTCTCCTCTAATCCACCCCAACATGCATATAGAATTATTTTGAACCCATAGGAAAGACCCCCATGGTTGTATCTCCATTTGTGTCCATTTCGTGTCCATTTGGAGGTCATAGGAGTGTCATTTGTGTTGTGGTTGTGTCCTAGTGGGAAAATCCCTATTTTGGACACTTGTATGCATAAATATAATGTAGGAATAATTAATTAGTGTTTTAATCTCAGATTTATATATTTAGAGAGTTGTTCCTAATGTGTTCTTTATGGTATCATATTTTATCATATTCATTTTATATTTAGAATGATGTGTCTCTTTATATATATATATATATATATATATATTTATATATATATATATATATATATATATATATATATATATATATATATATATATATATATATATATATATGACACTCAAATATATATATATATATATATATATATATATATATATATATATATATATATATATATATATATATATATATATATATATATATATATATTTGAGTGTCATATATATATATATATATATATATATATATATATATATATATATATATATATATATATATATTTATATATATATATATATATATATATATATATATATATATATATATATCTTATGGTTGTGTGTGTAACTATATTATTAGGTATCTTGATTATATATTTGTATGTGTGTCTTATATATATATATACATAAGTTGTGGGTGTGTCTATTTTAAAATGAGTTCTTAAAATATTTTCATATGTATATATAATAATGAGAGTGTCAATATATATATATATATATATATATATATATATATATATATATATATATATATATATATATATATATATATATATATATATATATATATATATTTTTTGTGAGTGGAATGTGCATATATATTTATTTGTGTGTGTGGATAGATGGTTAGAGAGTGAGGGAATGAGCAAGAAAGCAGTAGAAATATGCAGTAAGCAATAAGCAGTAAGCAGGAATAAGCAGTAAGCAGAAGCAGCGCAGGATGGTTTTTTGGAGTTTTTGTGGTCTCGAAACATCCCCTTTTGAACCACCTTAGCCCCAAATACCTACCCCCACTTGTCAACCACATTTAGTACTACGAAACCCCTAAGTTAGAGAGTGTTATTAGTGTGTTAGATGGTTCGTGGAGTAGTGTTTATAGTGGTAGAAAATAAGGTTGGTCATGTTATGTTATATGTCATGTTAAGATACATTAGGGGGTTTGTGGTAGTTGTTTGAGTTGTTTCTTAAGAGTTATTTTAGGAGTAGCATTCTAAGTTAGATGGGGGTTAGATAGATGATGTTTGTGAGGGAGAGTGAGGGTGGTTTAGAAGAAATGAGTTATGTTAGATGTGGTATCTTGATATCTCAAGATTACCTTAAGGTAATGTTGGGATGACCAACATGGAAGATAAGATGGATTAGATGCCCAAGAACCCTAGATTTCTTGGTTGGTAAATCCTAGATAGGATAGTATCTAGCTAACCTAAGAAGCCTAAGATTACCTTATGGTAATGTTGGGATGACCAACATGGAAGATAAGATGAATTAGATGCCCAAGAACCCTAGATTTCTTGGTTGGTAAATCCTAGATAGGATAGTATCTAGCTAGCCTAAGAAGCCTAGGCTAGTATCCTGAGATCTATAAGGGTTTCCTTTGTAATGGGCAAGGTATCGGGAATACCTTGTAAGGGTAAATATAACGGGTATTGGGTAATATAAGGTATTGGGTTTCTAATTGCTAGATGGGATTAGAAATAGGTTGTCTTGTTATATAATGACTAGATGAGGGTAGTTTAGACTAGTCTTGACCCCGGTTGACCAAGAGTTGACTTTTTGACCCAAAATCAACTTCAAGTCAACACTTGACTTAGAATTGACCGAAACCAATCCAGAGTTGACCAGTTGACTGAAAGGCAACTGTTAGTCAACATTTGACTTATTTGACCTAGGGTTGACCCAGGGTTGACTCAGTGTTGACCAGAGTTGACCAGAGTTGACTTTATGACCAAAAGTCAACTGTAAGTCAACCCTTGAACTAGATTGACCTAGTTTGACTTGGATTGACTCCCAGTGACCTGGTATGACCTAGTATGAGCCAGTATGACCTAGTGTGACTCAGTCTGACCTAGATTGACCTAGTTTTGACTTAGACTTGCATTCATGACTTGAATTAGCTTCCTTTTTCAGTATTTAGTCCTGTTTGACTCATAGTATCTTTTTTTAGGTCTGTGATCACTCTGAGCGTCTGTTCACCCTATCAGCTCAGGACCACAGGCGAGTACATTCACTGATAGTTTTCATTGTCTTGATATCTGCTATATCCGATTCAGTTGTAGTGTTATACTCGATTTCCAGTCACGACAGTTCACGGACTAGTATATGTTGGATCATGACATGGGATGTTATTCCTAGAGTTACATGGTATATTGGTACATATTCTATTTTATTTCAGTATATTGGTATAGACACCGATTTCAAAAGGAGACTTGCTACCCTCTTATGGAATCCCGTGTCATAACGTGTCATGTCCAGATCCATTGTACTATTCGGGGATAGGAGAGTTATTAGTAGTTGTGTGATCAAATTCCCATATGGTTCTATGGTACATATGGTTCATAGCTATACCCTCGCCTCACGACTGGTAAAGCCTTACCCTATACGGTTCATAGCTTTCCATGGTGACTGGCCTTATCGTTCTATTGTATACAGGGTTCATAGCCGGTCGGATGGAAAGCCTGAGCATATTTTTCCCAAGCCAATCACATGACACACTAATAATTCAAGGCACCTTTTATATTTATTATCTTGGTGAATAAGTTCTGTTCGGGAGAAGGGTTACAGCCCCGGTCCTTGTTTGGTTTAGGGGTTGTAACTCGGCTTCCGAATAGTTCCCAAGTTGCCCTATATACATTCATATCGTCGTCTTTTTTAGTACTCACATCATGATATGTATTTCCAATTGATTTTGTCTTGTATTTTATTACACTGTCTCTTATAGAATTTGTCAATTCATATGGAACTGCTGTTGGTGTTTGTACTTGCTCATTTTCCTGACAGGATACCGTTGACATATTACAGATAATTTCGAGGCTGATTGCCCGACCTACTATGGGGTAGAGTCTGACGGAGTAGACTTAGACCGTGGCTTGTTGGTAGAGCCACTAGATTTTGCTCACCCTGAGTAGTATAGCTAGTTAGGTTTGCCTGGCCTGCGAGCCAGCTAGCACTGTCAGTTGTAGTATATATTATATATATTTTCTGAGACCATGGATGTTTGTGTATAGCTCTGACTTGTGAATCTTGGACTCATTTCCTATTTCATCTATCGTATTTTCCTTTCCATGCTATCTACCTTAGTTTGATATATGTGATTGAGACTGTATTGCTATGTCACCTCTATTCGGAGTGTATATACTATACAAGTACCTTTATCTGTTTTAGTTGTAGTATTTACAGACCCTATATACAGCATTCTACTATCGATATTGCGGCGTAGGTTGGACGTAACCACGTGCTCGTGCCCCTCTTCAGGGTACGGGTCGTGACACAGATGTACCAACAAGTACAACATCATGTAGGGTAGCAGAGGCCGTAACAACAGGGCCAGGGAAGGCAGCAGCAGAGAGTCCAACAGGGGCAGAGGCAAATAGAATTTTGAGTATTAGAGCAGAGGTTGGCCAAAGGCGGTCCGATTGTGGGTAAGTTTTCAGTATTATCTATTATAATTCCTTGAGTTCTATATTCGAAGAGTGAAGGCGACTTTCTCGTCTCACTCATCTACTCTCGTATCATATGATACGTGATATTTATCATGTGTCTTGATTACGAGAGAACGTCTTGGGCAGAGTCTCGTTCTTGGTTAAGTCATCGGTATCGACTTATCTCAAGCGTTGACCCTTGTCCACTTTGGGAGTCAGCGTAGGACCTCGAGGACGAATTCCTACCCAACTGAATCGGGAGGCATATTTTATTCGTATATCTCTGATCACTTTTCTTCTAGGGTATGATTATTGCTTGTGCTTTTACTTAATTATTCTTGCTTTCGTAATCTGTTCATATACCTTGTGTTGTTTGATAATTGTGCTTTCTATATATCCTGAGTGTATTTCGTGATCTGAGAGCGCGCTCAACTAGCCTTATCGAAATTTCGAGGATGAAATTTTTCTAAGGAGGGTAGAGATGTCACTCCTCGTTCCCGGAATACGTAATTTTTGATTTTTCAGTATGTGGTATCTGGCACCTGTATCTTGATTATATGTATCATGTATTTGTAACTGGCCATGGCATGGAACAGTATCTTGTTGCGGATTAGTATGCCACCCCTTGTCCTTGTCTGGTTGGAGGCTTGGTTCACTAATTCGATGATAAGATATTTGAAACGTGTTGTGGTTAGGATTTTATTTAAATAATTTAATTAGTTGTATCATGTAGCATTTAACATGTTATTAGTCATATGGTTAAGAGCATGCTTAAGATTAGGGTTTCTTTGAGTCAACCCAACCCCTATATATATTCTCTTCCTCTCTCTCTCTCTCTCTCTCTCTCTCCTCATTCACTTTTTTATTTCTTTTCCTCAAACAACATTTAGGTAAGTACACCTTGCACCAAGTAGAAAGATTCTTGCATTTTTCATTTCTTACTTTTTCTTTTGATATTATTTGTGTATATTGTTCTTCTCAACATCCTCTACAAGTTTAGTTCTTGGATTTTTTAATTTTAATGTCTAGTTTTGAGTAGATCTAAGTTTCTAAAACTAGGATTTTATGGATTTTTGTGGTTTTGATCTATCAAACTTCCTTACTTTCGAAAAATTACTTATTTCATGTGTAGGGAATTCAATTCTACCCAATTTTGGCTTTTGAAATGTCGAATTTCAACTTCGTATGAGAAAGTTATGCCATTTTCGTGTTCATGGCTTCCCCACACCTTTTGGTGTTGTCGGGACGATGAACAGTGCCGCGCGTAGCTTATTCGCTGCCGCGTGCCGCGCGCCGTGCTTGCGCGCAACATGTGCTATGGGCGATTTTGCTCGCGCGCACCTTGCGTGATTTTTCTACAGTGCAACGTGCGTCGTACTTGCACACAATATGCGCCGTAGGCAGTTTTGCACGCGCACCAGTGCACAAATCACTCCAAATGACTATTTTTGCCCGTTTGAGCTATTTTGTAGCTAAAATTTTGAGAAACTCAAACATAAAAGTTGTAGATCTTTGTCTTGGCTTCAAGAATCTTTATGTCTAACTTTAACCAGAATTTATATGTGACTTATGGTACCTTGCGCACCTCATACACCTTGCACCTTGCATACCTCGCACACCTTGTACCTTACGTACCTTGTGCACCTTGTGCACCTTGCACCTTGTTCACCTTTGACCTTGACTTCTTGTCCTGACCTTAGTGTGCCATTAATATCTGAGACTTGCGTGTCCTATATGACTTTTATGTCACGAGGGGTCCATGTGACTTCCTAACTTGACTATGTTCCTGACTTACCTGTATACGTGCTGGTACATTTTCTAAGTGTGTATTGAGGTACAATATTAGTATGCACTGCGATGCTATTTAATGAATACACTGAGGTGTGACTCTGTGTGCTAAGTGATCATTTTGTTATATATCAATACATATGTACCTTCCAGCACAGTCATGGTAATTGGTCAGTAATAGTATCGTGGTATATTGATTGTTGTTTGATGCATTACACTAAGAATGAATCTAGATTAGGGACTCCTTGAGCCGATGTGGATTTATACTTAGGGTACACGTACTATGGTACAACATATAGGAGAATGACCATGTGACCACGACACGTGATTCCAAAATCAAGATAGGGTTAATCTAAGCAACTGAAATCGGTAGAAGCATTGGGAGGGAACAGAACCTCGAGATCGTACGTTACCAGCCACCCTAGGCCCTGTCCTAAAGTATCGGGTTGGCTGCCACGGATACGGTTTCATCCGCCTATAGCGGATGACTATATCCGACTCCTACGTGCTATGTGTTATATGTTTTAGCACGGTTGCCTTACGGGAGATCGGTGCATAATCAAAGAGCTACGTGTATATATATATATATATATATATATATATATATATATATATATATATATGGATTGGCTATTCCTGCTTAGATGCGATACAATCTGAAGATTCCTATATATTATATTACTGGGATAATCCAGACAAATCATAGAAAGCCATAGAATTGATTGGCCGCTTGTAAGCCGACTTGTTTGTGATATGTTTTCTTCTGTTAGCAACTGAGGAACATAGACTATCGTGGTGCGTGGTCCAACCCATGTCCTTGTTTGGTTGTTGGATTGGGCTATTGTGCTCGATAGACCATGGACCGAAGTTGCGATCAGAAGTCCTTCACCTGCCCATGGTTATAGGTTATATCTTATCTCGACACGATATTGGTACCGTTTATCCTTATTTGGTTGTAAGGGTGTCGTATTATCTCGATGATATGGTATAAGCCTATAACTCTTGAATCAGGTCTTAATTTATGCTTTGGGTTTTGTCATATTCTTTATGTGCTCCCTTGTGGTACTTACTATTCGGGGCCTGACCCCGCTGGTTTTGTTTGGCCAGATATCGTAGCAGCATCAGAGGATCCAGCCTTCTAACTGAACAACGGTGCACACCAGGAGTATAGGCACCAGGGACCATGAGTGGGTTTCTTCTTTACTGCTTTGATATCTTCTATTTTGTACTTGGCATTTAGCCACCGGCACCTGTTTAGCCGGCTGTTTGGACATTAGTTTCCTTTTACATAATTGTAATTAAATCAGGCTGCAGCTGACTACAGTTATGTACCTATAACTCTCGGTACTAGCTTATCATTTTGTATAGCTAGGCTCATGATTTATTTTGATTAAGCGACGAGGAAGCTTTATTGCTTTGTCTTAAATAATCATTATTTACTGCTTCTTGTTTTGATTGATTGACACATAGATGCTCTGTGAGACCATAGGAGACTAGATTGTTGCATGCACCCCCTTGTCTCTTGACAGCCACGATCGTCGTATGACGTTTGTATACCTCATATGGTGTAGCTGGCCTATTTACCGTCAGTATTACGGTATTGGGGCATGACAAGGGACAAAGTCGTGATTTCGGTGCTCGTCCATAAGAAAATATAAGAGAGTCCATACCTTGCTCTTAGAACTTTGCCATC
The DNA here is from genome assembly GCA_029216955.1 of Iris pallida. NCBI lineage: Eukaryota > Viridiplantae > Streptophyta > Magnoliopsida > Asparagales > Iridaceae > Iris > Iris pallida. Next base: position 8,508,036 of record JANAVB010032420.1, on the reverse strand, counting down.
CAAGACAGAAGGAAGAAAAAGATCTAATCGAGGAGTCATCAACTTTGGTTAAGGAGATTGCTACGGGTTGGTGAATGATCTCATGTAATCTTCTGTTTTTCTTCTTGAGAGTGATAAAAGGGTTGAACCTATTAGGGCCAAGGATTCAACGAGAGTTCTGTCAATCTTGTAATTTCATATGAGTTATTAGATGTTGAGATTTATCCAGGTGACGTACGTCACCGTCTTATACTTGTCTTCATCTTGTACTTGGTGTCCGTTAGACGGGGTTGGTTTTGATCATGTTGGTTGGCAAACGCTTTGGCGCATCCAACAACACAAACCCTAATATCCATATACATGTAAGATCTTAAACTAAATATTCCAAAATAATGCTTATTATAAAATTGCATTACAATAGTTAATTATATACCTACCATCATTAAATTATAATATAGTGCTCATCCATCAAATTGCGCTGTAAAGGTGATAGCATTTCTTTGTAAAAGAATAGTACTTTTGTTGTGTTAACGCGAATAATTTCCGACTAAATATGTAATTTTTGCCCGTAACTCGGAAATCAAGGAGTGGGTACTTGTAAACTCAAACACAGTTAAATCTTTTATGAAAACTGAGTCGAGCATGTGGATTCCAAATTTCCAATCACTTAGAAACTGGGAAGCAATGATTTAATTCCAGAATAATTAAGTATTTCTTTTTGTAAAATAATTTCTAAATCATATCCATGTCATCGATGCAGCAATGTAGCACTGCAAGGGTTGTTGTCTCATTGCGTTCTTATATGCGAACATATATACCTGATCTTTATTTGTGAGGTGACTGTGCACAAAGCCGGGCACATAACGAAAAAAAATAATTATTTATAAGGGCACATCAAAAGTTGATCAGGGCTAGCCAGGATTGGGGCTAGCCCATGTTTGAGGGAAAATTACTCAGGCTATCCCATTTTCCTACTCATTGGGCTGTCCTAACCCCACACCCCCAAACCCCAAATTTTACTCTCATTTGCAAATTTTACTCTCTCTCTTCCAAAACCCTATTTTCTCTCTTCTTCTTCTTCTTCTCCACCATTTTCCACTCCCCAAGCTACATATTCTACTTTATCTTGTTCTCTACCATTTTCCAACTCTCTCTCCCTTCGATGGCACCCAAACGCTCCTCTCAATCAAGGTAAAAACTCTAATACTATATCCTTTTCTTACTAAAACCCTAATACTTAATACTTCTCAATTTTTTCCAAAACCCTAATAAGTTATTTCGAAAAGCCCAAGTATACATTGTAATGGAATGATAGTTAAGATCATGAGCAGTTGTTCTAGAAGATGACAAATTTCCTACGTACATCTTGCCAATTTCATGAGTGTAGAAAACCCCGAGACGACTAGGACTGCCCATCTTTCTGGCAGTCCTATAAACTGATAGGACTTCCAGAAATTAAAGCAGTCCACTTGTACAGCCAGTATAACCCAGGACTGTCGCAGTTTCTATCAGTCCTTTATACATTTAGGACTACCAGAATGTACGGCAGTCCTAGGTTATACTTGTTGTACAAGTAGACTGCCACAATTTTTTGTAGTCCTATCAGTTTACAGGACTGCCAGAAAGATGGGCAGTCCTGTATTGCACTTTGTGTTTGTTGTTTGCTAAGTATTCTTCAGTTGTTATTAAATATTCGTAGTCGCGAGCCAAATTCGAAGGAAAAGGACGTTGACGTCGAGCCTAAAAGAAAACGTCCTACCACATCGGAGCAAAAGGCACGTGAAGCTGGGAGAGTTCTCGAAAAACCTATAACGATCAGAGAACTGGAGGCACCCTCTCAGACTAGAACACGTGGAACCCAACTCGTTGCAAGTAAAGCGAAGCAACAGAAGACTCGTCCTAATTCTTCCTCCTCTGATGATGATGTGCCCATTGTTCAAGGAGGAGGTGACGATGGTTCTGGACCTGCTCATGAGAAGGCTGCTTCTGATAGAGCCGATCGGGAAGTGAGCCCAATCGGTTGCTCTCTCTTGAAGTTGATCCCTAACCACATTTCTTACCAAATTTGAAAGGATTCGAAAAATTCATTACCATAAATATAAATTAACTTTTGAAAATAGTAGTTTTATTTTATATTTATATATTCTTTATCTTATTTAATTTTTAGAAAAGCTCGCATCTTTTGTGGGTCATTAACCACGCGAAGATGTGCAGTACATGGGAATTTGATAATTTGAAAGAAGGTGTGAAGGCCAAAATCATCTCTACCAGTTTGCAACATAATACGAAAAACTCGTATAAGATCTTAGACCATGCACTAATTTCTGCATTTGTGGAGCGATGACATCCAGAAACAAACAGTTTCCATTTCTCATCCGGGGTGTTGGCGATCACCCTCGATGACGTCCACCACATTTTGGGACTTAGAATTGATGGTCGTCCAATGATATTGGATTATTCTACGGGCGACTTTGAGATGTATGATGATGGTGAAATTGGTCGCCACTTCTCTTAGGGTTGAGGTAGAGACTTTGTCAGCCTCCCCGATTTTAAGAAGTTGTGCAGAGTTCCTTTGAGTTTTCTGGGGAAAACACGCATTGATGATGATGATGATGATGATGACGATGATGACGACGATGATGACGGCGACGATGACGACGATGATGATGTAGTGGCCCGAACATACATGTATTTCATCTTGGGGGCCGTCTCCATTTCGGACAAGTCCGGAACCTCGATACACGCCAAATATCTAAACAATTTTGTGAACTTAGACACTGTGGATCAAATATTCAGAAGCGATATACTAGCCTATCTCTACCACGAACTTGGGGCTGCATCTTGAGTCGGATCGAAAACTATAGTTGGTTGTCAAACTCTGCTCCATGCAAGCCAACGAAATCGTACTTTGTTTATAGGTAATATAAAATTAGGTCGATTAATATGTCTTTATTCTACATTGCATGTACAAGTATGGATATACGAACATTTTTCGATGCTAAAGAGGGCTACTCTTAACAAAGACTACGATGAGCAGCTGCCTAGAATGTGTAAGTGGAATCTGGTTAAGATAGATAGCAAATATCTGCATACTTTGGCTTTTCTACGTGTCGCACTTGAAGATATGATAGAAAAGCAGGCGAAACAATACTAACTTAAACTATTATTTACTTTTGATTTCATTATAGTGAAATAATACTAACTTCTTAAGTCCTGATTACTTATACTATGATGTAGATTATTTGGCATCCATATCAGGATCTTCGAAATAGTACTCGTTCATTGCAAGGAGTTTCACTATTTCAAGGTCTGATAGCTTGTCGCAAAATTGAGGAGCCTCACATGCCAGATGGAGTGCTTCGTCAGTTTGGCTACGTGCAAACTATACCGAGCACATTGAATTTGAGGACTTCTTCAAAAGGGACCAAAGCATTAACCTATGTCCTGTCGGACTACCGTTGGGACGATTACTTCTTCACTGAGTGGCAACATCATGTTGTCGGTGAAACCAAATGACTTCCGGTGGTCGAGATGTGAGATTGTAGTGATGACTATATGGAGTATTATGCAGAGGCCGAACATGGTATAATGTTGAACCCTGATATACGAGGTGATGAAGTGCCGGTAGCAGCCCCTCTAGCAACCAAGTCAGGCCTGCTTGATGCACTGCAGAAGATGGTAAGTAGTACTTTGTTGAATTAATGTTTCCAACTTTATTAAACAGGCTAAATTTATCTTTTTTTTCTCCTACAGGCTTCCAAAGTCAAAAATTTGGAAAAAAGTCTCCTACTGTGCAAGGAAGAGAACTACGCTGACGTTGTTACCCAGATGCAGAATATCGCATCTGACTATCTATTTCTCGAAAACGAGCGATGCACTAAGATGCGTCAGGAAAAAATAACTTTGTTGTATTTGTTTGAACACTTTATGTGTCGCTTTTGTTGAACACCAACAGTTTGTTGTACTATATTTTGAACACATGTCAATTTGAATACTTCATGTGTATCATAATCGTATCACTAAGATTGCATTTGAGTATCAAGTATCGTTTATCGTATCAAGTATCATATACTATGTTTTTCTATCATTTGATTGAGTATCAAGTATCATACTGCCTTTTTCGTATCATTTGATTGAGTATCGTTTGAGTATCAAGTATCATATTGCGTTTAAGTATGTGTGTACTTTCAGTAAACTAGGACTGTCCAGTTTCCTGGGCAGTCCTACTTTACAGCAAGTATTAAGCAAGACTGTCGAGTTTTCTGGCAGTCCAATATGTATAAAGGACTGCCAGGAATCTGGGCAGTCCAAGTTCATAGCAAGTATGAACTAGGACTGTCCAATTTTCTGGCATTCCTTCGTGCAAGTTAGACTGCCAGGAAACAGGACTGCCAGGAAACTGGGCAATCCTGCCTCAAACTTTTTGTGAACTAGGACTGCCCATGAAACTGGACAGTCCTGCCTCAAACTTTCTATGATGTAGGACTGCCCAGGAAACTGGGCAGTCCTAGTTCACAACAAGTATGAACTAAGACTGTCCAGTTTCCTGGCAGTCCTACTTGTACTTTAGAATGCCAGAAAATTGGGCAATCCTGCCTCAAACTTTTTGTGAACTAGGACTGCCCAGGAAACTGGACAGTCCTAGTTCACAGTAGGTATGAACGAGGACTGCCCAGTTTTCTGGTAGCCCTCTTAGTACTTTGGACTGCCTGGATACTTGGCAGTCTTAGTTCATACTTGCTGTGAACTAGGACTGCCCAATTTCCTGGACAGTCCTAGTTCATAGTCAGTACACACATACTTGATACTCAAACGATACTCAATGAAATATGATACTCAAACGATACTCAATCAAATAGGATACTCAAATATGATAGTCAAACGATACTTGATACTTGATGTTCAAACGATACTCAATCAAATACGATACTAAATCAAATACGATACTCAAATATGATTCTGAATGTTCCAAAAAGCAATATATTTCTTCTTCTCTTTTATTTAGAAAATGTGCCAAAAGATGTATTGTTTCCTCCATTTTGCTGTTTACAATATATGCTAAAAGATATAAAGTTTTTTCTTTCTGTTTACAAAAAGTGACAAAAGTATCGGTGTATGACCCACCACCAGTCAATCAATACATCGTAGTGGTCTTTTGGCCTCGGTATAGGTTCCATGTAGTTTGTTATCTTCTTGTAGATATTGATCGCTTCGGTGTAGGGTGTCTTCCAAGTGATCGATTCTTCCGGAGCATATTTATGCTAGACTGGAGCAGGGGAAAGAATAGGAGAGTACCCGATCAACCGTAGGATGGCAAAGTGATTATCGTCAAGTCCAATTGCATATAGAGTGGACATACTATAGTCTGCCAGAGGAGCGCACATTAGGAATAATGTGTTATTCATCCTCTTTGACATAATGATAATTGGTACTTGTACCTGTAAGCGAATACGTATGCTGTATAAGTATTTAACAAACTTTTCACATTAGGAAAAATGTGTTGGTATCTTGTACCTGTTAGCGAATAGATATGCAGCAGAAGGTATATCCATGTAATGTTCCTCTCTAGTAGTACGATCAGTGCACAGAATGCTTGTCAACAACTCTCCAACTGTGACTGGGATTAGTAATTTGTTGTAGAAGAGAAGACGATACTCCAACTCCTCCACTACAAAAATACTGTTAATTAGCGAGTGAATTTACCAACGAAAGTTAAAATAAAGCCAATCAGCGACGGAATACCGACTGACTAGCAACTGATATATTATGTAAACTATAGTATTAAAACACGTCACTAGATCTGTCACTAGTTTGTCGCTAAGTAAATAGCGACGGTTTAGCGACGGACAATTCTGTTGCTAGCGACTGATTTTCGATGAAAAATTGGAAACTTTTTTACGTTAGCGACTACTCAGCGACGGCAATTTTCGTCGTTGTGCTTCTGTCTGATACCAAAATCGTATCAGACGAGTCAACGACGGAAATTTCCGTCGCTGAGCTTCTGGAAAATTTAGTATTTTAGCTCGCTAAAAAATGTCGGTAGTTCGTCGCTAATATGTTGTTGTGGTTACCGAAGTTTAAAATTCGTTCCTAATCTGTCGCTATATTTTGTCGGTAATTCCGTCGAAAATCTGTCGCTATAGCGACGGATTACCGATATTTTGGTTATAGCGACATTATGTTTATTGACGTCATGTTTCCGTCAGTAATCCGTCGGTAAATAGGTTTAGCGATGGAAAATACATTTTTAGTCCGTCGCTAAATACCAATATTTTTGTAGTGCTCGTATAGCTATTCTCTAACCTGTCTCCATCGGTCTTTAACGGAATAGCCTAGATGTCTTGCAAGAACATGGAACCCACAATGTCCATCTTTAGGCACATCTTCAATAGACCAAATGTATTCCCGTATCGCAGGTAGAAATGCATGAATGTACAAGTCAAACGTGACTCCAACGCTTGTTTTTTGTTTCTTTCTTTAAATAGAAAGCTTGTTCTGCGTCTTCGAATAGACGACCCTTTCCACGCTTCTTTCAATATGCTCAAATAATGATGGTTCCCTACTAGTAGACTCAAGCTTCTTTTTCTGTGCTCTGGTATGTCTTGTTGGTGGTCTACCCTTCGGAGCAACGACAACAGATGGCTCATGCACATGACTACTTGCCAAGTGGGCAAGTTCTTGAATTTTCAGCTCAATCGACTTTCTTTCTGGTTCTAGTGTAGCACACCATCTTACTTGGAGGAGTTTAACTTGTGGCAAGAAAAAAAAATTGTCATGATTTTCCACCATAGGCATGATTGACAACTGTCTCCAATATTGATCAACGACCACTACTGGAATAGGTCTACATTAACGTCGATATTCGTTGATCTCATATGCACAAGGAAGGCCGAAAGAATGTCGATGTGTAGAACCACATACTTCTGGATCAAAACCGACTGAATTCGACCGACTAATCTCATCAAATAGCAATGCCAATGCATGGTGAGAAAATACATGCACTAAATCAGACAAGAGCTCTTCTTTCTTATGTTCGTGCTTTACGAAATTGAGGCTCATCTCAAATGAAGCCTTTATCTCGTTCACCGTCGAATTGGTCATTAAATTTATCACCTGCCAAACTGACACAAAACCACCGACCAATGAACGTAGATATTTTTTCATTCTTGATTGTGAACCTTCGGCACGGTTGGTAGTGGTCATGTTGTAATGCTTCACCATATTCGTCCATGCTAAGACCAAATCTTCTTTGTGCGGATCAACCATGTGTCTTTGATATAAGATATACATGGCTTGTTGCTACTTTTCCACTTTTTTTTGAACACCAACCATGCTTTGTCAAAAGCATCGATAATACTTGCTCGCCACACAGGGGTGTAATCATTGTAGAATTCTTTGAAGCGGTCCATATCAAGTTTGCCATCTACTTTTTCGAACTTGCTCTTGCATTGTGCTAATATTTCGATTAACATGCTAAGTGCATAGTAGCCTACGAGCATGAGGAAATACAATACCTATAGCATTCATCAATGCATATTCTTGGTCGGTGACAAAAACAGACGGCTCTTTGTGTCCAGTGTAAAGTGTCTTCAATTTGTTCAAAGACCATGTATAGTCATCTACTGTTTCATTCTTCAAGAAAGAAAATGCAACTGAAAATGATTTACCCATTGACGTGAAGTCGACAATGTAGAAAAGTGGCATCTTGAATTTGCTAGTCTTGTACGTGCAATCAACCACCAACACATCGACAAAGGACCGTGCCAAATGCGTACAATCTGGATGCGCCCAAAACATATAAGTGACTTCATTAGACTACGGATGTCTTCTATGGTACTCTACATAGTGATTATCGGCAAGCAATTTTAAAACATGCTGCATCGCTATTCTTCCTCTTAGGGTATTTGTCCTTGATCTCGAGAGTACATCGTAGACTGTCCTCATTGTGGACTTGTTCTTATCATTCTTCTGACGCACCGCAGAATAAATTTGTTTAGGGCCAACTCCGGAGCTAGACAATTCTTCAACTAACTTCTTCGACTCTTCGTTCAATCTTTCGGCATAGGGATGACCAGTAAGTGTCTCCGCTAGAGTATGATTGTGCATCCCATTTCTGACATCAACTGTCCACTTTCGATCATTTTTTAGGCAAACAATATCTACAAAGGACAACCACATTTCTTGGTCCCTATCGCCTTCTCCGGGACTTTTTTTGGGCACATTCTTCTTTTCTGCGATGAACCCTAAACGTCCCACCTCTTTCGTATCCAAGATCCATAGTTTTACGACCGGCCGGGCTCATAATGACCATGAAATGACAAAGACTGTGTTTGATTGCCTTCTAACTTGTCTGCACCATTCTAATGCTTCTTCATAAGATTCAAAGGTGATATCCGTTGAGAATAAATTACTCAAGTCAATGGAAATAGGAGATGGTATGCCCTACAGTAAATTTCCAAAGAAATTTTCAATCTCAATTACAAAAACAAATAAAATATAAATTTTTCAGTACTGTCAAAAAATTGGCAGTCCTTCTAATACATGGGACTGCCAGAAAATGTAGCAGTACAGAGGATGAACTTCTGTACAACAGGACTGTCAGACTTTTCTAGCAGTCCTACGTACTTGAAGGACTGCCAGAAAACGTGGCAGTCCTATTGTACAATATTTCTACACAAGGACTGCCACATTTTCTGGCAGTCCTAGTTACTTCAAGGACTGCCATATTTTGGGGCAGTCTAGTTGTACATAATATTAGCTTCGGGACTGCCACAAAAGGTGGCAGTCCTTGTGTTGAAGTCTTGGGACGAAGTCTTTGTGTCGACTACATATTTAGTCGGTCGGGAACTTACCGAGAGTTCTTCGGATGTATTGTCGTGTTCTTTGGAAGGTCCAGGCTGTTCGATTAATAGACATGATGACCCACTTTCTTCCATAATTCTTATATTGTGACAAAATATAAGAATATTTCGGTAGAACCAATTATTTAACAAAATTTGTCGTTTAGTTGTCGAAACCGTACCGAATATACTATGAATCTTCCTTAGAGAATATTCTAGGGTTTGGAGAAAGGTGGGGTTGAGGAAGAAGTTGGACCATAAGTGGGAACAACTACGGTTTGGAGAAAGGGGGAGAGAGAGTGGGGGTTGAGGAAGAAGACAAGAAAAATAAAAGAGTTGTCTTTTATACCTAAGAATGGGATAGCCCTGAGTAAATTTTTCAGTGGCAAACTTGTAAATAAATGAAAGTTAAGAATGGGACGGCCCTGATCAACTTTTGATGTGCCCTTATAAATAATCAAAAAAAATTGTGCTCTTCTTTAGCAGTCAATCTTGAAATGTGAGATTAGCAATCAACCTCGAACAACCAAGCCAATAAATTTTAAAAAAAAGTTAACTTTATATTTGAGAAACGTAAAAAAAGAGATTTAAAAGATTTAATGACCGAAAATTCAAAAAAATTAACTTATTAATAATATATGGATGGATACTAATCAGAGGCATATGATTGAGAACTTATGTTGTTGGAATCTTAAAAAAAATCTCATGTGATCGAAAAATTTAAAAGATTTAAATTAGGTTGTTCGAATCTTAAAAGATATAAATTAGGCTTCAAATTATTTTTAGAGAATATCAAAAATTTAAATGACCGAATTTATTTTAAAGAAATAAATTAGGCTTCAAAATGTAAATGACCGAAAAATTTAAATGAAAACTAATTCTTTTAATGAACTATCAAAAATTCAAAAGATTTAAATTATGCTTCAAAATATTGTAGAGAATATCTAAAATTTAATTGATCGATTTTTTTAAAGAAACTAAATTAGGTTTCAAATGACCGGAATATTTTTAGAGAAGATTTCTTTAGAAGAAACTAAATTAGGTTTCAATTTTTTTAGATAATATCAAAAATTTAAATGACCGAATGTTTGAAACATAAACTAAATTTGGCTTCAAATGAACCAAATTTTTATAGAGAAAAAAAAATGGACTAAAATTCAGAAATAACTTGCACGATTGTTTATTACAATTGTAAGCAAATCAAAAATTTCGAAATTGTTTTCGTTTTTTATTCACCAAAAATTGTAGAAAAGATATAATAAGAAGGGAAAGATATAACAGAAGAAGAAATATAGGAAATATGGAGCCAACTAACTGAATATATATAAAATAACCCAAGATAAGAACAAATATAAGAAGAGGAATCGTTCCTTCTAAATCTTATCCCCGTAAAAATAATAATTAATGGACATTACAATTTTTCTTTGAAAATTCTGCTTCCAACAACAAACACATTTTTCTTCGTATATTTTCCTTTCCTAGACATAAACAGTCAACATGACAGTTCTTCTTCCCTAGGAGATATCGTAATTTAGATGTGGAAGAACGGTTCAGGCTCTAACTTAGTTAATAAATCCCCCCTCTCTACTTTCGGCCCTAAACTTTGACCAACAAGTATACAACACAAATATATAACTGGTGCCCCCATTCAGTTTGGGCCCTGGGCTGAGGCCCAGCCTGCCCTGTGCCAGGGCCGAGCCTGCCGTCCTGTAAAAATAAAAACAACTATTTGTATTGTTGGAAGAAAAAACTAGTTGTTGTTGGGAACGAAATGAAAAATTCATTTTCCCAAATTGATATGACATGGCAAGGACCGAAAAAATACACAATGAATATGCCAAAAATATAATCAAAAGCTACACACAATAATCAAGATATTTACATAAAATATCCTGACGGAAAATACTACGAAACGATCAGAATCCCACCCGAAAAAACTTCAATTAATGGAACAAAAAAATACACCGACTCCTTTACAAACTCATCATCAATTCAAACGATCACCGCAATACATTGCACGAAAATAAACTACAATGAGTACATAAGGTATTATTGAAAACTAGATGACGTGGAAGAACCAATGCAGAACTCCTCCAAACGATCTCTCTTCGAATTAACCCCAAAAGTCTGCATCTATCACTTTCTCTCTTAGAAAGTTGCAAACTTGAAAAATGACTCCATTTTATCTTGTGATTATGATGATTATGAAGTAGGATTAAGAAAGATCAATTTAATGCACCTCAATCCTGAGAATGTCTGGACCGTTGATTATGATCCAACGATGTAAATAAAACACCCAATTTTGGCCTTCATCCACGACGTTGGTATACCTTCAGTATACGGTAGCGGTATACCGACGGTATACCAAAAATTTGACACTTAGAGTCAGAACCTATTCTGGAACAAACTGTGTCAAAATCGGTATACCGATGGTTGTATACCTTCGACATACCAGTACCGTTGATACTAGTTTTCAAATAAACTGTTATACGTGCTGAAACACATCGCTTTTGTTGACTTTTAAAGCTTTTTCGACACTCGGATGACACTAGTCGCACTCTGGGATATTTTTCACATAGGTTGGGAACCCCATCCAACACCAACAAATCTCCCCCATTTTCAACTAGGTGGGAGATCTCACTATTCCAACAATCCTCCTACAGTACTCAAATTCTTCTATGGCAAAACCTTCGTGAATGTATCAGCTCCATTGTCCTCTATATAAACCTTTTTAAGCACCATGTCCTTTGCCTCAAGCACATCTCGTCTCCAATGATACCGAGTTGTAATATATTTGGAATGACTATGAAATATCAGGTTCTTCCTATGGCAAATAACACGTTGGATATCACAAAGCAAAACATACTGCTATTGCATGAGTTTCGTTTCCTGTAGGAACTTTTTCATCCATAATAATTTCTTGAAAGTCTTCGTCACTGTAATAAACTCTATCTCTGTCGTAAATAAGACAACACACTTCTACAACCGCGACTGCCAGGAAACTTTTTCACTAGCAAATATCATAATATAGCCCAAAATTGATCTTTTTACACAACCCTAGCCATATACGCGTCGGTATACCTAACCAGCTTTGGCTCATCACTTTCGAATGAAAGCTTCAAATAAGTTGTATCCTGAAGATAATGAAAGATCATTTAACTGTATTCCAATGTATCCTCTTCGGATTGGAAAGATACCTGCTAAATATACCTATTATGTGAGCAATATTTAGCCTTGTACATACCATGACATACGTGGGACTCCCCATAACTGAAGCATTTGAAAAGTTATTTCTGTGGACACACACAGAAAAGAATAAGAAAATGTTGACTTTTCCTTTTGTTGGCACAAGGCACCACAAATCAAGTACGCCTGAGAGATCCTGCGCTGAGGATTCCCGAGTACAAAAAGAAGAATTCTGGGGAATAGGACGATGGAGATCGAGCGGCAGTTGCTCCTTTACTCCGTTGACACTCCGATTACAAAAGTGGGAGAAAACCTAAGAAAATTGCTAACTTTCGGCTGACTGGCAAGAAGTGCAGCAATTTGGCTCATGAAAATGCTCTCCGTTCTGTCTATTGAAGAGGGAAAAAGCTACCCTTTTATAGTCGTTCTTGGGCTGGAATGATGTTATGCGCCGATATGAAGAGACATGCTGGTTCTTACATGGGCGCATGGTCCTGCTTTGGGCGCATATGTGTAGGCGCATACAGGCTGCGAGATCGTGGGTTGGTCGTGGTGTTGACGTGGCCGCATGCTTCGGTACACGACTGCTCGTGGAGACTGACGTGGCCATGCGCTTCGGTGCACGTTTTGATCGTAGCTTTGGCTGAGTCAGGCTTGGGCGCATATCCATGTCTCAGGCTATGTGCCCTCTTCTAGGGGGAGCTTGTCTTGAGTGCATGGAGTTATGCTTGGACTGGGTGCATGAAGCTTTATTTAGTGGGCGCATGGAGTCGTACTGACTGGGCGCATGGAGCTGCTTTGACTTGGGCGCATGGAGCTATGTTTGCTGAAAATTTTCTTGCTTCTACAGGACCCCCTTCAAAGTTTTCGACACATGAGCAAGTTCGAAATACTTTGAAAGAAGCATGGATCGTCTTCTCGCGAGGCAATGGGCGCATAGCACGGCTCTTCCCCTGGGCGTATAGTGTTTTGGCCAGCCTGTCAATGAGATACGACTGTTGAGATTTGCCTCAAAATTCGAACTGACAGATTCATCGAAACAGATTTTGATGCAGTCCATCCTTTATACGCCGACCACGTCAGCAAGAGACAGTCGCATAATATGCAGAGAGCTGGTCCTTCACGTGGGCGTATAAGCTGTAGTGGACGCATACACCATAGTGGGTGCATAGAGTAAATGGGCACATAGGAAGTGGTCCGTGCCTATAAATAGACCCTGGAGGAGAGAGAAAGTTCATTATTTTTTTCTCTTTAAAATTTTCAAAAAATCTTCGTCTTCTTTCTTTGAGAATCATGTCTCCCAAGGCCGTCAAGAGATCCGCAAAGGGCAAGGGGGCTGCGTCGAGTAGCACTTCTCCTGCGACGGAGTCCTCAGCAGTCTAGGACCCGATTTTGGGTGAGGGTGTACTTCAAAAAATGAAATCTCGAGCGTTAATTTGTGACGCTCGGACTTCTCTTCTGCCGGGGTGCTTATGCCTAGGGCAACATACTTCTGTGAGCATTACTATGCGTCCATAGAAGTCATGTGCCAATATTGTGGTGTGCTATGCGCCCATGTGTTGCCATGTTATGCGCCCTTTAAGCTGTGGCACGTTATGCGCCCGTGTAACTGTCCATCTGTTATGCGCCCACAAGTCTTTGTATTGGGCACATATCCCTTTGGGCGCATATCCATTTGGGCGTATAAAACTCCTTCAGAACATAGCTTTTTCTGCAATTTTTCTGAGTCTGACTGTCTTTCTTCCCGTGGCTCTTGCAGCATCCATGTCGAAGGCTGAGACTGTGGTGAAGGAGGAGATGCTGCCTCTTTTCATAAAATAAGAGTCGCCATTTGTCAAGAAGGAGGTAGTGCCAAAAATTAAGGAAGGAGGTGAGCCGACGCCCGTCGGGGAAGGAATTTCTTCCAAGAGCGAAGCTGCTGTAAAGGAGGAGCACCATTCTGAGAGTAGTAGGACTGGGTGCTCTGACCTTCCTGCTCCAGCTAAGGGCTTTGATCAAATGGATCCCTCATATGAGAAATGGTTGAGGGAATGGTATATGCCTCGCCACAACTAGGAACCGCGGGTTCCCATAAATGTCCGTATTTCGTCTTGGTATTTCTGTCTGTTTTTAGCTTTATGTTTTACTTTTTTCGGGCATCGGATGTAGTCCTCTACTTTTTGCCTGAGCGAAAGAGATGAAGAACTTTTTGTTTTGCTCATGAGGTGTAGTCCTGTGAATGTAACTGATTTCGAATAAACAGAATACATTCGCTCAACTCTTTGCTTTGTGATATCTGTGGTTCTTGTATTAGAGAGCCAATAATACAACATTTGTGTAAAGGGTATCCCGCTGGGGGAGCTCCCTCCCTCCTTTTTGTTTGCTAGAACCCATCGCCCTTCTGTATGTTGGCGGTACGGGTAATAGATTTGAAACAAAAACCCAACGGAGGTAATATGGATGTGATAGGTTTATGGTCTTGACACCATGTCTTTTATCCCAGATTAGGTATAAGTGTCGAGTCAAAAGATTACCGGTATCAGGGGTAATATAGACGTGACACATGATAATCAGGAATGGTTTTGTGAAATATCGATGCTAGAGGTAATGTGGACGTGGCGAGGATATTTCTGGTGGGTATTCCGTTGGGGAATTTTTGATGTAGACCTATTATCCGTTTTTTATTCGAATGATTCGAATATAGATAATAAGTTAAAATAAAGCTGCTAGTAGAGGTAATATGGACGTAATAGCAGAGGATGTTCTATATCTGACCAGAGGTAATATGGACGTGGAAATATATATAGAATTAGGGAGGAGTGGATAGTTCTGAGGTAGTGTGGACATGACTATCTTTGATGAATGCTTTGCTCAGAGGTTATGTGGACGTGGCAAAACATCTGATCAATCCGCTGGGGAAATAATTATCAGAAAACAATTCAGAGGTAATATGGACGTGATTTGTTTTCGTCAAACCGAGTTTGGATGGAGTCAAAAAACAGAAATGATTCCACTGGGGAAATATTTAGAGGACCTATTATCTAGGGCATATTCAAGACTCTTGAAATACAGATAATAGTTAGATAGTTTTTTTTGTTTTTTTTGAATCATATAAACATCGCACTGTACATTTACATGACTGAACGTATGTGAACATTATGTAAAAGAGGTTACACATAGTATCTCCTCAGGAACTTGCCATTGATAGGCATCATGAGCAAGTCACCGTCAGGCTTGGTCAGCCGGTACGCACCGTTAGAATACACCGATTCTATGACGAAGGGACCTTCCCATTTAGGCTGGAATTTCCCTTTTGTCTTGTGTGTCATAACCATCGGTCTTCTTACTGCTAGGACCAGATCACCGACTTGGAAGATCCTTTCCTTCACCTTTTTATTGAAAGCTACGGAAAGGCGTGCTTGGTATATCTCAATACGCTGTTGAGCTAATAGGCATTTTTTGTCTAGCGCTTCGAGCTCTTGGAGTCGCAGACGGTAGCTCTCTTCAGTAGTCAGCTCGCTGGCTAAGACTACCCGAAGGAAAGGAATCTGGATTTCTAAGGGAAGAACTGCTTCACTCCCATAAACCAGAAAGAATGGTGTACTGCCTGTTGGAGTCCGGACCGTTGTACGATAGGCCCATAGACATTCACCGAGCTTCTCGTTCCAATCGCGCTTGTTTGAAGACACAAATTTCTTAAGAAATTTTATAATGGTTTTGTTGAAGGCTTCTGCTAGCTCGTTAGTCGCTGGATTATAGGTAGTAGAGGCTATGTTCTGGATTCGTTTCTTATCGCAGAACCGATAGAACGCATGGCTTACGAACTGTGGACCATTATCATGGATGATCCTGCGAGGTAGGCCGAAGCGGTGAATGACATGATGTTTGATAAAACTGATCACGTTTGATGTCTTCACTTCAGTGAGCGGTATAGCTTCCGCCCATTTGGAGAAGTAATCGGTTATAGCTAGGATGAATCGATGTCCTTTGGAGGATGGCGGGCTGATTGGTCCTATCACGTCCATGCCCCAGGCTTCAAATGGCCAAGATGCTACCGTCGGGTGTAGAAACTCTGAAGGTTGGTGAATGAAATCAGCGTGGAACTGGCAAGCTCTACACTTCTTTGCATATTCAACAGCTTCCGCTATCATTGTGGGTCAGTAATAACCCATTCGTTTGAGGCGATCTTGTAATTTGGAGACTGGTTGATGTGTACCACAAACTCCATCGTGAGCCTCCCGGAGTGCATGCTTGGCTTCTGTGTCTGATAAGCATCGTAACAGTAGCCCGTCATAAGAGCATCGGTACAGCATCTTGGTAGCTGTGTCGTAGTAGAATATGAGGGATCGCCTTTGGATGGATACTGCTTCCTTCGGGTCCTCGGGGAGGATTCCATAGACAGCGTAGTCTATGAAGGGAAATCTTCAGTCTTTAGCATCGACATTTGTTTCTGCTGTATAACTGTAATGAATATGCATGGCATCTTTCACACAAAATAATTCTCGACCAGACACTGTGATCGAATGCTGAGTATTGGTAGAAACGGTCAAGGAAGTAGCGAGACCGGTTAGAGCATCTGCTTCTATATTCTGTAGTCGAGGCACGTGCTCGATGAAGAATCTAGCAAAAGTAGATGCCAGCTCGATAGTTTCTCGTTGGTAGGGGATGAGATCTTCGTGACGAACTTCGTAATCCCCTCGAACCTGACTAACTATTAGCCTGGAATCGCCGTAAGCCTCTAGATAGTCAACTTCTAGTTGCTTTGCCAGTTGTAGGATGATTATTAGGGCATTATATTCGGCTACATTGTTGGTGCATGGTTCCACGAGAAAATATGTACAGTGTATGACCAGATGATCAGATGACACAGGCACAACGCCTACTCCAACTACGATGTTCCCTTTGGCCCCTGTTCTTGATGCGCCATCAAAAAACATTCGGCAAATAGGGATCTCTTCAGTTGCAGTGTTAGACTCCACTACTTCGTCGGGGATTTCGTCGTAGAGTTTGGATGACTCCGGCACCGGATGAGCTGCTAGAAAATCAGCTAATGCTTGACCTTTTACTGCCTTCTGAGGGACGAAAATCATATCATATGGGGTCAACAGCATTGCCCATGTAGCTAAACGGGAATTGAGAGAACCCGGCTTAGTCATGAGTATTCTGAGAGGGTTGACTTTGGATATGATGTGGATAGTCTGCACAGACACATAGTGGCGTGTCTTTTGGATGGCAAATACTAGTGCGAGGCATTCCTTCTCCACCGGTGTGTATCTGTGCTCGGCACCCACCATTGTGCGGTTGAGGTAGTAAATTGCCTGTTCATGGCCGCCTTCGTTCTTCTGAGCTAAGAGGGCGCCAAGGGAATGATCCATGGCGCAGACATATAGTAAGAAGGGCCTTCCCATTATTGGGGCTACCAGTACTGGAGGGCTTGTAAGATATGCTTTGATATCATCGAATGCCCGTTGACATTGTTCAGTCCAGACGAAAGATACGCCTTTCTTCATTAGCTGAGTGAATGGTTGACACCTTCCAGAGAGGTTCAAAATGAATCGTCTGATGTATGCTAGCCTTCCTTGTAGTCCGCGTAGCTCTTTGAGATTTTTTGGAGGATGCATGTCGAGAATAGCCTTCACTTTCTCCGGGTCCAGATGTATACCCTTTGAAGTGATGACGAAACCAAGAAACTTGCCGCTGGAGACTCCCAAAAAAGACTTGGTTGGATTCATCTTGAGTTGTGGTGCACGTATTAGTTCGAACACCGTTCTCAAGTCTTAGAGGTGGTTGCCCTTGAGACGACTTTTGACTGCAATATCGTCTATGTAGCACTCCACAGTTTTGTGCAAATGATCACAAAAAATTATGTTCATGGCTCGCTGGTATGTTGCCCCTGTATTCTTCAATCCTAAGGGCATCACCGTATAGCAGTATACCTCCAACGTTATTCGAAAAGATGTGTGCTTTTCGTCGTCGGGGAACATCTTGATCTGGTTGTAGCCTGAGAACCCATCCATAAAGGACATCTGTTCGAAGCGGCAAGTGTTGTCGATCATTACGTCGGTGATCGGTAGAGGGAACTCGTCTTTCGGACATGCAGAGTTCAAATCACGGTAGTCGATACAGACTCAAACTTTATCATTCTTTTTCATGACTGGAACGATATTAGCAACCCAGTCGGGATGTTGTTCCTCGCGAATGAATCCACTGGCGATGAGCTTTTTGTCTTCATTCTCGATGGCTTCCATGATGTCTGGTTGAAATTGCTGTTGTTGTTGTTTTACCGGCTTAGCTTTAGACGAAATGTTCAGGCGGTGCACGACGACTTTACAGTCCGAGCCTGGCATGTCTTTATAGCTCCATACGAAGATGTCGATGTATTCTCTTATAAGCTGTATAAGAGACTGGCGTTCATCGACAAATAAGCTTTTGCTGATGAAGATTGGTTTGAAGGATGCTTCATCTCCTAGATTGACTTGGATGACTTCGTATTCGGCAGGTGGTTCATGTTTTTCAAAGCACAGCTCCCACCTGGTATCCATCTTTTGAGCCCATTGTTCGAGTTCGATTAATTGGACATCGTCTGTAACTTGGTCGACGAAAACCATGTGGACCGACAAAGTTGCTTTGAACATGTCGCCGATGCTAGAGTCTGAGTCCTAAAGGAAGGAATCAGAAGAATGAGAACAACGATCTGCTTCATCATCTGATCTTTCGGGAGTTGTTGGAGGAGAGACATAGCCCAAACCAACACCATTTCGTTGGTAGTAGTTCTCGGGTTTGCCGGGAGGCGCAAAGTGTCGAATTGGCAATCGTCGTCCTCGGCCGTAATTTAGCCCTTCGTCGCTTTTGATGTCATATCCCATATTCTGGATGATATTCTTGGCCTGCCAACTATACCAAAAAAGTTGCATTTTCCCAGAGTTATAGTCAGCTTCTGTGTTATACTTTGGAGGAGTAGAGTCTGGAACGAACTTTCTCTCGCCAATTATACGACCGAAGATGATTAGCTCTTCATCTTTCTTTCTGGCTGGAATGATGAAGTAGTGGATATCTTCTGGGTAGACTTTTTCCCATAGGTGAGGCATCGTGACCGGCATGCAGAGATATGGTCCTATGCCGTTCTCTAGGGCGTATATCGTATCTATGTAATGGTTTACAGATTGATAGACATCGGAGTAATTCAAAGATAAACCTTTACTAAGGAAATACACAAGTTTTTCTTCCAGGATAACATCATCCACTGAAGGTACATTATTCTGAGTATTGATATACTCAATGAGAGGGTCATCATCTGGAAGAGGAGCCACAGTCTTGGCCAAGTTCACCACATAGGGTAATTCTTCAGGATTGGGACGATGGACAACAGTAGGTTCCCCCTTGGGTGATTTGTTGAGAGTGATGGTCAATGGTTTGACTTTGTCGGGTTTTTTCTTCTTCACCCAGATTATGAGAGGCTTCGGGATAATTTTTGGAGTAGTACGTCCTTTGACTCGGACAATCAGGGGACCACCGTTGGGGGATAGAGGTGCTTCAGCTTCATTGTCAGCTTCATTGCCATCATCCTTGGGAGGTTGAGATTGGTAAAGTATCGAATCTCCATAGTAAGCTTCGATGCCCTTGAAAGGATCGACGTCAGCAAACTCTGTCTTCACGACACCGTCGCTGTTGACGTACTTGAAGCACTGGTGAAGTGTGGAAGGGACGATCATGTTCTCATGTATCCATGGACGTCCCAGCAAGACGTTGTAGGATACATTGGCATCGATCACATAGCAGAAGACCTCTGTTCGGAGATCACCGATCTGGCATTTGAGACGAATCTTTCTCAGCGGATTGCTTCGACCAGCATTAAAAGCCATGATAGTTGTGTTGGTTGCGGATAGCTTATACACAAGAATTCCCAGGATTTGAAGCAAGCTTCTAGAAATGATGCTGAGGGAGGATCCTGGATCGATGTGCATGCGGTCCACCTTTATCGCCCCGATATACCCTATATAGTACATGGGTCTATCATGACGATTATTTTTTGAGTAGCATGTCCTCCTGTGAGAAGGTGATGTTGGGCACCACTTCTATTGTACTGTGACAGTGGGGACAGGAGACAGGATCTTCAGCGGGAGCTTTGACCTCAGCGAGGTAAGAGTCGACATGTAGCAATACCTCACTTAAGACTTTCCGCATTTCTTTGGAGAGTCGCAATAGATCGAACAGAGACAACCTAGCGGGTGTATTGGCTTGCTGAGCCAGTATGTCAAAGTTGTAGGGTCGATCCATGCCTTCTGGAGCTGGCACCTTTAGAGACTTGTCAAACCGCATCTCCTTCTGCCTGGATGTGGTTTGAGGCTTGGACGGGCCGGCTTCTGAGCTTGTAGGGGCAGCAGGAGCTTGAGAAGGCAGTGCTTCTTCTTGTACGGGATCGTACGTCCAAAGATAAGTCTTCCCCGATCGCGTCTTGCCAGATAGAACCTCATAGATGGGGGAGGATACCATGTGGCATGGCTTAAACTTCTTGCCCCTTCTTGCTTTGGGAGGTTCTACCCCCTGCGTCACTTCTTGGATAAGGTCCGGATGGACCCACATGATCTCACCACGTCCAGTTGTGAGTGGGACCAAGGTTGAGTTGCGAGCTAGTGGTAGGTTGACGACTTCCATCATTACCTTAGGGATCGAGACCATGCCGTCTGGGACTTCTGTAAGAGGAAATTTCCCAAACGGAAGAGAGATTATGTTAGCAGATACTACCTTGTCTTCAGCTTCGAGATTGATCACTTGGCAGTCGATAAGCTGTTGTATCTTCTTCTTCAGGACGATGCAGTCCTTGGTGGAGTGATGCACGTACTGATGGTAAAGACAATACTTGGGATCATTAAGTTGGCTCACCTCTGTAGGACGTCGTAGTGGGGGCAATGTCAGCTTATTACCCTTCGTCAATGTGTGGAAGATGGTGATGACATCGTCTTCATTGAAGGAGAAGGTCTCCTTAGGTTTATCGGAGGCGCCTTGAGAATTGGAAGCTCCTTTGGATGTGTCGACCTTCAGGACTTCTTTCCCTTTACCCCTACGAACAGGGATAGTCTGAGGATGCTTGCCTTTGTCCTCATATTTGGGTGTCTTCAGCCCCAGTAGTTCCAAGTTAGGAACATCATTTTCAGCAGCTTCAGCGGCCCCAAAGAAAGCGGACAATATTTCATACTTATGTATACCTAGACAAAACTTCACTGTAGGAAGGAAGTTATATCGACAAGTATCCATAAGTTCTGAGTCTGGTATGCCGAAGGGCATCTTCAGTGCTAGTCGTCTGAAGTGTTCAATGAAGGCAATGACAGATTTAGTCTTCCTTTGCTTGGTCTCGATGAGAGTGGACATACTAACATGCATGCCACTCTCGTAAAACCTGTTGAGAAACAACCTCTCCAAGTCTTTGAATGAATTGATACACCCGTCAGGCAGACTGCATAATCATTCGAAGGCTACCCCCTGCAAGGTGCTAATAAACAGCTTTGACACGAATGGATCGTCTCGGGGCAAGTACAGAGTTTGCGTCTTAAAGTACATCATGTGCTGACGAGGAGAAGTCAAGCCGTCGAATGAGTTCAGCGTCAGCGGCTTGTAGTTATGAGGGCAGGTAGCGTTCTACTACTCAGGGGGATACGGTTGAGATATTCCCATCTTCTGCAGCTCATCTTTGTGTGAGATGGTGTCGATGCGAGCAACCAGGGAATCAATTGCATCATGTTGATTGAGCAGGTATTGGAAAACAGCCGCTGAATGGTTGTCAGGTGTTGGAAAACAGTCGCTGAGCGGTTGTCAGGTGTTGTCAGCGAAGGACCACCCCTAGTATTTCTAAGATTTGGAGGAGGTGCAACAGAATGATACTCCTTTTGTAGGGCAGGAGGGTTGTTGCTGTGAGCCGGACTAGCGTGGGCTGAGGCATTTTGCTGAGGTGGAGGAACAGCTCCAGCAGCTTGGACTGCCATGATACTGGTAAGCATATCAATGATCTTGGTGAATGCTATTTCGAGACCCTCTAGTTGTTTACTAGTCTGATCACTGGCTTCTTCAGGTCTTTCTTCTCTGTCATGTACGTAGATATCATGCAAAGATGAATAGAGGAAGCAGTGCAACTGGTGCTGATACTGTCTGTCTCTGAGTGGATAAGTCCTTCATCTTCAAGTAGAGAAGGTAGATAGTCGCCATCGGATTCAGAGGGATCATCGTCCTCTGGAAGGCTACCCCCGGTGTGGGGGTCATTTGCTTCAGATTCTGAGGGAATGCTACCCCCGGCTTGGGAATCTTCGTCGTCTATACGGAATTTTGCCTTTAATCGAGTGTCCATATAGACTCCTTCAGATGTGACAGCCCGTTGGCCATCTGTTGGTAGACTTCGTCTTCTCCTTCTCGTGGAACTGAGAGAGAAGGTTGGGTAGGTAGTCCACCATCTTTGATTGGGGCTTCCATAAGGGGGACCCCATGAAGTCATGTTAGATGAGACACAGTGGCTTCTCGTCGTCAGAGAAGTGCAGCCGACGAAACACGGACTTTCTCTGAGGCACTCTTGTTACTTTGGAGCAACAACAGTTGATAACAATATTAGCGCACGAAAGTGCACTATGAATTATTATGTTCTCCCTCGCTTTACGCTTATGATTTATCATGTTGCGGAAGTCAGCGGAAGGAAGTTTTGTCTTACAACCCATGTTGTATGCATCGCTGAGCTTTACATGCGGGTTAGTAAGAAGAGTAGGCACATCCAGACTTAGTTCATGTGCAGGGGCAACCCCCATACCTAAGTTCTGGAATGTCCTTGAAGACTGCCCCGTGCTATACGCGTTGGGACCTGTCTTTTTGCTATGGACGCATAGGCCTTGGAGACTGGGCTTGGCCGCATGCTTCTTGACAACATGTTTGAGTCGCCTTGATGTGGGCACATAGTATGGATCCAGAGAGCCCGGGCGCATAGCCTTGGGCGCATGACTCTGAGTGCCCAACCTGTTGAAGACAGAAGTGTTCTGGTTGGGGCTATGCGCCCAAACACTCCCTCGGGCGCATGGCTTTGGGCGCATGCTTTGTGGAACAGCACTATTTTCTTCCAGTTCTGTCTCCTTTATTCGTGAGCCTTGTCGGGTCTGGCCAGAGTGCCGCACACCCCGATCCTTGGCATCATAGTGTTTTTCTCTGCCAAGTCTCGAGCGTTGAACACTCTGTTGTTGGTTGTGGAGGAAAGAAGTCACTGGGCTAGTGGAGCCCGAAACAGTGTGAGCCTTCTCCATTTGGAGGACTTCTGTGGCAGAGTTTTGCGTCCAGGTGACAGAGTCCTCAAGTTGCATATCCGCTATGACACTAGCAGGATATGCGCAGCGAGCCTTCGGAAGCCAAGTCTTGCGAGACTTGTTTGGCTTTGCTGATTTTGAGGGAGTAGAGCCGTCCCTCAAGAGCATCTCTTCGAACGCCTGCTGATCGAATTTTATGATCAGCATCTTCTGAGTACTCCCCACATTGTCGGTATCGGATTGCGTCACCACCTTTTCGTCAGAGGAAAAGGTAGTCTCCAGTAGAGTCGCCATTTTTGTGGACACACACAAAAGAAGAAGAAGAAAATGCTGTCTTTTCTTTTTATTGGCGTAAGGCACCACAAATCGAGGATGCCTGAGAGATCCTGCTCTGAGGATCCCCGAGTACAAAAAAAGAATTCTAGGGAATAGGATAATGGAGATCCAGCGGCAGTTGCTCCTTTCTCCGTTGACACTCCGATTACAAAAGTGGAAGAAAACCTAAGAAAATTGCTAACTCTCGGCTCACTGGCAAGAAGTACAGCAATTTGGCTCTTGAAAATGCTCTTCGTTCTGTCTGTTGAAGAGGGAAGAAGCCCCCTTTTATAGTCGTTCTTGGGCTGGAATCATGTTATGCGCCCACATGAAGAGACACGCTGGTTCTTACATGGGCGCATGGTCCTACTTTGGGTGCATAGGTGTAGGCGCATACAGGCTGCAAAATCGTGGGTTGGTCGTGGTGTTGACGTGGCCGCATGCTTCGGTGTACGACTGCTCGTGGAGACTGACGTGGCCATGCGCTTTGGTGCACGTTTTGATCGTGGCTTTGACTGAGTTAGGCTTGGGCGCATAGCCATGTCTCAGGCTATGCGTCCTCCTCTCGGGGGAGCTCGTCTTGGGCGCATGTAGTTATGCTTGGACTGGGTGCGTGAAGCTTCATTTAATGGGCGCATGGAGTCGTACTGACTGGGCACATGGAGCTGCTTTGACTTGGGCGCATGGAGCTATGTTTGCTGAAAATTTTCATGCTTCTATAATTTCATATCTTCCTTTTTGTCCTTAGTTGAAGGATACTGCTCCGTAGTGAGCTTAAAGTGAGCTACAAATGGGGTGCTCACTTTCTTTGACCCGTCCATCCCAATATGCTGAAGTACCTGGTGACAACTTGGACTCTCTCTCGGTAGATCTCCATCCCAAGAATAGCCTTCGTTGTATCCAATTTTTTCAAGAAAAAGGTTGCGCCCAATTGGCGCTTCAACTCCGCTATCCTGGTGGCATTTTGACCTACCAATATTATATCATTAGCATAAAATAATAAAATCATCATTGGCAAAATGCTTGATAATGTAAAATAGTCCGACGTCGTACATGCATAATCATACTCCCCCATAAGTGATCTAAAAATTTTATACCATTGTCGTGGAGCCTACTCTATACCATACATACTCTTCTTCATCTTGTAGACCAAATATAACTTACTCTTCTCATAGAATCCCTCAGACTGCTCCATGCATAATTTTTTCTCTAAATTACCATAGAAGAATGTCATCTTGACGACCATCTTCTCAATATCCAAATTAAAACCAGCTTCTAAACCTCGCACCACCCAGATAGATGACAACTTGACGACCAACGAAAAGATTTCTTCAAAATCCAAACTATTGTGCTGACTATAGCCTTTGACTAACAGCTTCGCTTTATATCGAGGGTGAGTAGCATCTTGTCTGCTTTACTCTGAATATCCATGGATTCTATCGTGACCAGCTCTCATTTTTGGGATACGAGTACGTAGTCAAGTCCAGCCTACGCTGCAACATCGGCGGTAGTACATTATCTATGATAACATATTCTATAACAAGAACAATATGCATATAACATCCACAGCTAAACCAGTAGAGATAATATCCAATAGTCTCAACAATAAACTAAAGAAAACTTTCAAAATAATCCACTACAACTCAGATAGTCTCGGAAACAAACACGGTAGTAAAAATAGATAAACTAAAAACTATGACCACTAACTAATGAAAAAGCATAAGAAAAATATGCTAATTCGCATCAGTACCAGAATCTAGAATGTCAGTAAAGCTAGTATCGCCAACATATGCACCGCAGACCTCAGGACAGATGACATCATTTAAAGCTGAAAAATAGTTATACAATCAGCATTAGAGCAAGATCACCATAACACTATACTACACAACATAATATACAAGCATAGAGGAACAACAGCAAAAGAAAGATGAACTGTAAACATGATATGATATGATAAGAAGAGATCTACTATGACATATTAACACTATGTAATTATACTCAAAAGAGACAAACATCTAAATAATATAGCAACAAAAATCAAAGACACGTACACCATGTGTTTTAGAATACCAACGGTTAACATGTGATATGATTAGGAATCAGACAGTCAAAACGTGAGATGTATTGACTGAACAAACTATGTAAGACGATCCCCTGACCGAATAAACTCTGGTCTACAGTAGGGTACCATATGTCTACTATTCATATTCTTCCATCCGACAAAGTTACAAGTACATGTCCAACACGGTAAACATTAATAATACGATAAACAGTAAACATGATAAATGAAAAGTAAGATATGAACATGTATATATATTCTAACGATTCTAACTCTCGTGTATAAGCAGTAATCATAATTAATCTAGAACGACGACATAAAGAAGTAATAGTGAAAAGACGATATAAAGATACATGCAGTACAAAATAAAGGTAATACAATATTATTGTAAAAACCTGTTCGCTATTAAAAAGTAATAGAATGAACTTTTATATTTAATCACAAACAGAATAGAGTACAATATAGGATCTCGTTGGGATCCTAAGAGTATACTTTTGTTTTTATCTGGAAACCGTGTCGATGGAGCGAGTGGTAATTCTTTGCCTCCGTTGACGATCTGACAACGATTTCGAACTCTCTGAATGTTTGAGTTGCGCTGAAAAGGGTAGAAACTTGAATAGGATTGGCACTCTTGCAAGCACTCTGGGTACTGAAGAGGTTGAAAAAGTTGGAGAGCTGAAGCTGAACCTAAAGAGGTTGAATGAAGGAATGATCCTTCTATTTATAGGCAGCATAATGATCTGCTTATGCGCGCATATGCGATGTGCACATGGAGGTTTTACACGTAGGGATGCTATATGTCTGACTTTGTTGGGCGCATAGACGATGTGCCGGGGAGCTAGAACTGTATCTATTTGAACTGCTCTGTTGGGCTTCGGAGGAGCTGATATATGGCAGTTACGGAGATGTAGTTGTTGCTGAAATCTTGGGTGGTTGGCACCCATTTGTAGGCAGAACTGAGTCAAAGATATGTGGCACGTATCCATTACTCAAAGATCTTTGTAGGTTGATTTGAGTGTATGCGCCTAGGATCTGGCGCATGAGGAGATTTGGCTTCTGACAAGAGCAAGTCTGGGTGCATGGCTTTTATGGCACAAGCAGAGTTTGAGTACATGGCTGCGGGGGCATATGCAAGTGATCAGTTGGCCATTTGGCAGAGCATAGCCGTAACCGACAAAAGAGTGATGATTGCGTCTCTTCGTCTTCTACAAAAGCTGAATACTCAGACTTTGAGACACGTGCTACTGTTATTTCGATTATTTTAGCATTAAATGCCTTGATATATGGAGAGCTTTAGGAGGGCGCATCAGATGTGTAGTGCATGGAGCTGATGAGCGCACAAGCTACGTGGCGCATCTGCTTTGGTAAGCTTCGTTGAGCCTTTCGAGGCATTGATGACTCTTTGACTTAGTTGAGTTTGAGGTGGTAGATTCATCGTTATTAATGCAAGTTCATTGCAGTGAGTTCGAAGAATTTGTCATATGGCGCATGGGTGATTTGCCCTGGCCTATAAATAGCAATATAGAGAGTTTGCTCGTTCATTTCATCCAAACTTCTTATTTGAGATAAACTCGACCGATCCTCTTCCTTGGCAAGTTGTTGCACAACAGATTATGGATCTCCTCGTTCAAAGAAGCTTAGATTTTTACGATGAACTCTTTCAAACGACTGAGATGCGCCGGAAGAGCTATGGACACAACAGCTTATGTTCGAACCTCTTATCGATAGTGTTCTTCTACGAGATAGCATTGGGTACCCGTTACATCCAAAGATTAGGGTCGTCGTGCCTCGACTTCCATTTTGCTGGAAGAGCCACCGGGTTTGGATTGATTGCCAACCCGCGTTCTGTTCAATAAATGCTTCATTAGCCGAAGCACTCGTGCGTTTGATGAGTAAGTGATTCACTCGGATGAGGAAGGGTGATGCACCTGGACTAAGACACCAGATTGATGTGCATGGCTGAGTCGATGGGCCTAGCTGAGTCGATGTGCCTAGTTGTAGAATTTAGGCTTCTTCGTAAACATGATTTTTTATTATAATCATTTAGCAATATAATAGATTTTCATATGAAATAAAAAAAACTACTCTTCATGTGTTTTTTTATCTTTGATATCTTTAAATGATGCGTTGACATTTATCTTGAGTCTTTGGCGCATGATGTTCGTGGCGCATAGACACTTTGGTCTTCGGATGCGCCTGAAATTCCATGCTTCTACAAGACCCGTTTCAAAGTTTTTAAAACTTTTTGCCAAGTTTTGGAATACTTTAAACCGAAAAACATGGGTAGTAGATATTTTAGGGTGCATACCCTGTCTGGGCATATGGCCATGGCTGAGTTGGCATGTAATCTTCTCGATTTAAATGAAAGAAGATAACACCTCGAATTCTGAGTGATTAATGATGATCTCTTTTGGGAGATATGCAGCCGTCAGTTTCACAAGACCCGAATAGACGCAAACGTCAAGTTTTTATCGGTTCACGCAGGCTTAGGCCTATAAATAGATGTCTGTGGAGAGAGAAGAACTTCGTCTATTTTCTCATCATCTTCTTCTTCCTTATAGCATTTTCAAGAACCCTAGATTTTGAGAAATGGCCCCTAAAACTCATCGTTGTGCTGCTGGCCGAGGCAGAGGCAAAGGCAAGAAGCTTGTGGAGGCCGACGTCGAGGAACCCCAAGTTGTCGATACGACGCACACCGATGTATGCCTTGAAGTTGTCGGTGGATGATCTGCTGCCTAGAAGTTTATCGAAAACACATAGACACTTTGTTGCACAATTTTGGATGCATGGGTGGGTAACCATCTTGGATCATACGCTAAACCACTCTGCTGAAATGCATGGGTATGGTTTGCATGAACTCCCTGAAGATGTGCCTAGGCTTTCCATGCTGACGTGCATGAACTTTGGTCCTGATGATGCGCTGAAGCTTTAATGTGCTGACGCGCATGGTATTTGGTCCTGATGATGCGCCGAAGCTTTTCTGTGCTGACACGCATGAACTTTGGTCCTGATGATGCGTCGAAGCTTTCCTTCCAACGCGTACAGACTTTGGTCCCGAGGATGCGCTGTGGTAGAATTTAGTCAGTGTGCATGGACCTTTTGTCCCGATGATGCACTGCGACTTTAATGCACAGCAGCTTGCATACGTCGATGCTAAAACTGCGCATATCTTTCGACTTTTTATAACGTAATTGGGCCAATATTTTTTTCTTGTCTTTCTGCAGTGTCTATAGTGATACTGAAAGCTGAGGCCGACGTCAAGAAGGAGGTGCTGTCTCCCTCTATCAAAAAGAAACTGATGACCATTAAAGAGGAAATATTTCCAAAAATTGTTGTCACGGAGGAACCGGCACCGGAAGGAAGTAGCACCGGGAACTCCAGTCATCCGGCTCCTATAAAGGATCTCAATCAGTTGGAGCCTTCATATATACGGTGGCTGAAAGAGTGGTACCTGCCCTAGTGTAACCATTCTCTCTAAACCTGGGGTTTCATCGACTTCCTTATAGTCGCCATCCTCGGGTAAATGAATAAACTTTCTTTTCTTGTCTCCAATGTTTGTTGCTTGTATTTTGATGCTTTTTCGTTTAAGATGTAGTTGTTTCTTTTTGCAAATGTAGTGCTTTTTTCTTTTTTTGATGAAAAAAGAAATAGAGAACTTTTGTTGGTTTATTTATCATGAACTTGTGATTTTTTTCTGGACTTTGCATCTTTGGCGCACCTTGGTTTTGGGTACAGATGATAAGTTGAGAGAAGGAACTGTCATATTTACTCAAAGGTATTGTGAACGTGGTAAACAAGGGGCTAGTGGTAGAGTTTTCTTACTCAGAGGTGATATGGACGTAGTAAGAACGGACTCTATAAGGATGCGGAGAACAACTCAGAGGTGTTATGGACGTGGATGTTCTATAGGCAGGGTGTAACAACACAGGGGTTGTTTGAATGGGGTGTTTATTCAGAGATTTTTGTGGACATGGTAAACACTAATTTTAGCTTCATCTTATTGAGAATGAAGATTAAGCATTCTGAGGATGTAGGAAAATAACTCAGAGATGATGTGGACATGGATGTTTTCTACTATGGATTGATAAGGGAATGTCTCGAAACAGCTAGTTCCAGAGACATGTCATGATAAGAGGTATTAATTTAATGGTAAAATTCACAGATTTTCCTTACTAGGGGAGAAGTACATGGCGAGGAGCCTCAAGCATAATACTTCTTTAGGAACTTTCCGTTGATTGGCATCATGAATAAGTCCCCTTTAGGTTTAGCGAGTTGGTAGGTGCCATTAGAGTACACCGTCACTATGATGAAGGGGACTTCCCACTTGGGTTTGAACTTTCCTCATATCTTGTGGGTCATCACCTTCGGCGTTCTGATTGATAGGACGAGGTCCCCCACCTGGAAAGTCCTTTGTTTGACCTTCTTGTTGAAATCCTGTAAAATACGAGCCTGATAGAGCTCGATGCGTTGTTGAGCCAAGAGGTGTTTTTCATCTAGCGCTTCCAACTCTTGCACCCGGTGACGTTGATTGTCTTCCGCCATCAGCTTGTAATGGCCACTCGTAGTTAGGGGATTTGGATTTCAAAAGACAGTACTGCTTCGCTCCCGTATACCAGGGAGAACGGTGTGGTGCCCATTAGAGTCCATACCATTGTGCGGTAGGTCCAAAGACATTCTCCTAGCTTCTCGTCTCAGTCGCGTTTATTGGATGACACGACTTTCTTAAGTAGTTTGACGATTATCTTGTTGAAAGCTTCAGCCAATCCATTTGTTGCCGAATTGTAAGCGGTTGATGCCACGTTCTGGATGTGATTCTTGTCACAAAACCTGCTGAACGCATGGCTTATGAATTATGGACCGTTGTCGTAGATGATCCTCCGGGGCAGCCTAAAACGGTAGATGACGTGATGTTTGATAAAGCTGATCATCTTTGAGCTTTTTACCTCAGACAGAGGTATAGCCTCCGCCCACTTAGAGAAGTAGTCGGTGATTGCTAAAATGAAGCGATATCCTCTAGATGACGGAGGGGTAATTGGTCTAGCTATATCCATACCCCAGGCTTCAAATGGCTAGGAGGCGACCGTTGCGTGTAGAAACTCCGAACGTTGATGGATGAAGTTAGTATACAGCTAGCAGACCCAACACTTTTTAGCATACTCAATAGCATCCGCCATCATGGTAGGCCACTAATAGCCCATACGTCAGAGTCGGTCTTGTAGCTTAGGACTGGGTTGATGAGCTCCACAGGTACCATCATGAGCCTCCCGAAGTGCTTAGCTGCCTCCTCGTTTAACAAGCATCGGAGGAGAAGCCCGTCATAAGAACGGTGATACAACATTTTGGTAACTGTGTCATAGTAGAATCGGAGAGAACGCCTTTTGACAGACAGCTTCCTTCTGGTCCTTTGGGAGGATCCCGTAGGCTGTAAAATCTATGAATGAAAACTGCTAGTCTCTGATATTGACGCCAACATTTGTAGGCATAGTATGGTTCAGACATATGCATAGATTATTTTTGGGACACACTAGATCCCGACCAATCCCCGTAACAAAATGTTGAGTCCCGAGAGGTACTGCCAATGAGGTAGCAAGGCCAGCTAGAGCATCTGCCTCTAGATTTTGTTGCCGAGGAAAGTATTCTATGAGGAACTCAGTGAAGGCTGAGATAATGCCCAAGGCTGCTTTATGATAAGGGATTAGGTCCTCGTAGCGGACCTCATATTATCCACGGACCTGGTTGACGATCAGTTTCGAATTGCCATAGGACTCGAGGCATTCTACCACCAACTTTTTTGCTAACTGGAGTCGAATAATGAGGGTATTGTACTCGGCCATATTGTTAGAGCAGGTTTTGTGAGGAAATAGGTACGCTGGATGACTAGCTTGTCTGGAGAGATCAAGACTACCCCACTCCTGCGGTGATCTGACCTTTAGGGCCTGTTCTTGAGGCGCCATCGAAGAACATCTGCCAGACGGAGTTCCCTTCGACAATATTGGATTCCAGCACTTCATCTGGAATATCTTTATAGAGTTTGGATGACTCTGGGATTGGATGTATAGCTAAGATATCAGCCAATGCTTGGCCCTTGACAGCTTTTTGTGGGACAAATACCATATCATATGGTGTAAATAGTATTGCCCACGTAGATAATTGAGAGTTTAGTGCTCCTGGCTTTGTCATGAGGACCCTGAGTAGATTGACACGGGAGATAACATGGATCGTCTGACCCGATACGTAATGGCTGGTCTTTTGAATGGCGAATACCAGAGCTAGACATTCTTTCTCGACGGGATTATACCGGTGTTCGGCCCCGATCATTGTTCGGCTTAGGTAGTAGATAGCTTGCTTGTAGCCTGCATCATTGTTCTGAGCTGGTAGAGCACCAAAAAATGATCCATTGTGCGGACGTAGAGCAAGAAGAATTTGTCGACAACCGGTGCAACCAGGACTATGGGATTTGTGAGATAAGCCTTGATATCATCAAACGCCCTCTGAGACTCCTCCGTCCAGACGTAGGAGACCCCCTTTTTTATGAGCTTGGTAAAGGGTTGACATCGTTCGAAAAGATTTACTATAAACCTTCGGATGTACGCAAGATGTCCTTGTAGGCCTCGAAGCTCTCTTAGTTTCTTCGGAGGGTTTATGTCAAGTATGACTTTGGTCTTCTCGGGGTTAACATGAATGCCCTTCGTAGTGATGATGAAACCCAAAAATTTGCCACTGGAAACCCCTAGAAAGGATTTGGCTGGATTTATTTTGAGCTGATGTGCTCGCATGAGATCAAAGACTATCCTCAGATATTGCAGGTGATCACCTCATAGACGACTTTTGACAGCGAAGTCATCAACATAACATTCGACTGTCATATGAAGATGTTTACGAAAGATGGTGCTCATAGCTTGCTGGTATGTCGTACCTACATTCTTCAAGCCAAAGGGCATCACTGTGTTGCAATAAACCCCCTTTGGAGTCCTGAACGACGTGTGCTTCTTATCCTCTGGGAACATCTTGATCTGGTTGTAGCTCGAATATCCGTCCATGAAGGACATGGGTTCAAAGCTACAGGTGTTGTTGATCATTACGTCTGTGATCGAAAGTAAAAACTTATCTTTCGGGCAAGCAGAGTTGAGGTCCCTAAAGTCGATGCAGACTCGGATCATCCCATTCTTCTTAGTGATGGAAACGATATTGGCTATCCAGTGTGGGTATTGCTCCTCGTAAACAAACCCACTTTTTATCTTAGTCGATGGCGTCCATGATGTTAGGATGAAAGTGTCGTTGTTGTTGCTTAACAAGCTTAGCGTTAGGTAAGATGTTAAGCTTGTGCATTGCGACTTGTGGGTCTAAACCTGGCATATCTTCATAGCTCCAAACGAAGACGTTGATGTATTCTTTGACAAGTTGAACTAAAAATTCTTGATCTTCTCCTGCCAATCTTTTGCTGATAAATATGGGTTTGGATGAAGATTCATCCCCAGGTCGATCTGTTCGACTTCATCTTCGGTAGGGGCTCTCGTAACTCGAATCTAGAATCCTATTGTGCACCTAAGCATTAAGCTCAGGGTTCTTCCTCAAAGAACTCTACTATCTGATCATCATCTTCTTCTTCTAGAGGGTGTACAGATATCATATTGACTGACAACACCTTCCTATAAATTAGGCTGATACTGGTGTCGGAATCCCAAGTCGAAGCTTCAGATGAGTGAGAGTGTATAGCCTCCTCCGCTTCTGAACTCTCTGGGGTTGTTGGCGACGTGACATAGCCTACCCCCTGTCAAGTGCGATAGTAATAGTCTTGCGGCTTCCCTTTTGGATCTGGGAATGGTAAAGGAAGACGTTGACCTCTACCATAGTTTAGACCCAGGTCGCTTTTTAAGTCATAACCCATCTTTTGGATGAGATACTTTGCTCGAATGGTGTACTGATATACTTGCATTCTATCGATATTCGATTCTGGTTCGACTGGCAAGAGGTCCTGATGACGCTCGACTTTGCCGAAGATGATAGGTTTTTCATCCTGGTTTTGGGGTAGAACTATATAACAGACTCCTCGATACGGGACGACTTGATTTACATGATTAATAGTCATCATATGTGTTTACAACGATTGTATGGCATTATCTAGATTATACATGGCATTCCAATGTGGAAGACTAGAATAATTTAAAGACAACCTTTTATTGATAAAATATTGGATCTTGTCCCAGGGAATTATATCATCAAGAGATTGGGCATCAACATTGGAGGATAGGTATTCTCCTAACTCCTTGTCGGTGAGAACCAGAGCAGCCTTGGGAGGCTTTGGGGCTTTCGGCCGAATTTTTGCCACCAGAGGGATTGACATCTTGGCAGACAGTGTTTCTGGAGAGTTCCTCGGGAGTCTGACCCGTATCGGCGCCTGAGACTGCCCCTGGGAGAGATGCTGGGGCCTTCCCCGGTAGCTTGACTATAAGGGGAGCCAATAATTAGGGAGCTTTCCCCTTGAGTCATACTTTAAGACGTGCCTCAGCTGGTGCCTCATGGAATGGTGCTTTTCCGCGTAGCTTAACCACGAGAGCAACCGACATTTGGGGAGGTCTCCTCTTGAGTCGTACCTTCAAATGAGCTTCAGTTGTTGTTTCAACCAAGGAGGCTGGTGCCTTCCCACGTAGCTTAACTACGATAGGGGCTGATGCTTGGGGAGATTTCTCTTTGAGTCGCACCTTCAGAGGAGCGTTAGTCGTCATTTCTGCTTAATGTCGGCCTCTGCTTCATGATCGACATTGTTGGCTTCATCATCCAGATGAATTAATTTATACAGATCAAAATCGGTGAAAAAGGCTTTAATTCCTCTAAAGGGATCGACATCAATAAACTTCGTCCTGACTATGCCATTGGTGGACACGTATTTCATGTACTGGTGAAGAGTAGACGGCACCACCATGTATTCATATATCCATGGCGGCCCCGACAGGATGTTATAATTGATGTTCGCGTCTACGACATAGCAAGTCACCTCCGTCTGGAGCTCGTCGAAATGACATTTCAGCCGGATCTTACTCTGTGGTTCGCTCTTGGTAGCATTGAAGCTGCTGATTGTAGTATTGGATGCAGTCAGGCAATGCATCGGGATCCCCAATATCTGGAGCAGAGTTCGAGGGATAACACTAAGAGAAGACCCAGGGTCAATCTGGATCCGATTCACCTTGATGGCACCGACATACCCTGTATAATACAACGGTCTATTATGCAGTTGTTCTTGAGTAGCATGTCTTGTTGAGTGAACGTGATGTTGGGGATGATTTCCTCCATACTTTAGTAGTGTGGACATGTTGTTGGATCTTCTTCAAGCTGCCTGACCTGCCTGATGAAAGACTCAGCATCCTTCAGTGCTTTACATAGAGCTTCCCGGGTATCTTTAGATAGTCAGAGGAGCTCCAATAGTGATAATCGAGCCAGAGTCCTGGCGAACTGTGCCAGTATGTCAAAGTTGTGGGGTTTAATCAACCCTGAAGCATTATCTTTTCGTAGAGGCCTGTCGAAACGAGCCTCTTTCTGCTTCTGTTTATCGACTGCTGGAGGTTAGAATGAACCTTCCCCTTGAGCGGCCACAGTGGTGACAGGAGGCGTTACTTCGGCCGAAACTTACTCTTGTTGAACATTCTGTTGTGAAGGGTCTGTACAGGAAGTGCTTTCTCGGGGAAGGAAGTAACCATTGGCAAGACTTAGTTTTCTTGTCCTTAGTTTTGGAGGTAGGATATACCCCCGGTTGAGTCAATTCCGGAACTAGATCTGGATGAACCCACATAATTTCTCCTTGGGATGTCGTGAGTGGTACCAGCCCACTCATATTGTCACGAGTTGGTAGAAGGTTGATTACTTCCATTATCTCCTTAGGGAAGGGGACGACGTCGTCTTGAGCTTCAAGTTGTGGTAGGATTTCGAACTGGAGAGACACCATGTTCGTCGAGACTGCCTTCTCCTTATAGTCGAACAAGAGGACATTCACATTGATCGTGCATTGTATGTAGTTCTTCAAGATATAGCAGTCTCGGGTCGGGTGCCCGACGAACCAATAGTAGTGACAGTACCTCGGGTCGCCTACCCTGTCCACCTCATCGAGGCACTTTGGATCAGGTAACATGATATTGTCACCTTGCTTCAGTATCTCGAAGAGCTGTAAGGTATCATTGTCATTGAAGAAGTAGACCTCCTTCTGCCTCGGTGCGGCCGGTGGCTTCTGGATAGGGTCGAGCGTACCTTTCGAGGCATTCACTGTCAGTGCCTGCTTCCTTTTTAGCTTACGCCCATTGTTGTTGTTGTCGGCGGTGCGCTTCCCTTTGTCTTCAAAGGAAAGGAAGCTAACACCTAGAAGACGGGCTTCGCGAGCTTTCATCTCAGGATTTCGGCGCCGATACTGAACGCGGTCCAGTCTGTATACTGGGCGGTGTTGACCCATTGTTTTAATTATTGGTGTCATATTCTTCCTGTAAGAATCCATTAGTACAGGCTCAGGGATACTGAAAGGTAGCCTTAAACATGCTTGTCAGAAGCATTCGATATGGGCTTGGTCCATTTCCTTCTCCTTCTGGGTTATCTCCATGAGAGAAGACATAGTCATATCTTTTCTAATGTAAACCCCCTAAATTTCTACTACGATTTTTAAAAAAAAAATATTTTTGTATTTATTTTGTACTTCGGATCTGCACATCGCATACGAGTTCGCATTGTTGTATTTGCGTAGCGTGAGAGATTTGTGTTTCGTATTTGCTCGACGAGTGCGAATATGTGTCGAGGTACATATTTTAGAAAAATATTTTTTATAAATTTTATTTTATATAGGAAAGTACATGTTCAAACAAATGTGATAAATATTTTTATTTTGTATAAAAGAGTTATTTTATTCGTCGTTTAAAAATAAGTAGTGATTTGAAAATTTTGGTTTATATAAAATATATTCCAGGTATTTTGCGAAATTTGGAATTCGTTTATTAATATATTTTGTTATTTATAAAAGCTATTTTATGATTTAATATTTAAGTAATTAACTTGATTTTCAAAATTAATTATAATATTATTTTAATATTTATGAAAAAGGTAGCAATGTGATTTAAATCAAATTTATTTTAATAGAGGATTTTTAAATGGTTTTGAATTAAATATAAGATTACCTAGATTTTATCTTAGAGAGATATTAATAATCTTATTTAAATGTTTTAAATAAATAGATGGAATTATCTATGGAGAATTTAAGTCTCCCTAACTCTTATCCAACTGGAAATTCCCACCTCCTATAAAAGGAGAGGTACTCTTCCATAATTTTTTACCATCCATAAAAGGTGCACCATGCCCGTGCCCGCTTCCCCATCCACTAAGTGTTTTCTTGTACATGTACAATCGTTCTCCGTGTCCGACAGCCCCGGACACTGAATCATCTCGTGTCTCACAGGACACAACACCAAGCCTCGACCCACTAGAGCTCTCCCTCGACCAGCCATTCCCGACCTCGCCATCCCGGTCCCGACCCCGCTCCACCAAACTTCCACCACCACCATCATCCACGACCAAACCCACAATACCATTGCTGCCGACACCAACCTCCATACAACCGACCACCTCGCCTCTGCCAAACCCGGACAGCGCCACTACCACCGCCATTAACACAACCCAAAATCCCCATACCAAACAAAATAAAATTGAAAACCCTAACCTTCGTCGTCCACCGCGATAGCCACCGCTACCCTCGCTCCCGATCAGTCGAGAGTTTCCCGCGCTCCAGATCGCACCCAACGTCGGCGCTCTCTCCAGCGCCACCCTCGTCCGTGTCTGCGCGGCCAGCCCGTGCACAGCCGGCCCTCCACGTCGGCAGACCTACGCCACAGCCGCTGCGACATCCTCCCGAGCCACTCCCTTGCCGAGCCACCGTCGGCGAACACTGCGCTCCTCCGTCGTGGCCGACGAGTGCCGGAGTCGAGCCCGCCAGACATTCCATCTTCTCTGAGCCTCCTCCCGTGGCCAGGTCGGCCGCTTGTCTCCGCCTGGTCGGCCGAAAAACCTCCAGCGCCGCTCCTCTCCGGTGAGTCTCCTTTCGTCGCTTCCCCCCTCTTTTCCGCTTCTTCTTCTGCTTTCTCCCAAGACATCCATCTCTCTCTCTCTTCCCCCTCATATTAATACACCCCTTTTGTTTCGAACAGAGAAAGAAAGCAGATAGTAGCTACTTTAATATTTTGGGAAATTTTTCGTTTTTGTGGATTTCACTTGCCTTCGTTTTTCCTTTCTTCTTTATTATTGTTATTATTAATACTATTAGTATTTATACTAGGTAAAACTTAAGGGACTTTGTAACTACTATTTTAACTTTATTAGTATTGGTTAAATGTATTTCACTATTATGTACATACATAGTTATTAATACCCGTACTATTGTTAGTACACCATTAGTATTTTTTTATTAATATTATTTTTCTAAAATCTACTTTGTAACAAAATATTATGCGCTATTGCTATAATATGTTCTATCTATTTAAAATATATTATTTGGAAAATTTTAGTAGTTATCTAAATTGATTTTTAGTAATTCCTCTCGAATAATTATCTTTTTTTTTCAATTAAGGAAGTATAGATTCTACCCAAAATTCTATTTTTACAATCTTGGGGTTTGAGCCTAAAAAGCTATTTATTTTATTCTTATTTGTGTATCTAAAATATATATATATATATATATATATATATATATATATATATATATATATATATATATATTTCATAAAAAAAAAAAAAAATATATATATATATATATTTTATAAATAAAATACAGCTTATCTAGCTATAAATTTTAGTTTTACAAAACCTAGTTTTGAATAAAAATAATTTTTAGATTTTTCAAAATATTTATCTAAACTATTTAAGTACCATAATATATTTTTCAGTTTATCATAAATACTTCTCTAAATTATTATATATATATTATTTATTATCCAATTTCCCGTAGAATTCCTTCCGTCTATGACTAAGCCCATATTCCCATTTCATTGCCAATTCTATACCTCTTATTATCGTTTTTAGCTAATTAATTCTTCTGGACTCGATGGAACAGTCCATGTCATCATCGGAGGCCGTCTTGCGTAGTTGTAACACCAAGGTCGATCCGTACTATCTTGATTATTGCAGTACACCAGACGACACTACCAGACAAGATACCTTGCCTTTACTGTTTACTTTCTTGCTCAATAGCATGCACGTTTTATTTCTTACCAAGTTGTTCTTTCAAAACTATATGTAGATGCAAATTACTTTATTTTATGCAATTGGCTTAGAGTTAAGGGACTACCATATGTTTAGAGCATCTAATAAACTGTCATGATATACTACGGGTTGTGTGTGAGTTGTGAGTCGCATATAGCTTCGGACTTGCGTACCAACCATACATCGGTTCGTACAGGCCGTGCGTTAGGATATGACTGCTAATAGATTTGTGTAGAAGGCTTGGCAGTTATTAAGGATTAAACAGTGTCGTGGAGACGACGCATGTATAGTATCATGGAAAGGAAGGAGACAGTTATTATCGTAGGGGATACATGTTCAGTACACACATATTTGGGCTGATAGTGTCTCGTATGAGCGCTACTTACTGCCCCGAGGCCGATATTGACTCGGATGAGCGCTACTTTCTACCCATGGCCGATAGTGTCTCTTATGAGCACTAACTACTGCCACTCTTTATCCCTCTATGCTGAACACCTAAGCTCCTGCGTAGAACGTTGTCTTCTAAAGTGCATTATTCCAACTAGAATGGTTAGGAACCTTTACTCATATACATTTTTCTGTTGAGCTCTTACAATTCAGTTTATGGCATGATATTATGTGTCGTATTACGTCCCTCTGAGGACCTAGTGATCTCTCCAGGTGTGTGTTTCGTGATTTCCTGTAGGTGCTCTAGCCAAGGCCATGACTCGTGCTCTACTCCGTCGAGATGTTACTTTTGGATCGTCATTCCCTTCGCTCGATCAATTCACTTTCTTTGTATATTTCTTTCCTATTTAAATTAGTT
The DNA here is from genome assembly GCA_029216955.1 of Iris pallida. NCBI lineage: Eukaryota > Viridiplantae > Streptophyta > Magnoliopsida > Asparagales > Iridaceae > Iris > Iris pallida. The sequence goes on along the minus strand of JANAVB010032420.1, from coordinate 8,468,376 downwards.
GGTAGTAGATTTGTCTCCGCCCAACGATTGTATACATGACAAACTCAAAGTTGCTTTTATATTATTATTTATCTTTGTGGATGAGATTAGTATCTTGGCTTTCTACAGTTTACCGCTTATGTATACATACGAGCCTTTCATTTACTCGTACTTATACAGCTGACATGATATGTATCTAGTCCCAAGTATTTTGGGACTGGGGCGTTACACCCACCATCGTAGAATCGGGCACGGAAGAGGCGCTTTAAATCCTTAAAGGAGGATATGCAATTATCAAGGAGGCTACAATACCAGTTGTAAGCCACCCCTTTTCGTGCTCCAATAAATAGGCATGTAAAAAGGGTGTCCGCTTTCGGTTGGTGCCCCATCATGGAGTGGAAGTAGGTTAGGTATTGACAAAAGGACTCCTTCCTATCAAATAGTATCAGTGATTGTGGTTTGTACTTTGAAGGATAAACCATATTATTCCATTCGAAAGGATAGGGTTGCCGGATTCCGAGCTTCTGGCGTTCCTTCTGTTTGTTTCTTGCCTCGAAACGGTCGCATAAGTCTCTCACCATCTCAAACAATTCTTCTGTAGAGTTAGGAGCAGGTGATTAAGGCAAGGTACGATGTTCAGCTCCTAAGGGGGCTGATACTCAGGACAGAGTGTGCTGGACGTCCCTGAAGAACCCCTTTGAGGGGGTTCATTCGATTCTCCATTAGCCCCAGGATCAGGACTGGCAGATATAGGGGCCCCTTTCGACGGCTGGGCTATCAGGGTACTCTGGATCTCGAATACGACCTGAGTTGAAGACTGTATGGTGGTGGAGAGGGTTTTAAGGCCATCTTCTAGGTTGTTCATACGTCGTACGAGATCCGTAGCTGAAATGTCTACTTCATCTTCGTCGCCACTCCCTGCCATGTATACAGGCATGACATGGGCCGAAGTGGATGGATTGGTCGATGCTTCACATTCAGCCTCGCTTTCTTGTTGAAAGGTTGACATATGTGCTTCTTTTTCTGACCCCTCGACCTGGCTACCCCAAGTCACCTCGGTGTCAGTTTCTTGGTGGATACCCTTATCTTCAAACGAGGGTTTGTTCTGGACAGTCGAGGTTTGATCATCCCCAGCTTGCGCCATTGATGTCGCTTTCATCCTTAACTGAGTACTCTAGAATACCCCTGTTTACGAGATAATTGCTTTCCTTCCCTTTGGCCGACCCTTCACTATGCCTGCCTAGGCTGGAGGGTTGGAGGTATTCGCTTTACTCCCGGGTACAGGAGAGTTGGAGACGACGTAGCACGAGGCGACCAAGGGTTCTTCCTCGTTATCAATTGTCACCGTCTTTTCAAGGTGACATGGGGCAGGTGCGGCTGGTTGCAGTCGCTGAAATATAGACTACCTTGGTGGGGCGGCCGCTATTTTGCAGCAGTAGCAGTTGATGGTGACCATAGCATAAGTGTGTCCCACGAGGGGCGTATTATGCATAGAGGTCATCTCTCCCGATCTACGTCTGTGAGTGATCACATTACGTAGATCTTGTGAGAAGAGTTCTACATTCGCACCCCTTTCCGGCATATAGCAGGGCCAAGGGTCGGGGTGGTCATGTGAATGTTGTGTCCCCTGATCTTATTCTAACGCATGAGATGCTCCCAGATCATTGGTGGGAGAGCAACATGTATTGTGAATCAAACCCACTTTATGCGCACAGCCCATGTGGGCACATGGGTTCAGAGCCGCAAGGTTTGGCCCCTGACTTAGTTCAAGCGCATGAAATGCACCCAAGTGGGAGAGAGACTTTAAGAGTTGACTCTTTGCTGGTACTGAAGCACCCGAGTTGACTCTATATAGATTTCCATCAGCTATGCGCATGACTTTCAGCGTGTATTACTGGACCGCTGTTGGCATAGCACGTTGATGACGCATGGCACGTACTGCCTTGGACTTCTTTGTACTAGCCCTTGAAGACACATAGTACTTAGAACCTAATATTTCTTTGCCATGATAGCGAGTGATTCTGTCAAAGACAAAAGTATTCTCCTGTCCATCAGAGCTCATGCGGGGGAGAGCGGCTGCGCCATTATTCCATCGGCACATCTTCTTCGACTGGGAAGAAGAAGGTTAGGATCTGTAGTTAGCACTGCGCTTCTCAGGCAGATGTGCTGCACCAGTAGCAATATTTTGCTTACTGAGAATATCAGCATGAAGGATTGATTGTGCCTGCACAGCCCCTTCAGTGGTGGTGCTCGGCGCATCGCCTTTGTACACCTAGATTTGGCGGGTCTTTTTCGACTTTGGCAGCCGCTTCGAGGGACTCGCGCTGCCTTCAGAAATAAACTCATCATACGCCTGTTGATTGAGGCATACCATAAGCATCTTGTGGGAGGAGCCGAGCTTGTTGTTGTCAGACTACGACACGACCTTCTCGTTGAAAGAGAAAGTAATCCCCAGTAGAGTCGCTAGCTTGTTCGCTATTAAAAAGTTGTGGAATGAACTTTTATATTGAATCACAAACAAAATAGAGTACAATATAAGATCTCGTTGGGATCCTAAGAGTACTTTTATTTTTATCTGGGAACTATGTCGATGGAGCGAGTGGTAATTCTTTGACTCCGTTGACGATCTGACGACAATCTCGAACTCTATGAATGTCTGAGTTGCTCTGAAATGGGCAGGAACTTGAAGAGGATTGGAACTCTTGCAAGTGCTCTGGATACGGAAGAGATTAAAAAAGTTGGAGAGCTGGAGTTGAAGCTGAACCTGAAGAGGTTGAATGAAAGAATGATCCTTCTATTTATAGGCAGCAAAATGATCGGCTTATGTGCGTATATGCGATGCACGCATGGAGGTTTTGCATGTAGGGATGCCACATGTCTGACTTTGTTGGGCCCATAGACGATGCGTCGGGGAGCTGGAACTGAATCTTTTTGAAATGTACTATTGGACTTCGGAGGAGCTGACATGTGGCAGTTGCTGAGATTTAGTTGTTGCTAAAATCTTGGGTGGTTGGTACCCTTGTTCGTAGGCAAAACTAAGTCAAAAACACGTGCCACGTGCCCATTACTTAAAGATCTTTGTAGGTTGATTTGAGTGTATGCGCCTAGGATCTGGCACATGAGGAGACTTGGCTTCTGACAAGAGCAAGTCTGGACGCATGGCTTTTGAGGCACATGCAGAGTTTGAGCGCATGGATGCGGGGGTCCATACAAGTGATCAGTTGACCATGTGGCAGAGCACAGCCGTAACCGATAAAAGAGTGATGATTGCGTCTCTTTGTCTTCTGTAAAAGCTAACTGCTCAGACTTCGAGAAGCATGCTGCTGTCATTTTGGCCATTTTAGTATTAAATGCTTTGATAGGTGGAGAGCTTTAGGAGGGCACATCAGATGTGCAGCGTATGAAGCTGATGAGCGCATAAGCTGCGTGGCACATCTGCTTTGGTCAGCTTTGTTGAGTCTTTCGAGGCATTGATGCCTCTTTGACTTAGCTGAGTTTGAGATTCTTCGTCGTTAACGCAAGTTCATTGTACTAACTTCTGAGAATTTGCCACATGGCGCATGGGTGACTTGCACGGGCATATAAATAGTAGTATAGAGAGTTTGCTCGTTCATTTCATCCAAACTTCTCATTTGAGATGAACTCAACTGATCCTCCTCCTTGGCAAGATGTTGTACTGCGGATTGTGGATCTCCTCGTTCAAAGAAGCTTTTATTCTGATGACAAACTCTTTCAAAAGAATGAGATGTGCCGGGAGAGCTATGGACACAACAGCTTATATGTGAACCCCTTGCCGGCAATGTTCTTCTACGAGATGGCGTTGGGTGCCTGTTGTATCTAAAGATCGGGGTCGTCGTGTCCCGACTTCCATTATGCTGGAAGAGCCACCGGGTTTGGATTGATTGCTAACCCGCATTCTTTTCAATAAATGCTTCATTAGCCGAAGCACTCATACGTTTGACGAAGAAGTGACTCGCTATGATAAGGAAGGGTAATGAGCCAAGACTGAGACACCAGATTGATGCGCCTGGTTGAGTCGATGCGCCTAGTTGTGGAGTTTAAGCTTCCTCGTAAACAGACTTTTTATTGTAATCATTTAGCTTTGTAATAGATTTTCATATGAAATAAAAAATCTACTCTTAATGTGCTTTTTATCTTTGTTGTCTTTAAATGATGCGCTGACATTTATCCCGAGTCTTCGGCGCATGATGTTCGTAGCGCATAGACACTTTGGTCTTCGGATGTGCCTGAAAATCCATGCTTATACAAAAACTTGCCTGATTTCCTGGACAAACCCTTTTCACAAGTCAAGGACAAGAGGAAGTTCGGCCTATAAGCTACCAACTCATATCATATCATCGTACCACGAACCGTGAATAAAAATAACAATTTAGTTCTAAGATTCGTAGTCAAAATCATAAAAAATGACTAATGAGTAAACGTAATTAATATTATTTAATTCTAGAATAAATTATCTAAAAACTTAATTTAATCTAATTATATTCTGAAATGATATCTAAACAAATATTTTGGCTAAAGAAAGTCATGGTTCCAATTTCGAAATTCGTGGCACACAAATCAAAATGTACAATTAACTAACTAGTCAATCATCATGAACTCCATGATATGAGGAAGCAACCTAGTGTATTTCAGTGCCATAAATGCACTGGAATCGACCATGCCACAAAATCACGATTTGGTCAAAAGTTATCGCCGTTATGGCTAACCGTAACCAAATCAGTGAATCATCGTCCAAATTTGAGTTTTATGAATTAAATAAAATAATAGATGATCATATAAATTTTTAGAAAAGTATATGTTGTAGATCATTGTGTCATATTTCTAAATGTTCAAACGGATCGCAAAACAGAGTTATCGATCTCCCAAAATCTCGAAAACTATACGATGCGTCAATTTTTGAACAATTGTAACTCAAATAAATCTCCAAAAATTGACGTAAACAATTACAGAAAATAATACGGTTCTAACAAAAAGCGGCACGGGAGAAGGACATAGGAGATGATCACAATCACTCCGCGAAGCCTAAGGATCCCCAAGGTCAACTTTTCTAAAAGTCAGCTGGAATAATAATTAGGGTTTACTGAAATTATAATATATATATAGGGAGAAGAGAGAGAGGCGATGACTGAGTCGACTGAAGCGGCTGACAGGCTGACCCCACCAAGATGACTGGGCAGGATGACTGGATAACTAATTATTTAATTGCAGAAATCCATTAAAAATTTATTTTAACTCCAAATAAATTCCAAAAAAATCAAAAAAATCCTAAATTTTTTTTTAAAACATTTCTAAGTGTCTAGAACCTAAATAAAAACATTTTATCTCAAAATATCAACGTATGACCCACGGTAAAATCCAAGAGCCTATGAAAAAAAATTATATAGGTTTTAATTATCTAAAAATCCCCAAAAATTCTAGAAAAATATAAAATAAATAAAATATTTGGGCTACCTAGAGACCATATGTGACCTAAAAATTATCCTACTGCACATATAGGCTTGGTTGTGATTCCAAAACAAAACATAAATAAAATAAAATAAAAAAATTCTAGGAAGCATCTTGTCATGCACAAAAGTTTGTGCCCCACCGAGACGGAGCTTACGGGTATAAAAGGGAAGTACATACTCGGCCCATAGGCTAAGGAACACTTCTCCCCACCCCGTGCCTATCTGTGTCACCTCCACGATACATATAAACATCTAATAAGTGTCTAGTCTATTAATCATGCAATTTCTATTAGCAGTTATATCCTACACTACTAAAATATGCTCTATTAGCGACGTCGTTTAGCGACGGAATGAAATTACGTCGCTAACTATATAATATAGCGACTCCTTCCTATGAACGTCGCAATACGTCGCTGAATAGCGACGTTCGGCGACACTAGATAAAGTATGTCGCTGAATAATAGCGACGTTCAGCGACATATTAAGAAAATATGTCGCTTATATTAAAATTATTGCGACGGTTAGCGACGTCAACAGTGGACGTCGCTAACTTTTTTACTTAGGGCACATGACTCCCTTTTCCCCCTCACTCGAAAAATCGAAACTCGAAATTTTTTTCCCCCTCTCCTCCCGGCGACTCCCTCCTCCGCGGTGACTCCCTCCCCCCCCCCCCCCCCCCGTCGAGCTCCTCCTCCTCCTGGAGCTCCTCCTCCTCTCCGGCGGTAAACCCTAACCTAATTCCTCCTCCTCCTTCTCTCCCACACACACACACCCACCCACACACACACACACCCACACACACACACACACACAAACTCGAAATTTTGGACACTGACACTGTGTGTACGTGTTTTGGACACTGACACTGACACGGACACGACCCTTGGACACTGACACGATCCTTGGACATGTTTTGGGTTTTCCCTTACAGCTTGCGTCTTGCATTTAGAAAATAAAAGATTTCCATGTGCATTTCATACTACTCGAAAAGAATAAACAACAATCTCTCTTTAATTTTTTTTCCTATATATAATTACCTACTTGTCCATTTTAAACTTAATGAACAATTTTACTCAGTAAACATAAACAAGGATATGTTTGGAACAAAAAAAAATTACGGTGAAGCCTCAACTTTTCTTATTATATAGTAGTATAGATAGAAAAAATCCTTGAGATATGAAACGTAACATAATGATAGAATGTGATCGGAACTCTGGACCTTAGCAAAAATGCATTTCAATCACAATACCACACCTTTTCTTGGAATTATAAATGACTTAAGCTGCTATTTTCTTGATTTTCTTAAACTATATATATATGCTCTAAATTAGGTCTGGAAGATGTGAAGAATCAAAGTATGCCTAAAACGAGGGGAGAGATAGTAGCTGAGAAAGTGTATTTTTAATGTGCATGAAACCAATATCAAGAAGAATGTCATTAGTCTAGAGTCCTAGACAGATTCTAAATATACATGACAAACAAACAGAGATACAGGAAAATAAAAGATTTCCATGTTTTGGACTAGTGTTTTAGAAACGCCAATTTGATATAAAAGACCATCCGGAATGTAACTTGCGTCTTGCATATTTCACACATAATAGAACCCCGAATGAAACAATTAAACAGTAGCTATGGATGAATGTCACATGTTAGAAATTCGTACCATGTATATAGGGTTGCTTATAATTTGGACACCTGGAATAGTCCCAAATGAATAGAGTGCATTATTCAAGTATAGTTTCCATTGTGGTTTGTGGGAGGAGAGCCATTTTTTTCTTGGAGCTCTCGTTAAACTAGCTTTGGCTCGTTTGAGCCAAAGTCATCCAGAGGTGTAAGTGAAGTGTAGTCTAGTAACTGTCCAATGTCGGTATAGTATCGGAACATGCCAATGTCGGTATCGGCCTGTTGGATAAATATATATATATATATATATATATATATATATATATATATATATATATATATATATATATATATATTTATATTTATATTTATATTTATATATATTTATATATATATGTATATATATATGTATATATATATAAAAAAAATATGTATATATATATATATATATATATATATATATATATATATATATATATATATATATATATATACATATATATATATATATATATATATATATATATATATATATATATATACATATATGTATGTATGTATGTATGTATATATATTTTATACATATATATATATATATATATATATATATATATATATATATATATATATATATATATATATATATATATATATATATTTTGTATATATATATATATATATATATATTTTTTGTATATATATATATATATATATATATATATATATATATATATATATATATATATATATATATATATATATATATATATCAAGTATTGATCCTAATTTCAATCAATTTTGGATGTAATTCAACTGGATTCATTGTGATATGAAGGAGGGTTTAATTTGGACTGGGATTTACCAAATATTGTGGAGAAATTTTGAATCAAAAGAAAAAAAAAATGTAAATATTCTATTGGCTAACCGCTCCCCCCCCACCCCCGCGGGTTTAATGAAGAACTTCCAATTTGTTTTTGTTTTTCTCTTTCCTAGATATATAATTATATATGTTTATATACCTATATACATATGAATACATGCACAATAAATTCCTATAAAATATTTATAAAATTCCTAAAATTGAAGAATATTGTCTATAATAATTTAATAAAAATATCTTGGAAAATAATCTATTTTATATGCATAAAGTAGCTAATACCCTCTACCTATAATATTAACTAAATTCATAAATTAATTACAAGCTATTTGATAATTAAGAATGTACTTTAAATTATATTAAATAAAAATTCTTACAAATTTAGGGGGTTTACATCATATCCAACTTATAAAAATTTTGTCAAATTAATGCTCGATGAATACAATGCGTAAGGAACAAAAATTTAAAATACGAAAAATCGTACCTTAATTTTTAAACAGATAGGGAAAGCGATTGCGGATGTCGTCACCGCACTCCCAAGTGGACTCTTCTAGTGAGTGATGCTTTCATGCCATATAAACCAATAGACTAGACTGATTCTACAACACCTTCACTCGACGATCAAGAATCCATACTGGCTGATCCTCATATGACATGCTCGATCCGATCGTGATTTCAGAGTGATCGAGCACATGACTGCTATATGCCACATATCTTCTAAGTTGAGACACAAGGAATATGTCATGCAATCCCTCTAGCGATGGTGGCAATGCCAATATGTAGGCAACTTCTCCAACTCGCTCCAAAATATCAAAAGGACCGATGTACCTTGTACTCAACTTGCCACGTCCTCTGAATCGAATCGTACCTCTAGTGGGTGATATCTTTAAGAAAATATAGTCGCCATTCTTAAACTCCAAAGGTCAACGATGAAGATCTACCCACTGCTTATGTCTGTCCTGCGCTGCTCGCAGATGGCTTTTAATCTTCTTCACCTTCTTTACCACGCTCACGATCAATTCTGGACCCAAAATCTGTCGCTCTCTTACGTCACTCCAACAAATAAGAGACTAACACTTCCTATTGTATAATGCTTCAAACGGAGCCATCTGAATGCTCGCTTGATAGGTATTATTGTAAGAAAACTTCACAAGATGGAGGTGGTCTTCCCATGATCCGCCAATGTCAAGCATACACGCTCTCAACATATCTTATAGCATCTGAATAGTACATTCTGACTACCTGTCTGTTTGCGTATGACAGGCCATGCTAAACTTCAGATGGTACCCAAGCTTTCCTGTATGCTTCTTCAAAAATAAGATGTGAACCTTGAATCCTGGTCCGACACGATGCTAACTGGAACATCGTACAGCTTTACTATTTGCTTCATGTACATGTCAGCTAAGACTTTCGTGGTAAGACCCGCCGCTCTAACGGGCAATAAGTGGGATGACTTGGTAAGCCTATCCACGATCATCCATATTACGTCTCGTCTACTAGGACTTCGACGAAATCCCGTAACGAAATCTATCGTGATGTGCTCCCACTTCCATCCAGGAATGAGAAGTGGTTGCAACAATCTCGCTGATCATTGGTACTCCGCCTTTACTTGTTAACACACCAAGCACTTAGCCACGAAACGAGCTATCTCCCACTTCATCCTGTGCCACCGTAAATTTTGGTACATCTTGGTTCCTCCGGGGTGTATAAAGTAGATTGAGCTATGTGCTTCAGCCATCAATTCTTACCAAAAATCTCCATTTGGAACATATAGACGACCTTCGCATCGTAATGTCCTATCCGAATGAATTCTCAATCCAGTCTCCTCTCTTGCTTCAGTCCTCTCTCTAATTCTTCTAAATCTAGAATCTGTGGAAAATGCTTTATTGATCCTTGCTACTAGTGATGATTGTACTTGAAGATTGTGTACAACTTCTATCCTAAGCTTCTGCAAATCTTTCAATATCTCATTCTGAGTGGACAAGAAATATACTATTAGCTTACAGCTTAACTTATCTGCTACAACGGTAGCCTTGCCCGGATGGTAGTGCAACTTGATCTCATTGTCCTTCATCATCTCCAACCATCGATGTTGCCACATGTACAGCTCTTTTTGTGTGAAGACATACTTGAGACTTTTATGATCGGTATAGATGTCTACCTACTCGTCATACAAGTAATGCCTCCAAAGTTTCAGAGCAAAAATGTCTGCTGGAAGCTCCAGATCATGGGTTGGATAATTCTTCTCATACACTCTCAAATGCCTTGAAGCATATGATACTACTCGATCATGCTGCATCAAGACACATCCCAATTCCTTTCCGGATGCATCACTATAAATTACTAATCCTCTTGGTCCTGATAAAATGACCAAGATGGGTGTAGTGGTCAAGCGTTACTTCAACTCATCAAAAGTTGCTTGAAACTCGTCCGTCCACATGAACTTTTCATCTTTGTAAGTCAACCGAGTCATGGGTCTAGATATCCGGAGATGTCTTCTACGAACCTTCAGTAATAACCCACAAGTCCAAGGAAACTTCTAACCTCGGAGGCTGAAGTGGGAACGGGCCATGCCTTAATTGCTGAGATTTTCTTCGGATTAATATACCAATATGTCCAAGAAATGAAACTTTCTCAAGAAAGAAGTCACATTTGCTAAGCTTGGCATAAAGCTACTCTTTCCTTGAAGTTCCTAAGACTATCCACACACTACAAGAAAAATAACGATTCTTGACGGTTTATAAGTTGATGGTCGTGAAAAACCGTCAAGAAAATGGGTTATCTTGACGAATTTAGCCTTACGTCAAGAAATGCCTTATTTTATGTTAATTTAGCAATCTTACAGCATAATAGTTGACGGTTTTATATGATCCGTCAAGAAACATTAATTTATTTATTGACGGTTTGGTGATAATCGTCAACTAATATATGTGCGAAAAACTTGGCAGAATTATTTCAGCTGCCATTCTGGTAATTTTTTCAAAATATATTTGTTGACGGTTGTGATTCTTTTTAATTGAGGAATCCCGCAAACTTTTCCTCGATCCCCTCTTCATTTCCTCCACCTCCCCCTAACCCTCTCCTTCCTGATAGAGATAGCTCCCTCTCATCTCCTCTAAAGAGTCTGCCACAGCTCTTCTTTCTCCTCTCTAGGAGAGAAACTTTAACCATAGTTTTCCCTTCTCCCTAACCTTCTAGGGTTTCATCTAGGGTTTCAATCTGATCTTTTTCCTCCTCTCTCTAATAACGGATGATTCTCTTCGTCCTACAATAGTGTTCCGCCGCCTTCTGATGCTCTTTAGCGACGCCGAGGCCAAGTACCCTAAGATCGAGAAGACGCTGGAGCCTCGGCCAAGAAGGGGGAAGTGGCAGATGCCTCCAAAGGATGCGCTCGACGCATTCATCAGCATCAGCGACGTCGTCGACTCTGTCGTTGTCCTGAAACTCGAGGTTCGTCTCCCCCAAATTCTAGGGTTTCTATTGGTTATCATTGGGGCGTAACAGCACCCACGATTTCTGGAGGGACGGAGTAGCACCCGCGATCCCATTCGTCCAACAAAGTATTTTTAGGTCGATTATTTTAGTTGTAGCTTCCTCTTAGATCGATTATTTTAAAATCAAGTTGAACCTCCTCAGCATTGAGTTGAATCTCTTTCTTTCTGAAAGCATTGTGTTGTTTTTATGACTTGTTTTATTTAGATCAAATGAATTATAAAAAACTTTTGATTCTTCATTGTGCTAGTGCTCAAAAATTTGTTGCGAGAAGCTAACTTTGGAGGCTTCGATCTCGCTGATCAACAAATTAAGTATTTTTAGATCCCGTGGATCCTTCTCATTGTGTGAGACCAACTCTTCGCTTCTAAAGTTTTGTTCAATGATTTTATGAGGTATCAGTAGAATCTTGTGGAGGACAATTTGGTTGACATTACTGAAGGCTGGTTTAAGATAAGTGGGTTATTCTTATTTATTATTTACATGATATTCTTAGTATTGTATATGGATGTACATTACATACTATTGACATACATGGTAGTATTGTATGGTGGATGTACATTGCATACTGATTTAAAACCATTCTGCATCAAGTAATGTATTTATTGATGCAAACAAGATCTTATGAGCATCTAAGTTGAATTTGATTAATTGTTGATATGGGAAGAACTTTGTTGTTGAGATTTCTGACACTCGGCTGCCTGACATGCATATTGCGCATTTCTATTGTAAATCCTGGAGCTTATTTGAGGGTTGTCTCCAATGCCAGGGCCTCCTTAAGTTGTGCCACCACAGAGGCCATATCCGCCTTTGGGCATAAGTCGCTATATATACATGATTGCTAGCTTCTTGATATAATGTCATTACTTCCACAACATTGTAGCTAGTGGATGAAAAACATAAATTGTCCTCCCTCAAATTAAGCCTCTAAACAGAGTGGATCTATTTAGACATTTCCCCCTGGGCGGGACTCGTTTGAGTACTAAATTAAGTTCTGCGGTATGATATACTAATGTAAGATTGAATGGATATTTCTAAGGCTTCATTTCTTATTAGATAGCTAGATACTAAAATCATATTAAGGTTTCATTTCTTACGTATTTACACTGATGCATCTTAATTTTGGTACACAGTAATGTGGATGAGAATATATTACCTTCCCATCTATATTACTACTATATTTGGCATACACCCAACTAAGAGTTCCTAGGAATTAGTTGTTTCCTTTGATGTCATATTCCAAACGTAGGGATAGGAAGGAATTGCAAGTAATCAAGCAATGCATCACTATTCCAAACGTAGGGATAGGGAAGATTTCTATTTTTGGTTACTAATTTGAATGAGATTGCATTTTTATCTAATTTTATTTATATTTATGTTGTTTCTCTGTGTTTCCAATTATATATTGATTATCACATTGTTCTGTCATGACAAGAAAAAAAAGTACCAATAGAACATCCACTAATACCCAGAGAGAGTCATCTAGATCACCTCCGGAACAACTTAATCCCATTCGAACATCTAATCGAAATGCAATACAAGAAATACATGACAATCAAGAGCCAGTTCATGAGACTCAACCAACCAATACAGAAGGTAGAGCATATGTTATTTGACTTTACATAGACTTCAATATTGTACTATTTTGCTAATTGTTCCACTATTTGAATAGGTTCAACTCCTAGAAAGAAAAGAGGCAGAGGAAAGGCTAAGGGTGACAAAGAACGAGGCATGGCCATTGAAATATATGAAGGAAGGTAATCTATTTAAAATTTATGGATTTGTCTTCTATGCTTGAAGGAAGGTAATGATTATTTGGTATCATCGGCTATTGGCTTTGATTTTATAAGCTGGTAGTATCCAAGTGGATTGAGTCTTTGATACTTAAAACAGTTTTTATGATGTAACCAGTTTTTCTGATACTTAAACCAGTTTGTGATATTTTAAACCAGTTTTTATGATGTAACCAGTTTCTATGATACTTAAAACCGATTTTTGATACTTAAAACAGTTTTTCTGATACTTATACATATATACAAACACTTATACTTAGAACATACACATCTACTGAAAACAGTTCAGTTAACTGAACTGGAGTTTAGCAAAATCCCCCTTATTTTGTGCTGCAGTGAGCAGCAACTACACCCCCTACTCTATTTGAACCGAAACCCCCTGAGCTGAAGCTCCTCCTACTCTGCCTGAACTGAAACTACCTGAGCTGAAGCTATCCCCTACTGCTCGAGCAATATAAACCAGTTTTTGATACTTAAAACCAGTTTTGTGATACTTAAAACTAGTTTTCTTTATACTTAAAATAGTTTTTCTGAGACATAAAACCAATTTTTGATACTTAAAACCAGTCTTCGATACTTACAACCAGTTTTTGATGCATAAAACCAGTTTTTGATACTTACAACCCAGTTTTTGATACATAAAACCAGTTTTTAATACTTACAACCCAGTTTTTGATACATAAAACCAGTTTTTTTGATACTTAAGACTAGTTTTTCTGATACTTAAACCAGTTTAGGATGTAACCAGTTTATGATACTTAAAATCAATTCTTCTGATACTTAAACCAGTTTAGGATGTAACCAGCTTTTGATACTTAAAATTAGTTCTTCTGATACTTAAACCCAGTTTAAGATGTAACCAGTTTATGATGTAAATTATGCATCTCCATTGCTTAAAAACTCTCATTATCATTGAGAATGGCTCTGATCTAGATTAATTATATGTCTTAGGATAAAGTTTTGCTCCTGTTAAGTTAATGGATGTGATCCATTTGTCTTTATATTGATTATTAGTTGGATGGCTTCTTGTCCTTATTACCAAACAAGGAATATGGATTAACTCAAAATCCATTACCAAATCCCATCCTTACCAAACAAGATCTGTCAAATTCCAAAAATCTAGATTTTGCACAAATTCATAATTTGGATTTAAAAATCCAATCAAAATCCTCCCTACCAAACAACCCACAATAGTATTACACTTAAACAGCCATGTAATAGGCCTCTTTGTATTCAATCTCTACTTAATTCATAATTTGGATTTAAAAATCCAATCAAAATCCTCCCTACCAAACAGCCCATAATAGTATTAGACTTAAACAGCCATGTAACAGGCCTCTTTGTATTCAATCTCTGTTTCTCTAGCCTTTAAAAAGTGCAACCAAGCTTTCAACTCTATTGTCCACATATAGAACTTGTACATGCAACCAAGCCTTTATTAAGAAAAGGCTACAATTTTGAACTCAAGGCAACTGTACGTGTTTGGTTAAGTACTCAAGGATAGTTCCCCTACGAAATCCACTTTACCTTATATGAATGGCATAAAGCGGCCAGATACCTTCTTGTTCACTAAAGTTATCTGCTCTTTCTTTTTTTCATTAGTCTCCCATATACATTGAAAGATGTGCATATTCTTCCTTTTTCCTTACCTTGCTCTACTTTACTTATTACCGTATTTTAGTGGGATTCTAAGAAATAGTATATGACATATTTGAATGCTTTAGTAGATTGAAACAAAAATATTAAACTGTACTTCATTCTTGTAGATGACTCTGCATACATGTCTGTATTTGGTGCATATGTTAAGTTCATGTCTACATCCACAATAGGTTTGTAAGGACTATTGTTATCTTGTTTACTTATTGGTCAACAAGCTCATTAACATAAATTGGTAACTTGTGCTCTTGTTCTCTTCTTCTCTCAGGAACTACATAGAAAATGAAGGTACAAGGTGCTGTGAATATGGGAGGGATGTGTTTCGACCGGTTTGCTACATATTTTGGTTTTATTTGTATAATTTTCAGTTTTTGTTGTTTAAGATGTATGGAAACTACATACTTTTGTAGGATATGTTTGTAGTTAGACAAGTGTCAGATGTTTGTGATTGGACTTGTTGGATGTATTGAAAGTTTGTGGTGTATGAACAATATACAGTTTATTAATATAAAAATTAGATTTTGTAGTTATTTGATGTATGTATATCTTTTGGATTATTGATATTATGTGTGTGTTCGATTCATACTATATAATTATAAATGGAATTTTTGCTGTACAAAATATAGCTTCTCTTGACGGTTATAAAACGTCAATAATTAACCCAATCCTGCTGCAAGAGGGCTTTTCTTGACGGCTAAAGGCCGTCATCTAGGCCGGATTCAAGAAAAGTTTTTGCCTATGTTGACGGTTTCTAAAAACTGCTATCTTGACGGCTAAAAATAGTCAAGAAAATTACTTAATATGACGACAAAAAATCGTCAAGAAAAGCCATGCCAGCGACCGTCAAGAAAAGGGGGGGTCTTTTCTTGACTCCGGCCTAGTTGACAGATCTGCAACCGTCAAGATACCCATTTCTTGACGGGGAATTCCTGCCAAGAAAAGCCCTTATTCTTGTAGTGACAAATGATGTTCGTGCTCTTCGTGGCTCTTCGAATATATCAAGATATCATTTATAAAGACAACCACAATTTTTTCCAAGTACTAATGAAAGATTTTATTCATAAGATTCATGAAGACCGCTGGAGCATTAGTCAAACCAAATGACATGACCAAAATTTGTTGTGCCCATATCTCGATCTGAATGCAGTCTTCAAAATATCTTCTTTCCGAACCTTCAGGTGATAATAACTTGAGAGAGTCGATTTTGGAAAACACCTTGGCTCCGATCAACTGATCGAATAAATCATCGATGCACGAAAAATGGTACTTGTTCTTCACCATCACCGTGTTCAAAGCTCTGTAATCGATACACATGCGTACCGTCCCATCCTTCTTTGGTACGAACAAGATGGGTGCTCCCTATGGTGACGCACTGGCATGGATAAAGCCCTTTTCTAGCAATTCGTCAATCTGTATCTTTATTTCTACTAACTCCTTGGGTGCTAACCGGTAAACAAAGGACGAGATAGGTTTAAATCCTCGAACGAGCACTATAGAGAACTCAATGTCCCTATCAGGTGGCAATTCTGATAGCTCCTCTGGAAATACATCTTAGAATTTGGTGATGATAGGATGATGAGAGATTTGTTCCATCTCCATGTGAGTTCCTAATGTAGGTGGATCACTTATTTTTTTCAGATCCTCTAACGAACGCAAATTTTGGCTCATTTGGTGGTCTAAATACAGTATTGCATTTATGGAAGTCAAAGGAAGCATAATACTAGCTCAACCAGTCTATCCTAAGAACCACATCAAAATTTGGCATAGGAAAAACCAAAAATCGTGCCTTCATCTCCCTACCACAAATCATTAAAGGACAAAGTCGACAAATACTACTTACAGGCATTATTCCTCCCTGATAAGAATCTTAATGTTCTTAGCCAGTAGTGTAGCAGGAATACTGTGTCTAATAGAAAAAGTAGTGGCTATGAGTGAGTGTTTGGCTCCAGTGTTAAATAATGTAATGGCAGGAAATATAGCAACTAAAACCATATCTGCTATGACTTCCCCTTCTGGTTTTGCATCCTCTACTGCTAATGAGGAAGCCTGCCCATAATTCTGATTGGGGCCTTGAGCTCTGGCCCTGTCAAACTGTACTAACTGAGAAGGTAATGGTAGATGAGGTGCTCTCGCTGCTGGTGCCATAAGCCTCGACACCTGTTGAATTAGATAGGGTGCTGGAAGTGCGGGAGCTGTCGACCTTAGGGTTTGCTGAGCATAGATTATGGCCTACCGCTCGAGACAACCTTTCACCTTGTGCTGTCCTGATCCGCATCTCAAGCATATTCCAAGACGAGTTCGGCAATCCTTCATGATATGGCCCTACTTTTTGCAGTAGTTACAGGTGGGCTTTTAGTAAGGCACATCTCTTTGCTGCTAGTGTGGCATAGGTCTCATGATAGGTCCATCCTGAGTCAGTTTAGCTAGTATAACTGCTGAAGCGGGGCGTATATGCTGCTGCTGCAACTCCTTGCAAAGGGGATCCTACCTACGAGCCTCTTATAGAACGACTGCATGAAAGACTCTAGATTGTGTGGTAGTATAAGTTTTGAGCTCAAGTGCTAATCCCTGGTGGAAGCTCTTCGCTCTCTCATGTTCGGTCGGAATCAATGCCGTATCGAATCTACTCAAGCAGCTAAAGTCTACATCGTACTCGTCCACCGACATGTTCTCCTGCTTCAGATAGAGGAACTGGTAGAGGACATCTCGAACATGGATATAAAATAACCTTTTACAAAAGAGATCATATACTTCCTTCCATGTCTATTCGGTACCCAGTCATCTCAATTTTGCCTTCCACCAGTGGTGAGCGTTGTCCTCTAGAAGCAGGTCCACTGCTGTCATCCACAAGCTTGCTGGCAACTGTAACGTCTTTAGTAGCTTCTCTGTGTTGATGAGCCATGATGAAACATCTAGTGATCCCTCAGTACCCTTGTAGGACTTGGGCTTCATCTCAATAAAGTTCTTGATGGAGCCCTCGTAGGGTTGTGGTGCAGGTGTTGGTACTAGTATCGGGGCTGGAGGCGAAGATGGGGGTCTAGCTAGTGAGGCCACATCATGCTTTGTCTAAGTAGCTCAATCTGCTGCCACTATGCTGACATCATGGCATACATGAACGGAGTAGTGGGGTTTACATCAGCCGGTGGCGAAGGCACCTGCGGCCCGGATGTCTCCACGACTTTCCCGAAAAGGGGTATTTTTAACTTTTTCCTATATTTTATTATTATTGTGAATAATGATATTTAAATTATATTTTGAGTGACAATTCTATTTTACAAAACTAGTAATTTTGTTTTTAGATAAATTATTTATAATAATTAATATAGTGCATATCTTATATTATTATATATGATTAGTGGTTAGCCATTAGTTGGAATAGTTGTTAGTGACCCTAGAGGACCTAAACCAACTTGACATGACCAACTAATTAAATGATTAGGACTAGTCTAATTAAACTTTAGTTAGCCTCTAGTTAGACTAGCAAGATTAATTAAAAAGATAGGCTAAACACCTAATTAGGGAATACGACCCTTTTTCTAATCTTGTCACGATTAAAGAGAAGGGCTTAGTAGACTTTCCTCTTGCCCAAACCCTAACCAAGACCTAATATGGCCGCCCCATTCTTTTATATAGCCTAACTTCATCTTCTTCTTCTCCCCATTTTCAAAAGAATCCCTAATTTGGGAGCTTTCCTTCCACCATTATCTCTACCACTAAAACTCCTCCAATAGCCCAAATTCATCCTGTTCTCTTTCCTATGGAGAGTAGAAGACTCTAGAAACAAAGCATTGGAGGTAGGAGCACTTGGAGCTTGAGAGCTTTTGGATCTTGGAGCATTTTAATTAGAAATCCATCTCCTAATAGGTAAAATGCATTCTAAACCCTTTATTTTGTATTAAATAGTGTAGAGGCATCAAATAGGAACCCCCATGCATTAGGGTTAAATATAGAAAGGAGTTTTGACTCTTCTTCCCTCATTTGGAGACTTTCCTTTTGTTATTTTAAGCCAATTTGGGCAAAACTCGAGAATGACAATTCTAGGGTTTGTGAGTTGGTTTGTTAGGTCCTAATTGTAATTTAGAACATGTGGGTATACTTTGGTTCGAGTTTGGATTCATTTGGAGTGCGTATCATGGGTGTGTCACAACGTATCCCGATACGCACGCTAAGTGTTTGACAAAATGATCAAAAGAACACCCAATGTTCTAAACTCATATTTGACACTTGTTTTTAGATGTATATTAATATAGATTACCATTTGTATATTTATTTGGTGATATTTGAGGGTTATTTATGGTTTTACATAACTTGGGAGTAAGGGTACCGTTTTGAGTTTGTGAGTGTGTCCCTATATCGTAAGTAGTGTGTGTGTGTGTCTGTGTGTTTCATTACTCAACCGGTAAGATGTGGACTGATATCTGATATTGTAGTGTGAGTATCCTATATTAATCTATATGTATAGAAGAGGACTATATATGTATATGCATCAGTTATATAATAAGGAAGATAGGCTTGGACAATTTAGTATCAGTAACTGGAAGGGGAAATGATTTTGATAATTGTGAGGGTATCACCATATGTCCTGTGAGTTAGAGGAAGGGGCCACACATGTATATTGTTAACTGATAACAAAGGGACTTAAGTAGCAGTACCATTGGCTACTTTGGACAGTAGCAGTATCTAGGGGAAAGGGAAGTGATGAAGGAAGACTTTAGTAATAGTAGCAGTATGAAGAAAGGAACTCCGGCTATTAGGATTATAGCACACAGCAGTAGTACAAGAGAGGGGAAGAACTTAGGCTACTTTAGTAGCAGTGGTATTGCTACTTGATTAGCAGCATGATACTAAAGGGGCTCGGGTTAGGAAGGGTTATGGCAACAGTGATTGGGGGCAATAGGAGGAACATTAGTAATAGCAGCTATCAGTACAGCAGTAGCTATTTTTCTCCAATGCAGTAGCAGCAAATAAGCATATAGCAGTAGCAGTGTTAGAAGGGGGGAACTATTTTAAATTATACTTGATATGCGTGTGTGTTCATAGCTTGGATTTGAGTATCAACATGACAGCAGGCATTTGTAGAGATGTGTGTTTACACATATACAAAGATGTGAGTGTAATGATTAGTAAAGTATAGGTATCTGTATGAAGATAGAGGTGAGTGAGGGAATCCCTACAGCAGTATGGGGGTGTCCTACAAAAAATAGGGAGTTAGCCAGGCAAGGGAAACCTCTTAGGCCAAGTATGGACTTGAGCACTTGGCACAAAGGCATGTGCAATAGTTAGGAGCCAAGCAACAGCAGTAGCCAATTGCCTGTTGGCTTGCACAGACTAGGAATCAATAGTTATGGCCTGCAGTATAGGTGACATGGAGAATAGGGACCTATGCTTAGCCAATTCTATAGGTAGTGTATTTATGTAGTGTAGGTATTTGCATACGTGTCCATATATGTATACATGTATGTATTATTAGATGTACATGATAATATATGTGTCTAAGTATGTCACCATCGAAATCTGTGTTACGTATTTTCGTATACGTATACATATTTCGGGTCCGTATTTTATTAGTCATGGTTAGCTAGCCATGATTTTATTTTTAGCATGTTGCATTAGCATGGTTATTTTGGCATGTCATTGGTTATGGCTTAGCTTGGTTCGGTTTAAGCTTGGTTTGGTTTGCTTTTGGGTTCATCATGAACCAAAAGAAAACCCCTACCTACTACCACCATCATCATTTAAAACCCAACCCCCTTTCTCTCTCATCTTTACTCTTCATTTATTTCTTCTTCTTCTTCCTCTTAACTTCTCCACCTACCAAGAGAAGCTTAGGCAAGTGCAACTTGCTTCATGGAGAAACTCCATTTTTGTTGTTCTATTGTCATCCTCGCGAGATTCAAAGATACTTTAGAACTTGGCCTTTTTCATTTGGATGGATATTTTCTTGTAGATCTAAGTTTATATTATTTTCGGTTTTCTTGGGTTTTGATCTATTAAACTTCATTATTTTCATGTTTTGATTGTTCCATGTTGTAAAGAATTCGATTTTACCCAGAATAGACCTTTAAAAAGTTGGATTTCGACTTGTTTTGAGGATGTTATGGCCAAAAGCATTTTTGGTCATTTCTATGTTCATCTGTCAGCATGTCGCAGTTGAGCCGCATAAGGTGTCGCAGTTGAGCCGCATATGATGTCGCAAATGAGCCGCATAAGGCACATGTCACAGTTGGCCGTATATGGTGTCGCAGTTAAGCCGCATAAGCCGTATGTCGCAGTTGGCCGCATATGATGTCGCGAATGAGCCGCATAAGGCACATGTCGCAGTTGGCCGCATATGGTGTCGCAGATGAGCCGCATAAGCTGCATGTCACAGTTGAGCCACATAAGGTGTCACAGTTGGGCCGCATAAGCCGCATATCGCAGTTGAGCCGTACATGGTGTCACAGTTGGGCCGCATAAGCTGCATGTCGCAGTTGGCCGCGTATGAAGTCGCGAATAAGCCGCATAAGACACATGTCGCAGATGGCCGCATATGGTGTCGCAGTTGGGCTGCATAAGCCGCATGTCGCAGTTGAGCCGCATATGGTGTCGCATTTGGGTCGCATAGGCCGTATGTCGCAGTTGGCCGCATATGGTGTCGCAGAATAGGCCGTATAATGCCTATTTTGGCTATTTCTAACTGTTATATGTCCTAATTGACCGAATTGTGGCTCGAATTTCTCCCAACTCCCAACGTAAAAGTTGTAGATCTTTTCCTTGGCATCAAGAATATGTTACTAGTTATTTTATGCAAGTTTCTCTCATTCATGATAATGTAAGAATAGAACACGATAGTGGCCCGCTGTGGCGCACTCTTGACAAGTAAACTGATATGATATATCTCGACATGCTGTTACGACAGCTAGCCGAACATGACAAGTATGAAAGGTCTGGATACCGTAGACGATTGCGTTTGTACAAATAAACTGGTACTGTCTTGTATCATGTCTAGGACGGGGATCCCTGAGTATCACGATCAGGGGTACCTACTGAATTCAACTAAGGCTATAACTAGAATAATCCAGTAGTCATGAAGAGATTTCCCAGCTACAGGCAATCCCGTTATCTGGTCGCTAAAATGGACTTGTAGCCTACCGACGAGTAGGGCACATTTCCGGCACACAGTCACATGTTGCATTCTTTATAAAAGAATATTCGACATAGATAACCGGATGGTCTACAGGGCTTGTGGCTGTTGGGATAATCTCATTGCATCTTGCTAGTAACTAGGCCTGTGATAATCCTAGTTAGTTAAAAGTATCAAGCCGTACTCTTGATTGGCCGTGATTGATTGGATGGAGTGTATTCCAGCTTAGTCTTATCCTGATCCTGTGCAAGATTGTGACATGACATGATTATTGATGCTTGCCTTAACAATAACGATCGGGGGTCCAGTTCTTTTCAGGCGAAGGGTTACAACCCCGGTCCTTGTTTGGTTTAAGGGTAGTAACTTGGCTCCCGAAGCAGTTCTGTGTCCTCTCTTCCTTTATTATCTTATTTCAACCCCATGCCATGTTCGTCATGTTTTATCTTACCTTAACACCATGATTATTTATGTTGGCCTTAGCAATAAAGATCAGGGGTCCAGTTCTGTTCAGGCAAAGGGTTACAATCTCGGTCCTTGTTTGGTTTGAGGGTTGTAACCTGGCTCTCGGAGCAGTTCTGTGTCCTCTCTTCGTTTATTGTCTTCACTGTACCAATAGTATTTGAGACGGGTTTCTATTTAGGTGAAGGGCTGCAACCCCGGTCCTTGTTTGGTTTAAGGGTTGTGACCTGGCTACTTGAATGGTTTCTTAGTACTCAGTTTACTGTTGTTATCTCTTTTATTATCAGTTCTTTATTTATTATTTATCTTTAATATTCTATTGTGGTATGCTGGTTTAGTTCCTAAGTGAAGCCTCCCTTGTGGCACTTGCCCTTTCTGGGGTCTGATCCAGCTGGTTTTGTGTAGCCAGATATCAGAGCAGCACCAGAGGATCCACCTGTCTTCCAGCCAGATGGTGACCACCAGGCGTAACCCTGGCAACGAGTAGGTTTCTTTTTGTCCTC
This sequence comes from Iris pallida, assembly GCA_029216955.1. Classification (NCBI taxonomy): domain Eukaryota; kingdom Viridiplantae; phylum Streptophyta; class Magnoliopsida; order Asparagales; family Iridaceae; genus Iris; species Iris pallida. The sequence goes on along the minus strand of JANAVB010032420.1, from coordinate 8,445,403 downwards.
CCACTTTATTGTAAAATGAATCTTTTGAGGCATTTAGCCGGCGAGCACGTGTTAGCTCGTATTGCACCTTTATTTACTGTCTGTCTACGGGCAGTAACATGATTGACAGATCCTAGGGTTGATCATGTATGACTAAACTGTTGCTAGTCCTGACATTTTGTAACGACTAGCTTCATGATCATCCAATATGTAATGTATGGGACGCCTTGCTATTATATATTTGGTGCTCTGACATCTTGTAACTATTATTGCTTGCTTGAGATTGAGACAATAGGCTTGTTCATGACCATAGGAGACTTTTAGCTTGTAGTTAAACCCTCATGTATCTAGACAGCCGTGACCGTATAGCGAGGTGGGTTGCACTTCAATATACGTAGCTGGCTATGTACGCTCCCGCTCTCCAGTATTCTGGTTCTGGGGCGTTACATGGTTTTAGTGGTGGCCCATGCAGGTCTTGTAAATCAAGATATGTATAGGTTTACCGAATAGATGTCTCAATCAGTATTCGCCCTTGATCTCTGCTCGTATCTTCAAATCCCTGAGAATCTTGACCTGATCACATGCTTGTATCATTGATCTGTCCTGGTCCTTCCTTATTATTTTTTATGTTGTCTTCTTCAGCGACATTGTTCCTGGACCTGTCGATCAGCAAGGTGGAGCACCACCCGTGGACCAGCCGCAACCTGGAGATCAAGCCCAGCATTCAGGAGTAGCCTCCAGAGTCGTGCCTACCGGAGGAGAACCACCAATTCAGCCCGTCCAGCCTGCAGAGCCTGATGATGGCACTTTGGTGGGTCTCATCAGGTCCCTATTAGCTTCCTAGGATCGTCGCGGAGATGCCTTACACCAGGCGGTGGCAGATGCTTTGACCAGAGGAGGTCATCAGGGTAATAGTACGGCCAACAGCTTCAAGCGCTTGAACCCTCCATTCTTCGACGGTAGTGAAGATGCTATTGCTGCCGATGCATGGCTTTAGGACACAGAGGTGATTCTAGAAGCAGCTAGGACTCCAGAAGACAAGAAGGTGGCTGTGGTGCGCCTGCAGTTATTGGATTTTGACCGCAGCTAGTGGACGTCGCAGGCCGTCGGATTAGTGGCATCCATTGCCTGGGCTCTCTTCAGGGAGAGATTCCAGACCAAGTATTTTGACGCTGTAGCTCGGTACGATCTACAGACGAGGTTCACCAATCTGAAGTAGATGGGCAGGACGATCGATGGATATGCGGCCGAGTTCTCCAGACTTAGTCGGTTTGCTCCTACCTTGGTGGCGACTGAGTTCGACAGAGCCCAGCGGTTCCAGCAGGGGCTTCACTTGGAGGTTCTCTTGGCCGTAGAGCAGTTTGAGCATCAGACCTTTAATGCAGTACTGCGGGCAGCCTGGAGGCATGAATATACCTCCCAGAGGATCGTGGACAGGACCGGAGGTCGGAAGCGATCCCATAGCCAGATGAATCAGTCTTCAGCACCAGCCCCAGCGGCTAGAGCTTTGACTATTGGAGCTCCGAGGCGGGTGGCCTCAGTGACGTCGGTTCAATATTCAGCCCCGACGTACCCCCAGCAGCAGAATCAGAAGCAGTCTTCCGTAGTGGGATGTTCACACTGCGGGAAGCCGGGGCATGTGGTATCAGAGTGTCACAGAGCATAGGATTTGTGCTTGGTTTGTGGTGCCTCGGACCACAGGGTTGGGAACTGCCCGAACAGGGGGAGTTCATCGGCCTTCACTAGTCCTTCAATTAGAGCACCAGCACCAGTCCAGCAGTTGCTGCAGTACCCTTTCCCAAGGCCGTTGCCGATGCAGGCCCAGGCATTCCAGCAGCAGAGATCGCAGCAGTATGCCTAAGCCCAAGCCCTGATCCAAAGTAGGCAGAGGAATTTTTAGCAGAGGGGACCCACACCTAGAGGGCATGGTCAAGTGCTGGCTTTGACCATGGGAGAGGAATGAGTAGCACCAGGTGAGGTGGTGGCAAGTACTATTCTCGTCAACACCTTTCCAGCTTCAGTATTATTTGATTCTGGTGCCTCACATTCATTTATGTCTGCATGATTCGCGACACGGATAGGATTGGAGCTCGAGTCATTATTAGTAAGGCTCAATATACTTACTGGTAACGGACCTGTGGGAGTAGATAGAGTGTTTTCCTCGTGTCGGATCGTAGTTAGCGGTAGAGAATTCTCCGCTAGACTGATAGAGTTCCCGATGGCCGATTATGATGTGGTCTTAGGGATGGATTGGTTGAGGGACCAGTATGCTAGGATAGACTGCCACATTGGCAGGGCCATTTTTAGCATTCCAGGCGAGCCGAAGTTTTCCTTCTCCCGAGGCGAAGTTGAACCTTCTTCTCCAGTATTGTGGATGGCAGTAGCAGTAGTACAATTACCTCTGATAGTCGAAGAGTTTCCAAATGTTTTCCCAGAAGAGCTTCTAGGGATGCCGCCAGAGCGAGAGATCGAGTTTACTATCGACTTGATTTCCGGGACAGCCCCAGTGTCAGAGAGTCTACAGAATGGCACCGTCAGAGCTAGAGATATTGTACAAGATGATTGAAGAACTCAGAAGCAAGAGATTCATTCGTTCTAGTGGATCGCCTTGGGGAGCCCCGATGCTTCTTGTAAAAAAATGGATGGTACGTCCAGATTATGTATAGATTATCATACCTTGAACTCAGTGACAATCAAGAATAGATACCCTCTTCCGAGGATAGATGACTTGTTTGATCAACTCAAGGGGGCAGCAGTATTCTCGAAGATCGACTTACGGTCAGGATACCATCAGATCAGAGTCAGAGAGCAGGACATCCCGAAGACAGCTTTTAGATCGAGATATGGGCATTGGAAGTGCCTTGTGATGCCATTTGGAGCAACCAATGTGCCGGCAGTATTCATGGACCTCATGAATCGTATCTTTATGCCTTATTTGGATCAGTTTATGATTGTGTTCCTAGACGACATCCTAGTCTACAGCAAGAGTGAGGAGGAGCATGAGCAACATCTCCGTGTGGTTCTTCAGATTCTCAGAGAGCACCAGTTGTATGATAAGTTCAGTAAATACGAGTTCTGGCTCGATCGCATTTCGTACTTGGGTCATATCATCACCAGAGGAGGAGTGAAAGTGGATCCCAGAAGATCGTGGCTATAGAATCATGGCCAGTACCTAGCACAGTTACAGAAGTTCATAGATTTCTTGGATTGGCCGGCTACTACCGGCGATTTATTTCAGACTTTGCTCGAATTTCGCCATTGACCCAGTTGACCCGCAAGGATGTGCAATTTGCTTGGACAGCAGAGTGCCAGGATTCTTTTGAGAGGTTGAAGCGAGGCATGATGACGGCTCCTATTCTCATGCTTCCAGATGGAACCGAAGGATTTTCAGTATATTGTGATGCTTCGGGCAGAGGCTTAGGATGTGTTCTGATGCAGCATGGGAAGGTAATAGCTTATGCATCACGACAACTTCGTGATCATGAGAGAAATTACCCAACACATGACTTGGAGCTGGCAGCAGTAGTGTTTGCACTTAAGCTTTGGAGGCACTACTTGTATGGAGATAGGGTGAAGATTTTCACCGACCACAAGAGTTTGAAGTATGTGTTCACCCAGAAGAAACTTAATATGCGTCAGAGGAGATGGCTGGGGCTTCTTGTGGATTATGATGTCAATTTGCAGTATCATCCAGGGAAGGCCAATGTCGTAGCAGATGTATTGAGCAGGAGAGCCAGAGTTTATCTTCTAACAGCGCAGCCAGAGTTGTTAGCGGATCTTCAGAGGATGGGCATAGAAGTTTTCCTTCCTACCAGTGTGGCATTGATGGCCAGCATGCAAGTTCAGTCCACTATAGTCGAGAGGATCCGGATGGCGCAGTCAAAAGATTCTAAGCTTCAGCGACTCAGAGCAGAGTGTGAGACAGGACACAGACTAGAGTTATGCATTCATGATGATGGTACACTTCGACATGGTAAGCGTCTTTGTGTACCCAGCGAAGATATCAGACAGGAGATCATGGCAGAGGCTCACAGTTCTCAATATTCCATTCATCCTGGTGGTACGAAGATGTACCGTGACATCCGACAACACTTTTGGTGGAATGGCATGAAGCAGAAGATAGCCCGGTTTGTCTCTCGGTGTTTGGTTTGCCAACAAGTCAAGGCTGAACATCAGAGGTCAGCTGGACTTCTTCAGCCCTTGCCGATTCCAGAATGGAAATGGGAGCATATTACCATGGATTTTGTGACTGGATTACCTAGATCCTCAGCTGGTAGAGATGCTATATGGGTTATAGTTGACCGTCTCACGAAGGTGGCTCACTTTCTCCTGTTTAGAGTAGGTCAGTCGATGGCTCAGCTAGCAGAGATGTACCTCAGGTTGATAGTCAGGATGCATGGAGTACCAGTCAGTATCACTTTGGATCGAGATTCCAGATTCACTTTGCACTTTTGGCGTAGTTTGTAAGAGAATTTGGGAACTCACCTCCAGTTCAGCTCAGCTTACCACCCGCAGACAGATGGCCAGTCAGAATGTACGATCCAGACTCTCGAAGATATGTGAGATCTTGTACGCTCGATTTTTGTGGTTCGTGGGAAGATCACCTGCATCTGGTGGAGTTCTCGTACAACAATAGTTTCCAAGCCAGTATCCAGATGGCTCCGTTCGAGGCACTGTATGGCAGGAAGTGCAGATCCCCGCTAGCATGGGGCGATGTTGGAGAAAGGCAGATGCTCGGTCCAGAACTTATTACCCAGACAATCAAAGTGGTCAGGAGAGTCTGGGATCATCTTCGCGTTGCCCAAGATCGCCAGCGTCATTGGGCCGATTCTCATCGGCGTTCCCTTGAGTTTTCTGTCGGTAACCACGTATTCCTGAGGATCTCGCCTAACCGTGGCGTCATTCGTTTCGGCGTACGGGGAAAGCTTAGTCCTAGGTATATAGGGCCATTCGGTATCCTGGAGTAAGTAGAAGATGTATCCTATCGTCTCGCTCTTCCGCCATCGCTACATGAGGTGCATGATGTATTTCATGTATCCCAACTGTGATGGTATATCCCGGACCCGAGCCACATCCTGGATCATTCGGAATTGGTTGTTGGTACCAACCTTTCGTATGAGGAGAGGCCCGTGTCTATATTGGACCGAAGAGAGAAGACACTTAAGAACAAGACTATCAAGTTAGTCCGAGTTGCTTGGGGTCATCACTCTTTGGGTAAGTCAACGTGGGAGCGTGAGGATGATATCCGATCGCGATATCCTAACCTGTTTGACTCGTGAGGTATAATATCTTTCTTATGCCTTACACTTTGAATCCTTGCTTGCATATTTGATTGCTTGATTAATTGCTTAGCTGTAGATTGCATCTGATAGTGTAACTTGTCCCGACACCTCTAGCCTCTTTAATTAAATTTCGAGGACGGAATTCTTTTAAGGTGGGTAGAGTTGTCACCCTCGAAATCCGTGTTACGTATTTTCGTATACGTATACATATTTTGGGTCCGTATTTAATTAGTCATGGTAAGCTAGCCATGATTTTATTTTTAGCATGTTGCATAGGCATGGTTATTTTGGCATGTCATTGGTTATGGCTTAGCTTGGTTCGGTTTAAGCTTGGTTTGGTTTGCTTTTTGGTTCATCATGAACCAAATAAAAATCCCTACCTACTGCCACCATCATCAATTAAAACCCAACCCCCTTTCTCTCTCATCTTTACTCTTCATTTATTTTTTTATCTTCTTCCTCTTAACTTCTCCACCTACCAAAAGAAGCTTAGGCAAGTGCAACTTGCTTTATGAAGAAACTTCATTTTTGTTGTTCTATTATCTTCCTCGCGAGATTCTAAGATACTTTAGAACTTGGCCTTCTTCATTTGGATGGATATTTTCTTGTAGATCTAAGTTTATATTATTTTCGGTTTTTTGGATTTTAATCCATTAAACTTTATTATTTTCATGTTTTGATTGTTCCATGTTGTAGAGAATTTGATTTTACCCAGAATAGACCTTTGAAAAGTTGGATTTCGACTTGTTTTGAGGAAGTTATGGCCAAAAGTATTTTTGGTCATTTCTATGTTCATCTGTCAGCATGTCGCAGTTGAGCCGCATAAGGTATCGCAGTTGAGCCGCATATGATGTCGCGAATGAGCCGCATGTTGACACAAAGTCACAGTCAACCAAATATTGATAATATTGATTAAATAATATTTGTAATAATTCAATATGACACACGACGTCTACATTAAGCTCAAGTCAGAAGTCAGCTCAGTCTCAGCTTCTCAGTTATTTTTGAGTCTGTATTTTACACTTTTGTTGAGTCTAGACTGATGTACACTGTGTCATGCTGAGCTCTTGAGACTTGACCTATAGCCTACCCAATAATCCTCAAACTCCACCATCCAGAAAAATATCCACTGGCCACTTAGACCAGCTCCGTGCTCTGGAGACAGAGTTCGGGCCGAACTCTGCCTCCACACAGAGTTCGGGCCGAACTCTGTCCCCTAAAAATCAGCATCCCTAATTTTAGGGTTAGCTGGTTTCTAGTTGTCCAACGGCCAAATATTTGAAATTTCCTACCCGAATTCTGGCCGAATTCTGCCTACAAAAACACTATAAATAGGCCATAAATTCTCTCATTTCAAATCATCCAATCTTCTCTTCTCTTCTCTCTTATAGCTCAAATAAGCCATACCCTTCCCATCTACTAGCCACAAGCCTCCTAAGTCTCGAGTGCTCAGCATCTCTCAGTTAGGATTCTTGTGCAAGAGTTGAAGAAGTCGCTTGGACAATTCCATGCAAATCGCCACTGCGATCCTCTGTAAGAAGTTGACGTGCTCTTCTGAAGTAAAGGCACGGGTTGTAAACTACTATTTCACAAATAGTGGATTTAATCCTGAGCTAGAGTTCTCAGGCCTGGACTAGTCCTCCACGAGGGAAACCAGGTTAAAATCGCTGTGTTTGCGTATGCTTTCTTGCTCTTCATTTACTTTTCGCATTTTACTCTGATTATTTATAATTTATGAAAGAGTTAATTTTTAATTGGTTATTTTCTATATAAACTCTATTCACCCCCCTCTAGAGTTGCCACCTGTTCTTCAATTGGTTTCAGAGCTCTGTTCTCTTTACAAGGATTTACATCCTAGAGCTGATCCATGGCAACCACACAATCCTTGATTTCCAATCACGGTGAAGGACAGTCCACTCATAGGCCTCCCCTATTTGATGGAACTAACTACACGTATTGGAAAACAAGGATGAGCTTTTATCTCAAGTCTCTAGACTTCGACCTGTGGACAGTCGTCACTGACGGTTACAAAAAGCCCGCCAGGATAGTTGTCAACGGTGATCTCATTGAGAAATCACATGACAAATATTCTGACGAAGAGAAGAAACAGGCAAGTCTAGACGCGAGAGCTATTAATGCTTTATTCTGTGCTATAGACAGGAATGAGTTTAACAGGGTATCCACATGCACCACATCCCACGAAGTATGGAAGCTTCTAGAAGTGACGCATGAAGGAACCACCCAAGTCAAGGAATCAAAAATCAGTCGTCTTACGCAAGAATACGAGGCATTCAAGATGAAGTCAAACAAGACGATCACACAGATGTTCACAAGATTCCTCGACATCATCAACCCCCTGTCTTCACTTGGAAAGCAATATTCAAATCATGAGAAGATTCGCAAGTTGCTTAGGGGGCTACCAAAAATTTGGAACCCTAAGGTGACAGCCATCATAGAAGGAAACGATCTCACAACCATGTCAATGGAGACCTTGATGGGTAAGCTCATGACTCACGAGCTTGACCTCAAGGACTTCGAAGAGCCTGCTCCGAAGACTAAGGAGATCGCTCTCAAAGCTCATCGACGAAGGGCTGAGCACGATGAGACCGAAGATGACAACTCGGATGACGAAGACCAAGCTCTCATGGTTCGCAACTTCAAGAAATTCCTTCGCTTCAATAGAAGAAAGAAGGAACCACAAGAAGACGATGAAGAAGAGCCAACCTGCTATGGTTGCAAGAAGACTGGACACGTTCGAAAAGACTGTCCATTCTTGAAGAAAAGCAACCGCTATGAGAAACCATACAAGAAGACCTCATCAAAGAAATATGTCAACACAAGCATTTGGCATGAAAGTGAAGCGAGTGACTCCGAGGAAGAAAAGGACTCTCCTAAAGATAAAGCAAATGTGTGCCTAATGGCAACCTCCAACAAGGTATCTAACGAAACTCTAGACGACTTCTCTTTTGATGAACTTGGCGATGCCTTCACTGATTTACTCGATGATCACAAAAAGGTCATCGGTAAATACAAACATGCCAAGGACAAAATCAAAAGTCTTGAAGACGAAATACAAAGAATTTCTCTATTACTTGATAATATTAGAGACACGTCACCCACTGATGACACTGATGAAGTATCCAAGCTTAAATTAAGCTTACATGATGCTGAAACACGTATTGAGCAACAGACACAAGAAATCACAACACTCAACACGTTGCTTGCTGAAGAAAAGAGTAGACACAAGATTTCCATGACTAAGATATATGGCTTAAATATTAAGGTTGATGAACTACAAGCTGTTTCTAAGAGATTAGAAACCAAATTGGGAAAACAGGTTGCTCAACCTCAAACCCAATCACATGGGCACAACACCACTCAAGCTAGTCAACCACGTCATCCTCATGCAGCACGTAACCATGCTTTTATATACACTAACTTTCATAAAACACAAAAACCACGGGCACGTAAGAATACTTCTCATACTCATCATGCTGCACAAAGACACAACCAACATCACTCTACATATAGAAATCATCACAATGCAATGCCATATAGACAAGATCATCATGTCATGCCATATAGACAAGATCACCATATCATGCCATATCACCATGCTATGCCATATAGACAATATAAGCATACTATGCCACATAGACAATATCAGCATGCCATGCCACATAGACAATATCACCATGCCATGCCACGTAGACAACATCACCATGATCACCATGCAAACTCTACACATCATGTCCATCCACATCATGCTGCCTATAGATATTATTCTCATGTTTCTAGTGTAAATAAAAATGCTATATGTACTTACTGTGGATCACATGGACACATTTCACCACAATGTAGAGTTAGAAGACTGGTAGACAAAAAGATATATGCATGGTTTCCGAAAACTAACTTTTCAGGACCCTCAAGAACTTGGGTACCAAAGGTCACATCTACTCTTGATGTAGGTGGACCTTCCCTCCTCAACTAAGAGTAAGTGGATTCTCGATAGTGGATGCTCGCGGCATATGACAGGAGACGCAAATCTTTTCGCATCACTATCGATGAAGAGAGAAGGATATGTATCCTTCGGCAACAACCTCAAAGGGTATATTATAGGTAATGGAAATATTGGTTATCCCCCCTCTCCCGTAATAAAGGATGTCTGCCTAGTGACCGAGTTAAAGCATAACCTGCTCAGCATTAGTCATCTTGCTGACCATGGATATGACATTAACTTTGGACAAAACAAATGCCTTATTTATGATAGGTCAACGGGAGACATTGCTTTTGAAGGGGTTAGAGAGGATAACATTTATACTTTCTATTTGTCTGGAAATACTAACAATGCAGGTAGATGCTTATATGCTCACAAAGATGAATGGCTACTATGGCACCAGCGTCTTGGTCATGCCAATATGGATAATATATCCAGGCTATCGACCAAGAAGCTAGTGAGAGGATTGCCCGATATCACATTCAAAAAGGACACGGTATGTGTCGAATGTGAAATGAACAAGGCAACCAAATCCTCATTTCATTCCATCAACTCTGTAAGTACTACTAGACCCCTGCAACTACTCCATATGGACTTATTTGGTCCCAGTAGAGTAGCTAGTCTTGGTGGTAAACTTTATGCGTTTGTTATTGTTGATGATTTTTCGAGATTTAATTGGGTTTTCTTTCTTACAAATAAAAGTGATGCTATTTTTGTTTTCAAGATTTTTGTTAAGAAAGTTCAAAACGAAAAAGGCTACATGATTACTCGAATCCGAAGTGATCATGGAGGCGAATTTGAAAATTCTGATTTTAAAAGATTTTGTGATTCTAATGGTTTTGATCATGAGTTTTCTTGTCCTTGAACTCCACAACAAAATGGTGTTGTGGAGCGGAAGAATAGAACTCTCGGCGATATGGCCAGAGTTATGTTGAATAAATTTTTACTTCCGAAATACTTTTGGGCAGAAGCTGTCAGTACAGCATGCCATATTTTGAATAGGGTGCTTATTCGTCCCATTACGAAGAAAACACCCTATGAACTTTGGTTTGGGAGAACCCCCAATGTTTCTTATTTTAAAGTTTTTGGATGTAGATGTTTTATCCTTAACACCAAAGACAACTTAGGCAAATTTGATGCCAAAGCTGACGATGGTATTTTCCTTGGCTATGCTGCCAAGAGTAAGGGATATAGAGTCTTTAATAAACGCTCACTAATTGTCGAAGAGTCAACAAATATGACTTTTGATGAAGATAACAGTGCAGCAAGTACTCTTAATGATGACGTTGAGCCATCAACTTCTACTCCAATGAATACCTCAACCGAAACTAATTCTCTGGAGGGCTTGCCTAAGAAATTTTCTTTCAAGCCTTCTCATCCAGAAAATTTAGTGATAGGTGAAGTTTCACGTGGAGTAACTACCAGATCATCACTAAGAGACTCTATTGCTAGCACTGCCTTTATTTCACAAGTTGAGCCGAAAAACATTTCTGAAGCTTTTAATGATGAATTTTGGATTTCTGCTATGCAAGATGAACTCAACCAATTCGAGAGGAGTCAAGTGTGGGAACTAGTTCCTAGACCGACTAATCACTCGATAATTGGTACTAAATGGGTTTTTAGAAACAAAGTAAATGAAGATGGTTCAGTCACACGCAACAAAGCTCGTCTAGTAGCTCAAGGATACAACCAAGAGGAAGGTATCGACTACGATGAGACGTATGCTCCGGTTGCTAGACTAGAATCCATTCGGATGCTTTGTGCATTTGCAAATTATCAAAATTTTAAATTATTCCAAATGGATGTGAAAAGTGCTTTCTTGAATGGTTTTATTAAGGAGGAAGTTTATGTAAAACAACCCCTGGCTTTGAAAATCACAAATTTCCCGACCACGTGTTCAAGCTAAAGAAAGTGCTATATGGCCTTAAACAAGCCCCCAGAGCTTGGTATGAAAGGCTAAGCAGTTTCTTGCTTGAGAAAGGTTTTTTAAAAGGGAAAATTGACACTACACTTTTTATAAAATCTTTTAAAGATACTATTCTATTAATTTAAATTTATGTTGATGATATCATTTTTGGTTCTACTGATGAAACCACTGTCAAGAATTTGCCAAGTGTATGCAGACAGAATTTGAGATGAGCATGATGGGAGAACTCAACTACTTTCTTGGTCTGCAAGTGAAACAAATGGCTAATGGAACTTTCATCTGTCAGTCGATGTATACAAAGGACATGCTGAAAAAGTTCGATCTTGACAACGTCAAACCAATCAGCACTCCAATGGCTACTTCAACCAAACTCGAACCAGATGAGAGCGGCAAACCCGTTGATCAACGTAAGTATCGAGGTATGATAGGCAGCTTACTTTATTTAACTGCTAGTCGCCCCGATATCATGTTTAGTATTTGCCTATGTGCTAGATATCAAGCAAATCCTAAGGAATCACACTTGACCGCTGTTAAACGTATCTTTCGATACCTTAAGGGTACAGTTACAGTAGGCCTATGGTATCCCAAGTCAACATCATTTGACCTCATTGGTTACTCTGATGCTAATTTCGCTGGATGCAAGGTCGACCGTAAAAGTACAAGCGGTACGTGTCATTTATTAGGAAAGGCTTTAGTCTCTTGGTTTAGCAAGAAACAGAATTCTGTCGTACTATCCACAACAGAAGCTGAATACATCGCAGCTGGGCGTTGTTGTGCACAAATTCTGTGGATGAAGCAAACCCTTGAAGACTACAATCTATCTTTCATGCACATTCCTATTTTCTGTGACAATACCAGTGCTATTAACTTGACTAAGAACCCTATCTGTCACTCACGCACAAAACACATTGAAATTAGACACCACTTTTTGCGTGATCATCAGCAAAATGGCACGATTAACTTAGAGTTTATTGACACTGATCATCAGCTAGCAGACTTCTTTACTAAGCCATTATCCGAAGAGCGCTTCAATTTCCTTTGTCGTGAACTTGGAATTTTAGATGAAGCTGTCATAAATTTAAACTCACCTGCATAAATATCGATTATATTATGATTCTCTTACGATGAACTTGCTATGGGTACAAGCCGAAAGGGCCCTTCTGACAACAAGGCGTAAAAGCCTAAGCGACACGGTGCACTAGTCCACAGGACTACCGCTAGCTGGGATCCGGCCCCTGCAGCTAACCCATGGCAACTTCAAACTATTGAATTATGATATATTTCCTTATTTATTATATGGTTCGCTTTGATTTCTTACTGCTGATTCACTATTTTTTCAATTTCATTCTGCTATTATTCTATTTGATTGAATCTTTCAAGCGATTATTTTTATCTAACTTGATTTCCTATACTTAATTTTTTTTCTAGCCTGTTTTCAGTTCTGGAACAAGGACCCAGAACTCGGGCCGAACTCTGTCCCCAACAGAGTTCGGGCCGAATTCGGTTATCCTATTCCAGAATCGGGGGCAGCTTCAGCCGTTTGATCAAATGTGATCCTACGGTCCAGATTTACTCCGACCAAAGAAAACCCTCCTCTTATATTCGGGTTTTCATCTCTCTCCTTAATTCTTACCATCACCTTCACCTCTCCAAACATTTTTTTCACAAACCCTAACCCTAGTTTTCTCTCCAAAGTGCTCCATTGCTCATCAAAATCAAGGAGAAGGGCTATTTTCTCATTCTCTTTCACTGTTCATTGTTGCTTTGAGGTATAAGTCACTCTCATTATCTATTTCTATTTCTCTATTTTGTGCAATGGCTCCTCGCTTATTTAACCGTGGGAAGAGAATTTGGATCGAGGGAGCGTCCTCGTCGAATGCTCCTCCTCCCGTTAAGCAACCCGTTGAACAACAACAACCCCTTCATCCGTTGTTCAACCCACCTCGTCCCCGCGACCCTAATACGTATGACGACCGATTGTTTGTATCGCTAGACGCATCCAACGAGTGGTTTAGCGACTTTCGGACTCGTCCGGTATTCGGGGGACATCCTATTAATTTTACCATCTTTTCTCAATATGAATCTATGTTTCAAGATCTTTGCTTAAATGAGTTAGTTGCTTCAAACTTTGTTATTTATCGTAGCGCCATACAAATGTTCTATTGCAACTTGACTCACGATGCCACTCACATCTATTCCCGGGTTGCCGGTATTGATATTGCTTTTGATGCTTCTGAGTTGGGCGAGTATCTTGACCTTCAAGATCTCGATATTTGGGATAAGCTTGTGGAAGCCCGCTAATTCCAATTTGTTGGTGAAACTTCCCTTGAGAGCTTTAAGGAGGAACTATGTGCTCCTAACATATGTCCTCGCAAGCTTATGGCCAAACACCTCAACCCGTATTTCTATGAACTTCATCGAATTATTTTCAATACTATTCTGCCAAAAGCTGGCTCCACCGATGAAGTAACCTATTTTGAGATCTCTGCTTTGTATCATCTTCATTATCGCATCCCGTTCAATCTTCCACGTTCCATGATGGACTGGATGATAAATTGTAGGAAGAAACCACGAGCCCTGGTTTATCCTTTGTATCTTCCTATGGTTTTTCGTGCATTCATTGTCCCTATCCATGACTGTCCTTTCTTGCCTGCTCCTGCATTCCTTTCCAAGGCACGACGTCTTCAGGCAGTCGTCGCCTCTCCTGAGACTTCTGAGCATTCTGATGATGAGGAGCCCGACGCCCCTCCACTTGGACAGGATGCGCCACCTCCTCCTGCTACTCTTGACTCCATCCAGACCATGCTCAGAGATCGTTTCGCATTGGAGGACGATCGCTGGACTCAGATGGACTACCGGACTACCCTGCAGATGAGTGCCCTCAGCAACTCGCTGCACGATATTCGGTATTCTATGTCCCGTCACCCTTCCATGCCCATTCCCATGGAGCGGGATCCTGGTCGAGCTGGATATCGCATTGATGACCCCTGGGTCATGCGCTACCTGGATCCGGATGCTGCTATTGTGGACCCCAGCCGTTCATTCATTGATCATTCAGATTCTGCTGGGCCTTCTCGTGCTCCATGATGGAGATGGCGTTTACTATCTGCTGCTGCTGATGATGATTCTAGTTTCTGTTTTCTGATTTCCAGTTATTTAGTTTTATTTAGATTTATGTACTTGGGTTGTACTAAAACTCTGGTAGTTTGATGACTCTGGTTTTGTGTGATGACATTTTATGCTTATCATAGTTTATTATTCTATGCTAGTTGCTCATTTTGATCATTCATATAAAGTTTCTTCTCTATTTAGTGTGGTTGCATCATTATTATTCATATGCAGTTTATATTGCTAATGCCAAAAGGGGGAGAAATATGTATATTCTTGTCATACTACTTTTAGTATATATGTATATGTGCTATTTGGTGCTTTTGGGAGATATTATTTATCAGGCCAACAGGTTCCATGCATAATTTATGGGGGAGCTATTGGTTCTAGCTCGGCACCGTTCACCGGTTACGGGGGAGCTATTATTTCTGCTTGGCATTGATTATAGGGGAGCTATATTTTTGTGATCAACTGTGTCCAGGTATGAATATTGAATATACATATATTATTTTGTCAATTATCAATATGGGGGAGATTGTTGACACAAAGTCACAGTCAACCAAATATTGATAACATTGATTAAATAATATTTGTAATAATTCAATACGACACACGACGTCTACATTAAGCTCAAGTCAGAAGTCAGCTCAGTCTCAGCTTCTCAGTTATTTTTGAGTCTGTATTTTACACTTTTATTGAGTCTAGACTGATGTAAACTGTGTCATGCTGAGCTCTTGAGACTTGACCTATAGCCTACCCAATAATCCTCAAACTCCACCATCCAGAAAATACCCACTGGCCACTTAGACCAGCTCTGTGCTCTGGAGACAGAGTTCGGGCCGAACTCTGCCTCCACACAGAGTTCGGGCCGAACTCTGTCCCCTAAAAATTAGCATCCCTAATTTTAGGGTTAGCTGGTTGCTAGTTGTCCAACGGCCAAATATTTGAAATTTTCTACCCGAATTCTGGCCGAATTCTGCCTACAAAAACACTATAAATAGGCCATGAATTCTCTCATTTCAAATCATCCAATCTTCTCTTCTCTTCTCTCTTATAGCTCAAATAAGCCATACCCTTCCCATCTACTAGCCACAAGCCTCCTAAGTCTCGAGTGCTCAGCATCTCTCAGTTAGGATTCTTGTGCAAGAGTTGAAGAAGTCGCTTGGACAATTCCAAGCAAATCGCCACTGCGATCCTTTGTAAGAAGTTGACGTGCTCTTCTGAAGTAAAGGCACGGGTTGTAAACTACTATTTCACAAATAGTGGATTTAATCCTGAGCTAGAGTTCTCAGGCCTGGACTAGTCCTCCACGAGGAAAACCAGGTTAAAATCGCTGTGTTTGCGTATGCTTTCTTGCTCTTCATTTACTTTCCGCATTTTACTCTGATTATTTATAATTTGTGAAAGAGTTAATTTTTAATTGGTTATTTTCTATATAAACTCTATTCACCCCCCTCTAGAGTTGCATGTCGCAGTTGGCCGCATATGATGTCGCGAATGAGCCGCATAAGGCACATATCGCAGTTGGTCGCATTTGGTGTCGCAGATGAGCCGTATAAGCCGCATGTCGCAGTTGAGCCGCATAAGGTGTCGCAGTTGGGCCGCATAAGCCGCATGTCGCAGTTGAGCCGCATATGGTATCGCAGTTGGACCGCATAAGCTGCATGTCGTAGTTGGCCGCATATGATGTCGCGAATGAGCCGCATAAGGCACATATCGCAGTTGGCCGCATATGGTGTCGCAGTTTGGCCGTATAAGCCGTATGTCGCAGTTGAGCCGCATATGGTGTCACAGTTGGGCCGCATAGGCCGCATATCGCAGTTGGCCGTATATGGTGTCGCAGAATAGGCCGCATAATGCCTATCTTGGCTATTTCTAACTGTTATATGTCCTAATTGACCGAATTGTGGCTCGAATTTTTCTCTACTCCCAACGTAAAAGTTGTAGATCTTTTCCTTGGCATCAAGAATATGTCACTAGTTATTTTATGCAAGTTTTTCTCATTCATGATAATGTAAGAATAGAACAAGATAGTGGCCCGCTGTGGCACACTCTTGACAAGTAAACTGACATGATATATCTCGACATGCTGTTACGACAGCTAGCTGGACATGACAATTATGAAAGATCTGGACACCGTGGGCGATTGTGTTCATACAAATAAATTGGTACTGTCTTGCATCATGTCTAGGACGGGGATCCCTGAGTACCACGGTCAGGGGTACCTACTGAATTCAACTAAGGCTAATAACTAGAATAATCCAGTAGTCATGAAGAGATTTTCCAGCTACAGACAATCCCGTTATCTGGGCGCTCAAATGGACTTGTAGCCTACCGATGAGTAGGGCACATTTCTAGCATACAGTCATGTGTTGCATTCTTCATAAACGAACATTCGACCTGGATAACCGGATGGTCTGCAGGGCTTGTGGCTATTGGGATAATCTCATTACATCTTGCTAGTAACTAGGCCTGTGATAACCCTAGTTAATTAAAAGTATCAAGCCGTACTCTTGATTTGCCGTGATTGATTGGATGGAGTGTATTCCATCTTAGTCTTATCCTGATCCTGTACAAGATTGTGACATGACATGATTATTGATGCTTGCCTTAACAATAACGATCGGGGGTCCAGTTCTGTTCAGACGAAGGGTTACAACCCCGGTCCTTATTTGGTTTAAGGGTTGTAACCTGGCTCCCAGAGCAGTTCTGTGTCCTCTCTTCGTTTATTGTCTTATTTCAACCCTATGCCATGTTCGTCATATTTTATCTTACCTTAATACCATGATTATTTATGCTTGCCTTAGCAATAAAGATCAGGGGTCCAGTTCTATTCAGGCGAAGGATTACAACCCCGGTCCTTGTTTGGTTTAAGGGTTGTAACCTGGCTCCCGGAGCAGTTCTGTGTCCTCTCTTCGTTTATTGTCTTCATTGTACCAATAGTATTTGAGACGGGTTTCTATTCAGGTGAAGGGCTGCAACCCCGGTCCTTGTTTGGTTTAAGGGTTGTGACCTGGCTACTTGAATGGTTTCTTAGTACTCAGTTTACTGTTGTTATCTCTATTATTATCAGTTCTTTATTTATTATTTATCTTTAATATTCTATTGTGGTATGCTGGTTTAGTTCCTAAGTGAAGCCTTCCTTGTGGCACTTGCTCTTTCTGGGATCTGACCCAGCTGGTTTTGTGTGTCCAGATATCGGAGCAGCACCAGAGGATCCACCTGTCTTCCAGCCAGATGGTGACCACCAGGCGTAACCCTGGCAACGAGTGGGTTTCTTTTTGTCCTTCCACTTTATTGTAAAATTAATCTTTTGAAGCGTTTAGCCGGCGAGCATGTGTTAGCTCGTATTGCACCTTTATTTACTATCTGCCTACGGGCTATAACATGATTGACAGATCCTAGGATTGATCATGTATGACTAAACTCTTACTAGTCCTGACATTTTGTAATGACTAGCTTCATGATCATCTAATATATAATGTATGGGACGCCTTGCTATTATATATTTAGTGCTCTGACTTCTTGTAACTATTATTGCTTGCTTGAGATTGAGACAATAGGCTTGTTCATGACCATAGGAGACTGTTGGCTTGTAGTTAAACCCTCATGTATCTAGACAGCCGTGACCGTATAGCGAGGTGGGTTGCACTTCAATATACGTAGCTGGCTATGTATGCCCCCGCTCTCTAGTATTCTTGTTCTGGGGCGTTACAAAGTAAGATGTTAGCCAATATGAGTGTTAGTATCATGAGTGCCCTTGTGTCAAACTAATAGTGAGTGAGTGTCTAAATGTCAAGTGACAGTGTACATAGGTATCTTGTGAAGGGGACGTGAGTGAGCAGCTAGGAGAAGTGAAGGGGAAGTGTGAGGGCCACAGGCCTGTGTGGAGCAACCCGTGCACTGGTTGCACAGGCAAGCAAGTTGGGAAGGTGCTATTGGCCCCCTGTGCAGCAGAAACTTAGGGCATTTGGCCATAGGCCAATGCACTATGGTGTGTATGAGAGTTTAGATGTCAAATAGGTAAAGGGCTTGTGTGTGTGTGTGTGTGTGTGTGTGTGTGTGTGTGTGTGTGTGTGTATAGAGAGTGAGTTTGTGTAAGAGTGTGTTAATGATAGGTAGATAGGTGTTAGAGTTTGTTGTGTCAATAAGAAATAGGTAAATGTTTGGTAGCAAAGGTAGGCAAAGATCCATTTGTGTGCTTAGATATCCTAAGCTACTAATTTCTAAAGGGGGAAAATCCTATTGGAATAAGCCTATAACACTATCTTGACCTAGATAAATTATTGGGATGGACACTAGAATCATAGGACAGAAGATTAGGTAAAGTCTCATATAGATATCTATATTCCTATATAGGGTAATAAATGAAAAGGGAGATACGTAAAGGGTAAATAAGTTAGGGTAAGGATTTACATAAGTATAGGAATATGATACATTGCATAGAAAATGAGTTATGAGGTAATAGTTTAGATAGGGGTGTATGGTCAAAGTATTGGGAATATCTTATTTTATGATATTAGAGTAATATAGTTATATAGCTAAGATAATATAGGTATTAATATAAGTTTAAGATACATTATATAGCGTATAAACTAGTAATAACTAATAGACTAGCCTTAACTAGATATTGACCAATATAGACTAGTATACCTTAGTATCGACCTAGAAACCTAGGTATAGACTAGTGCTACCTAGCATTGACTAGATTGACCAAGTTTGACATAAAAATGACCTAGTTTGACCATGGATACCTAAAATTGACCTAGAATGCATATTACATCCTAGATATCCAAGTTTGACATGCATAAACACCAATTAACATTGATATCTCATATATAGGTCTTTGTGACTCTATATTGGACCACGATTCACATTTACTGCTCAGGACCGCAGGTGAGTACATTTTCAGATAGTTTTTATTATCTGGTAATTATTATGATTCAACTTCTAGTATAGTATTACCTGATTCTCTGACACGATACGAATTAATAATTCTAGATTCATTTGCTTGAGACACGTGCATCTTACTTGTTTGGCCTCTATTTCTGGAATCACCTACTAGAACCACCTAATTGAATCACTTTCTGGCTTCACTACTTTCTGGCTAGACTTGTACTTAATTTACGTGTCGGGATATGGATTTACTTGTATAAGTCGGGGCAGTGAAATACTCGAGTAGACATGTAAACATTTCTAAACATACCGGAATTACCCCTACTGGTCTCATATGGAAAGATAGCCTTCGCACACTTGCCAAGTGTACGATGTGTTGTACTTATCCCTAGCCGTTTACATGCCAAAAGCGGTATTTCAAAACACTAGTTTAGTATTTTTTTTGCTAGATTCATATTATACTTGCTGGACTCACATCACATCTATTATAGTTTAGTTATCTTCATTTACATGCTTTATTGTCATGCCATATTTACTTTTCTTGTACTTTAGTTAGCTGTTGTTCAATTTCATTCTCTGACTCATTCTTTTATTGTTCATCAAGTATTACTTACTATAATTATTTTATAGTCTTTGTCATTTAATTGGATTTGCTAGAAGAGGTGTGCTCGTTCCATCCTGACTGGATATTTTTTTCATATGACTGTATAGGGTACTTGTGTCCCACATTCTACGAAGCCGAGGAGGGGATAGCAACCACGGGTCCTGATGCTTAGTAGTGATTACTGATAGGCTTAGTTACTATTATAGCTTTATGATAGATTCATTGTTAGAATTCTTAGCATGTATATATAATGGAGACTTGTTATTATATTAGATATTTGGATATACTTATTGTATTTGGAAGTTGTTGATGTCTTTGTCTTTGTAGTTTATTATATTTCTTTGATATCATATAGTGCTTTAGATTGTGATTGGGTATTCAGTGTTATCAATTGTACTTGTCTTCCGTTTGGAGTTGAGATCTATGACAGGTACATCATATCACTTTGTGAGATAGATAGTTAGTGATCTAGACAGCGTTCTACCGTTGATGCTGCAGCGTAGGCTGGACGTTGTTCACTACTCATGCCCCTATACCGGGGGCCGGTCGTGACACCGGACTGAAATGGAACTACTAAGGGAACGGTAGAGGGGGTGGTAGTACATTTCCACCTGGAGATACTGAAGTATCCTATCTATTCTGGCAGACTGGTGGTACTTGAGTCTGAGTATTCTGCTTTACCATTGACGCATAGTAGCCTGCTGTTGTCCTTGCTAGTATGGAGTAACCAGAGTCTGTGGTGGAACCTGCTTCTTTTGTGTTGCTGAATCACCAGATGTGATAGCAAGGGTGGAAACTCGTCCGCTGAGTAGGTTTATTTTACTGGCATGAAGGTAAGGACATGTTAGAACAGATTCAAGCAAGAGGCAAGTCAAGCAATCAAATGAGAGTTTGAAAAAAAAAAGTTAATGTCAAAGGAGGTAAGTATTCGATAAGTTGTGGATGAGATACTATTTTCTAATCATGTATGAAGGTTTGCTTAGTACAGTGATGTAACCAAACAATACTTTTGTTGACCTGCAAGGTCCACTACAAAAATATGTAATATCCCAGTCCCAACATGCGTAGGACTAGGCATACGGAATATACCAGCTGCAAGCATATAAAGAATACTCAAATACATGGAATCCCCGTATACACACATAAGCTGTAATTAACTAAACCGCAGGCAGTCACAAATAATCTACATGTCATCCACAGAATACAAGAATAAGGCAATAGTCCAAATAAAGAGTCAAAAAATAATATAGCCAGGAGGAGACAAATCTACTACCAAACTGTAACGCCACAGTCCCAAAATACATAGGACCAGGAGATCGTATACGTTCCAGCTACATATCAAGTGGACTCTAGCCGACTCGAATACGTATAAGCTGTCTTGGTGTTCCAATTCTATCTATCAACCACTATCACACGTCTACCTCAATCCACAGAATAAGAAAGATAAAAATAAACAATATATATATTATGGTCTGCAGCCCAATAATATACATGTTCGATTAGACCCGAAAATGACATGGGTCTATAAAACTAGGCTAAGAGCAGAATATAAGTAAAGGAAACAATATGTAAGCATGATAAAATACATGAATCGGTCATAACAATATCTCAACGATCAGCAGACCAGCTCTGCATGACTACTACCTAAAGAGATCATGACCAGGTCCTCAGAGGACTAGCAAGGTACAGAAAAATATGCCAAGTAAGAGTAAAAAGATAAATGTACGAAAGGCATCTACCGCAACCAGTCTAAGTGATATACACGTGATAACAAGTACTATAATATCAGACTTCCACCACTGAAGCCCACAAGCACCTCAACATGTTATTGTCCCCAGTACCGTGTCATGGGACCAAGGACAATCAATCAAGGTCATAACAATAGCTCAACGATCAGCAGACCAGCTCCGCATGACTACTACCTGAAGAGATCATGACAAGGTCCTCAGGGGACTAGCAAGGTACAGAAAAATATGCCAAGTAACAGTAAAAAGATAAATATACAAAATGCATCTACCGTAACCAGTCTAAGTGATATGCACGTGAAAACAAGTGCTATAATATCGGACTTCCACCACTGAAGCTCACAAGCACCTCAACATGCTATTGTCCCCAGTACTGTGTCATGGGACCAAGGACAATCAATCAAGCACGACAGTGATAGCCTCTACTCTGCTACAGAGCTAAAGGGTCACAATAATTACACGCCACATGATAATAAGTCCGGTACTGTAGTCAAGTTCTTCCCAACCTTATGTCTAGAGTCTAGTAATGTCATGTCCGTACAGTCATCGTGATAACAATAACAATAATGAGGAACAATCTAGATACTACAAAGTCAATATCATGAATAATCATGTAAACCTCGTATCACGAACATGTCGACGTCCTGAGGTCACTCGTACCAATTGATACGAATAAGATGCAACGTCATGCCTAGTGTTGATACTCAATATCGGTAAATTGACATCAGCACCGAGTAACCGTCGGACGCTAAGTACCAACTAATCCTACGTCTACGAAGTCTATAACAAGAAATAAAATACAACAATAATAAAAATAAAAATAATAATATACTGGAACATTGGCAAGATATACTTGTCTAGAGGTTGTACGATGACTAGACGACATCTCGCGACAAAACCGTCGAACCAATAGAACATCAAAGGTGAATCTTTCACAAAAAACCCCATATGCTAAAACAGACATCTCCATCAATCCCAGAATAAAAAAAATAACTAAGTTTGGCTACCCATAAGTCCAATTATGGACACGGAGGCAAAATGATAATTTTGGGTCAAAACGTGTTCAACGTTAAACCCACTTTACCCAAAAAAAAGCCAAAATAAAGGTTGTCCAAATTTAACAAACTGCATGTCAATCTTGGCCAGAACGACGCCATGAGTCCAATTCTGGTGGCAGATTTGGAATCTGAGGTCCCGGGTTCAAAATTTGAATTTTAAATGTTGGAAATTATGATTTCGAATGTCCAACTTTGGCTTTGATTTCAACCAACCAAACGATATCCTATTGAAGTAAAAAATTTATGCCATAAAGTTGGTTATACCTGCTATGTAGCGGAGTTGGTGGTTCATCAAACGGAGCTTCGACGAGAGAGAAATAAATCCACAAATTTGGCTCCATAAATATGTCCTAAATAAATGTGTTTTAAACTGTCAACTTAGTGGCCAATTTTTGATCTATCAAACTATCGAATCAACGGTTGAAATTTTTGGTGAGCGAAGGAAATGTACCGAGAATAAAAGAATATACTGAGATTAAGAAGGAAGAAACCGTTCGAAGATCCAACGGTAGGATTTTCCAAAAAATACGTCCAAAGTTGTTGCGATAAAACAAAATTCTTTACATGAATTTACGTATGTCACGATGGAATTTCGTACAAAATACACGAATCGCCCACATATAGCGTCGAGCTGGACGGGCTGCATCAGGAGGGTTCGCTGGTAGTCGATCATCCGACCAGGGGTGGTGCAGGACGTCACAACGGTCGCCACCGTAGCTGGTGCATTTGCTATTTCCCGTGCGCCTAGCCGCGATGCTACTGTGCGGCGCTGTTGCCGCACCTGGCCATACTGCTGTGGCGGCCCGGTGGTGCACCGGCACGGTAAGGGACGGCGACCCAGGCGGCAGAGCGGTGGCCGGGTAGGTATGGTAGCAATTGCCGCCACGCTGCTGCTTCGCGTGGGGGGGGGGGGGGGGAGGGGTCAAGATATAGTAGGAATACAGTTTTTTTTCCTTTTATATATATATATATATATATATATATATATATATATATATATATATATATATATATATATATATATATATGTATATATATGGGAACGGATCAAAAACCCCCCTTAGAAAACCCCCTAAAAACCCCCCTCACTCTAATTCGTAATATTAATGTTAATATTAATGTTAATGTTAATATTAATTTTTTTATATTAATGTTAATGTTAATGTTAATATTATTATTAATGTTAATGTTAATATTAATTTTAATGTTAAGTTTAATGTTAATTTTAGTATTTAATGTTAATTTTAAGGTTAATATTAACATTAACATTAATATTAACATTAAATTACGAATTAGAGTGAGGGGAGGTTTTAGGGGGTTTTCTAAGGGGGACTTTTGATCCGCTTCCTATATATATATATATATATATATATATATATATATATATATATATATATATATATATATATATATAGACACACTATTATACATAGTATATATATACTAGTAGGTTTAACTATTCTAATATACTAGTATATGCACTAATTTATATTTGATTTAATATATATGTACATAAAAGTTCTTTATATGTATAAATATATATTCATGTATATTATTAATATATATCTACCATATATATATATATACTCTTACACTAATAATTACTATATATATATATATATATATATATATATATATATATATATATATATATATATATATATATATATAAAATATATATATATATATATATATATATATATATATATATATATATATATATCCTTCGTGGGCTCGAAACTCTGGATCGCCTTCACCCTCCTGACTCCGACTTGGCCAGTGGCCGGGCCGACGTCCCTTCTTGGGGCGGCCTGATCCAACCAGACGGTAGTCCTCCTCTGTGCTTGTTCGCTTAGGGTTTCATGGCATCCAAGATGTTCGCTGAGGTGGTGAGCGGATCTGCCAAACCAGATCAGCCCGTCTTACCTTCGAGGACGATCTCCTCCTTTAAAGGTGCTCCTGCGATTTCTTTTTCTGAGGAAGAAGAAGACATTCTCCTATCTCCCCTCAAATATGCTTTAGTTGGTAACTTCTCACATTCTCGACCGCCAATCGAATTAATTCGCAAGGCCTTCGCAGGTTTTGGCTTTGATGGTTCCATTAAAATTGGAGTTATTGGCCCCAAACATGTCCTTATCAGGCCGTCCTTTCAATCTGATTACCTTCGTTTGTGATCGAAAGATACGTGGTTCATTGCAAGAGCCCCGATAAGGATGTTTTATTGGGACGCTGACTTCTCTCCATCACATGAATCACCCATGGTTCCTGTCTGGGTTACTATGCCAAATCTCCCCCACCACCTCTGTGCCAAGGATGCATTATTTGCAATAACTTCAGCTATTGGAACTCCACTAAAAATAGACAAAGCGACGGTAGAATTATCCCGTCCTAGTTTGACACGTGTCTTTGTTGAAATCAATGCATCTATTTCGTTGCAAACGAAAGTTAGGATAAACCAACCTAGAGGCAGAAGCTTTTGGCAACAAATAGAATATGAGTCAACCCTATTATACTGCTCTCATTGCAAACACCAAGGCCATCTAGTGGATACTTGCAAGTTGAAACAAAAAGAAAAAGGGAAAGCTTCTATAACTACTGCATAGGAAGTAATCATGAAGGAGCCAGCTCACATCCTTCAGAGAGTAATAGTTGACAAGGATGCTGGGCCCAGCAGTCGAATGTCGGTGGAAAGCGAGCTAGTGACGTCTCCAGCCAGGGGAAAAGAGCCTCTTCTTGATATCCCCACTGAGAACAACCCACCGGACAAAGACTTTATCCCCACTACTGAAGTCACCTCCACTCCCCCCAGGAAAATCTGGCCAATGATAAGGATACTGATCAAGAAGACGAAGAAGGAGTTGAGCATCAAGAGAAAGAGAAGAAAGATTATGAACAAGAAGAAGAAGAAGAGATAAGAGATCAAGGGAATGAAGAAAACCGAGAGTTTGGAGGTTCATGGGCAGACGAAATGGAAGCTGAAGAAGCGACCGGTGCACTCACAATCATTGCACCTCCACCCCAATTGAAACGGAAGAAGGCGCCTGTGCCACCATTAGATAGGAAAATGAGATCAAGCTCAATCTCCACACAGACTGTTACCCCATCTTCCTCCTTTAATGTTTAACGCTCTTGTTTGGAACATTAGGGGAGTACGACACCATATGTCTACTAAAAGAATCAAAAGTCTCTGTCGTTCAAATAAGGTTAAGATTCTAGCCTTAATTGAACCTAAAGTTGATCGTTCTCAGTTGCCAGCATACAAACTTAAACTTGGCTTCCAAAGTTCATTATCAAACGATCGAGGAAACATTTGGATCAAGCTCAAGGCAGATTGTAACATACGAGTCCTTGATTCCTTTGATCAATCGCTCACAGTTGCCATTTCTTCTAACATGTGGCCTTCGGAGATCATGCTCTCTGTAGTTCATGGGCACAATAAGAAAGAAGGTCGAAGAAAGCTTTGGAATAGATTGCTTCAGGTACAAGCCTTACATGCATTGCCATGGGCAGTAGGTGGTGATTTCAACGCTGTCATGAAAGTGGAAGAGAAGTTAGGAGGCCGTCCTCCTAGCTGTGCCTCTATTCAAAACTTCCTCAATTTCCAACTTGGGGGAGGCCTTGTTGAGTTGCCATTCACAGTAAATAGCATTACTTGGATGAAGTCTACAGCAGACAAGCAGGGCTCTCACCTTGATAGAATGTTCTTCGACCAGCGAATGTTTAAGATGGCTTCTCATACCATAGAGGAGCATATAAATAGAACTGAATATGATCATTCCCCACTCTTGATCAATTTCAGCTCTCACCCATCGAAGGGCAAAAAGGCGTTCAGGTTCCTTGCTTTCTACGCGAAGCACGAGGACTTTCTTGCTGTGGTTGAAGCGACATGGAATTTAGTCCATCACCCCAATAGTTTGTTGCGGCTAACTATGAGACTAGCAGCATGCAGGAAGGCCTTATCAACCTGGAGCCATCGCACGTTCGGGAACCTATCTCAAGCAGTTAAAATATTTGAAGATGTCGTCCTTGCAGCAGAAATACAGTTCGAGAATGATAGCTTTCTACAAAACAAACTAAACTTACAAAAGGCGACTGCAAACCTTAAACAAAGAATATTTTACGAGGAATCTTATTGGAAGCAAAAAAGCTAGGTTTAAGTGGGACATAGAAGGAGATCAAAATACGGCTTATTTCCACGAGTGCGTTAATAGCAAAAAAGGAAATTACGTATACATTGTCTCACTGGTCAGGATGGAAGAGTATACTCAGAGCAGCATGACTACAACATATTGCTAATGAGTACTATGAAGGCCTTTTCAAAGCAGATATAGTTGAAAAGGATCCTGCATTCTTTGATGTTATCCCTACGTTGATATTTGAAGAAGACAATCAAGCTCTAATGGCCACTATAACTAAGAAGGAGCTTCATGAGGTGGTGGAGGGATTGGACAAGAACAGCGCCGGAGGACCAGATAGGTTTATTGCAGTTTTCTTTACTACTTGTTGGGATATTATTGAGACAGATTTGCTTGATGCTTTCTCTTTATTCATGTCAGGATTCTCCTTGCCAAAGGCCATCACAAGCACTTCTTTTTCTGATTCCTAAGTCTAACAACCCAACAAGCATGACTGATTTCCGGCCGATCAGTCTTTGCAATGTTGTCAACAAAATACTCTCCAAACTCCTAAACAACCGGTTAGCTGCTCTTCTCCCTACCATTATTTCTCCAAAGCAAAGTGGGTTTGTTCGCGGTCATGAGATAGTAGTTAATATTATTCTTGCACAAGATATGATTAGTGTTAGTACCGAGGCACAATTTTCGATGGAAAATTCTGAAACTGAAATAATTGTACACACAACGTTTCAAATGCAGCACCTTAAAGAAGATGTGCAACAGAGATCCTGGAGGATTCTGAAATACGAGGATCTAAAAAGATTCTACGTAATACACAAAAAATCTAAAGAGACTTTGTGCAAGCAACTATCGGCAGTAGAGCTTCTAAAAAGAAGTTACTGTAAAAGGCAACAGCAGCGATGACAGGCGAGAATGAGATGCTGGGGTGAATGAACCACCATTGCTCAAAGCTTTATTCGCCCCACACGAGCACGAACAGCTTCCAGGAACCAGCAAGTTCACGAAGAACTTCTGGATCGCTCGTAAGTCAATATTTGAGACTTGAACGGGCTTCCTGGACTTAACAGACTCCCTCAACTCTCTTCTTGGTGCATCTTTCAAAGGAGGCCAAGGGGCTCTATTTATAGAGTGGAGTTGAGACTTCACCTCTTCTCCTATCCGATGTGGGACTAAAATACCAATACTCAAAAATAGAGTTTGATATTTTAGATCATCCCACAATCAGCATAGAAGTGTGCCAGTCCACGCCTACCCCCCGAACACTCTCGTGCATGCATGAGACATCCTGGAGTTCGTGTCCGAGTCCGAGTCCGCACAACAAAAATTAACTTGCATCCTTGTTGGATTTAATCTTTTTTTCTTCTAGAAAAATACTTCCACATGACACAAACTTGTGCCCCACTACACCTCATGTGCACACCTCAACACAAACAATGCATTATATTGAGATACTCACCATTTGGTGTAGCCGATGTGGGA
This sequence comes from Iris pallida, assembly GCA_029216955.1. NCBI lineage: Eukaryota > Viridiplantae > Streptophyta > Magnoliopsida > Asparagales > Iridaceae > Iris > Iris pallida. The sequence continues at coordinate 8,417,192 of JANAVB010032420.1, read as the reverse complement.
CTATCTTTTCTAGTCCAAAGGCAAAAACACCAACAATCCCCCACATATCTCAATATATGGGTTGAGCGTTCCCCACTGTGACTGTCCATCATACATTAGGAGAGATGTCGCTGCGACTTGAATCTTCCCGTATAGGTTAAATAACAGCATGATATAAGAATAGACTAACCTTGAATTCTGCACCATAACTGCAATTCTTCCTACTCACATAATGACATCAACTGTGCTTCTGGCTGCACATTGAAGGCCCTGTGCCAGCCTGGTTTCAGTGTATAATTTTGGGCGTCTACAAGTTTACCCTCAAGAGACGGCCTGATATCTCTTTCCATACACTATAGGTGAGTTCTTTATTAAAGAGATATGGCATGAAGCCTTGCGCTTCCTTGCGGTGCTACGCCGCTATGACATAGCCTGAAGCCGAGGCATTACCCCTACCTGGGAACCTCATCGTAGTGTCATACTACTGTAGCATGAGGTCACAAGCCTCTTTGTAGTACCAAACTACCCATCATGAAGCCTAAGGCTTCCTTGCGGTGTTACGCCGCAACGACATGGCTTGCAATGCCGAGGCTTTACACCTACCTGGGTACCTCATCGTGGTGTCGTGCCACTGTAACATGGGCCATCCTCCCCTTTGTAGTGCTGTCTACAACTCTTTAATTACGTCATACAGCATTAGGCTACCTGCCTATTTGCGGTGCTACGTCGCTGTGACTTGGCTTGCAAAGCCGAGGCATTACCCCTACCTGGGAACCTCATGGTGGAGTCACCCCACTGTAGCATGGAGTTTCACTCCTTGTAGTGCTGCTCTACCGTGCTTCCTGTAAAGCACACCAGGCATTCACTCTGCCTGAGAACTCATTAAGGCATTTAAGCCAACCTTCCCACAGAAACCGTTTTCCGTAGAAAACAATAGTAGACAACAGTGGTTATAGGTCCGTAACCTCTCCATGTCACATAGGACAAGTACCCACCGTTCCTGATATTCTTCTGGTTAATAGTCCTCCCTTGAACCAAAAGCTAGATGCCTAGTAGATTTCTCTTTGAACTAATAGCATAAAACTTTATGGTAGGAATGTAATAACACAATATCAGAATGCCTTCAAGCCCATTTTACAAGCTGTGTCATCGACCAGCTAGCGCTTGAGGCCCTTGGTGAACGGATCTGCCAGGTTCTCCTGACTCCGAACATCAATCACTGCAATAACACCTCTCTTGATAAGATCGTGTACTGCTTTATGCTTCAACCGTACCGTTCTCTTCTTCCCGTTGAAGAGTTCATTTGATACCACTGCTACTGTCGCCTGGTTGTCACAGTATATCGGTATTGCCGGTATCTGAGCCCCAACCACCAGAAGATCATACATGAGCTCCCGAAGCCACTCTGCTTCAACTGCAACAGCATCCAATGCAAATAATTCAGATTCCATGGAGGAGCGAGATAACATAGTCTGCTTCTTCGACTTCCATGATATAGCAGCTCCGTCCATGGCGAATACGAATCCACCTGTGGAATACTCGCTCTCCATATCTGAACACCAGCTAGCATCACTGAAGCCTTCCACTACTGACAGATCTCCGCTGTAGAAAAGTGCATATGTCTGAGTTTTCTTGAGATATCTCATAACACGCTTCACAGCTTTCCAGTGCTTAACGCCTGGATTGCTAGTGAACCGACTCAGCATTCCCACTGCAAAAGCCATGTCAGGCCTTGTGGCAGTAGTAGCGTACATCAAGCTTCCGATGACGCTAGCGTACTCCAACTGCCTGACGCTTTCCTTCAAATTTGGCTCCAGCTTCTGATCACTCCGGTACGATGTATCAATAAAAGGAAGATCTTGATACCCGTAGCGAGTGAGCATCTTCTCAATATAATGAGATTGTGAGAGCGCTATTCCAGTGCCTGTCCGGATGATCTTGAGCCCCAAGATTACGTCGGCATCCTCCAAGCCCTTCATACTGAACTTGGTCGAGAGGAATTTCTTCGTCTCTGTGACGCAGCTTAAATCCGTACCTAGGATTAGCATGTCGTCCACGTAAAGACATACGATTACTCCTCTTCCGTCAGCAAACTTCGTATAGACACACTTGTCTGTTTCACTGACCCTGTAGCCATTTGACCTTATCACCTTGTCAAACTTCTCATGCCATATTTTGGGAGCTTGTTTCAAACCATACAGAGACTTCATCAACTTGCAGACTTTGTCTTCCAGACCTCTGACGACAAAACCTTCTGGTTGTTGCATGTAGATCTTTTCGGTCAGCTCGCCATTAAGGAATGCCGTTTTCACATCCTTCTGATGTATCATCAGCTTGTGTATTACTGCTAGAGCAATTAACAATCTAATGGTTGTCATCCGAGCTACTGGAGCATAAGTGTCAAAGTAGTCGATCTCCTGCTTCTGAGCAAACCCCTTGGCCACTAGCCTGGCCTTGAATTTGTCAATGGTTCCATCTGCTTTCATCTTCTTCTTGAAGATCCATTTGCATCCGATGGGTCTTGCTCCTTCTGGCAGGTCAACCAATACCCATGTGTTGTTGGAGGTGATTGAGTCAATCTCGTTGTCTATCGCCTCCTTCCAGAATACAGCATCTCTGGTCTTCATCGCCTCATCATAGGTAAGCGGATCTGCTTCCACATGATAGGTGACGAAGTCATCTCCGAAGTCTTTCGGCCTCCTCGTTCGCTTAGTTGACGGCTCAGCGAGTTCTGGTTCAGCTGGTGTCTCCTTGACGACAGCTTCATCTTGGACTACTGGTTCATTAAAGACTTCTGTCTGCTTTGTACCCACATCATTCTCCGGAAGATCCGCGAGAACAATATTCTTGTGTATTGCAAACTTGTCTTCAAAGTATTCAGCATCGCGAGATTCGATGATATGGTTTGACTCGATATCAAGGAATCTCCGAGCATCACTCTTCTCGGCATATCCCAAGAAGATCGCCTTCGTAGTCCTTGTCCCCAGCTTCTGAATCTTCAGATCCGGGAGCTTCACATAAGCCAGACACCCCCACACTCGAATGACATTCAAGTTAGGTCTGACTTTGAACCAGAGTTCATGAGGAGTTATATCGGAAGTTGCATATGGCACTCTGTTCAGAATGAACGTTGCCGTTAGTACAGCTTCTCCCCAGTAACACTTTGGAAGACCCGCAGTCAACAGCATGGAGTTCATCATCTCTGTCAACGTTTTGTTCTTCCTTTCTGCTACTACTTCCGTTGGATTGAGGAGAGTACGGAGCCGTTGTCTCATTGATGATTCCATGTTCTTTACAGAATGATAAGAATTCATGAGACCGATACTCTCCGCCTCGATCACTCCTTAACCTCTTGAGTTGTTGTCCAGTTTGCCGCTCAGCCTCGGCCCTGAACTCCTTGAACTTCTCGAATGCTTCGTCTTTAGACTTGAGCAAGTAGACGAAAGCATACTTTGAGAAGTCATCGATGAAAGTAATAAAATACTTTATTCCAGCCTTTGTAGAGAATTGTTTGAAGTCACAGATATCTGAGTGAACCAACTCCAGAAGATCTGTGCTTCGATGGACCCTGTAAAAGGGTTTCCTTGTGATCTTCGTCTGAGCACATACTTCGCATTTCTCTACCTTACCCCCACACTTGGAGGTAAGTCTTAGACTAGACATTCTGTTAATCCTTTTACAATGAACATGTCCTAGCCTATTATGCCACAACTCAAGAGAATAATCAGAAAAAGTGATTGCATTTATATTATTATGCTGGGTTACAACAAGCTGAATCTTGTACATTCTTTCAGTTTGGAAAGCTTTCCCGAAGAATGTACCCTTCTTGGACATCACCAACTGGCCAGCATTGATGTCCATCCTCAAGCCTGCGTTGCAGAGCAGACTTCCAGAGATCAGGTTCTTAGCAATTACTGGAACATGTTTCACACCTTGAAGCATCAGAGTGTTCCCCGATGTGAGTTTCAGCTCCACCGTCCCGATCCCCAGTACTTCAGCTTGTGCCTGGTTTGCCATTATGACCTTCTCTGAAGTTGGCTCATAAGAGACGAACCAGTCTTTGTCTGAACAGACATGGCAGGTCGCACCAGTGTCTATCCACCAGTCCAAGTCAGCCCCCACAGTTGCAACTTGTGCTATCATGGCAACTAGATTAGTAATCATAGAAACCTTACTAGGCTCACCTTGTTCTTTGGGCTTGGACTTGCATTCGGATTTGTAGTGGCCCTTCTTGCCACAATTGAAGCAAGTCACATGGGACTTGGACTTCTGCTGCTTGAAAGCAGGACCCTTCACTTTCAGATTCGTGAAGTCCTTTTTTTTGCGATGAGAAGCAGCCTGCTTCCCCTGGTACTCTCTGGTTTAGACCAGATTTGCCTTCGTCAGTTGTTTGGACAGAGTATCCATCTTCTGTTGAGAGCGCATCTCATCCTCAACATGGATCTCTTGCAAGAAATCTTCCAAGCTAATTTCCATCTTCTTTCGATGCATCCTTGCATAGAAGTTGCTCCATTCTGTAGGAAGTTTCGCGACGATCCCTCCAACGACAAACTTGTCGACGAGGGGCATGTTCTCGTCTTCTAGTTTCTGACGCAACTTCAGAAACTCCTTCACTTGGGGTAGCATCGCCTTCTCGTCTTCGAAGGTCCACTTGTGGTATTTTTCTACCATGAAGATCTTAGACCGGTTCTCGTCATCTTTATAGAGCTTTCCCAAGGAGTCCCATATCTCTTTGGCAGATGTCTTCTTGGAGTAGGACTCTGCCAGAGAGACTTCCATGGAATTGAGTATCAGTAGTTTGCATATACTGTTTTCTCTCTTCCACTTCGCTTGTTTGGTCGTAGCAGCGGCCACAGCCGCAGCAGATCCAGTGGTTGGAACGATCGGTTCTTCTTCTGACAGCACGTGATCAACATTCACGAGTTGAAGATTTAAAGTGACCTTTCGTCTCCATATCTGGAAGTGTTCGCCATCAAATTTCTCCAACTTGTTAAAGCCGGTATCGATGAGCGAAGTACGAGAATTATCCATCTTCTCAATAAAGCTTTGAGATTGTTAGTACCGAGGCACAATTTTCGATGGAAAATTCTGAAACTGAAACAATTGTACACACAACGTTTCAAATGCAGCACCTTAAAGAAGATGTGCAACAGAGATCCTGGAGGATTCTGAATTACAAGGATCTAAAAAGATTCTACGTAATACACAAAAAATCTAAAGAGACTTTGTGCAAGCAACTATCGGCAGTAGAGCTATAAAAAGAAGTTACTGTAAAAGGCAACAGCAGCGATGACAGGCGAGAATGAGATGCTGGGGTGAATGAACCACCGTTGCTCAAAGCTTTATTCGCCCCACACGAGCACGAACAGCTTCCAGGAACCAGCAAGTTCACGAAGAACTTCTGGATCGCTCGTAAGTCAATATTTGAGACTTGAACGGGCTTCCTGGACTTAACAGACTCCCTCAACTCTCTTCTTGGTGCATCTTTCAAAGGAGGCCAAGGGGCTCTATTTATAGAGTGGAGTTGAGACTTCATCTCTTCTCCTATCCGATGTGGGACTAAAATACCAATACTCAAAAATAGAGTTTAATATTTTAGATCATCCCACAATCAGCATAGAAGTGTGCCAGTCCACGCCTACCCCTCGAACACTCCCGTGCATGCATGAGACATCCTGGAGTCTGTGTCCGAGTCCGAGTCCGCACAACAAAAATTAACTTGCATCCTTGTTGGATTTAATCTTTTTTCTTCTAGGAAAATACTTCCACATGACACAAACTTGTGCCCCACTACACCTCATGTGCACACCTCAACACAAGCAATGCATTATATTGAGATACTCACCATTTGGTGTAGCCGATGTGGGACTATCTTTTCTAGTCCAAAGGCAAAAACACCAACAATTAGTATGATGAACAAGAAGAATCGGGGAGGCAATATTGCCATTAAACTCGATATGATGAAGGCCTATGATCGAGTTGATTAGGGATTCCTTATGCAGGTGATGCTTTCATTTGGATTCTCTGAAGTTTGGATCAACGTGGTTTTTTGATTGATCTACAACATTTGGTTCTCTACAATCATAAACGGAGAATCGTCTGGCTTCTTTCATGCATATAGGGGTATTCGATAAAGGGACCCCATGTCTCCCTCACTGTTTGTGATTGTTGCGGAGGCTTTGTCTCAAAATCTCAAGATGATGGTGAACATCCCTTCATTATCACATTATTATTCGCCAAGTGGCTGCCCTCCGATTACTTATTTGGCATATGCAGATGACATATTACTTTTCTCAGTCGGAGATGTTGGTTCAATTTGGATACTTGGAAAAGTTCTTGCTAAATATGAATCCGTCTCGGGTCAGAGAATAAATTACAAGAAATCAGCAATTCATCTCGCGCCTAAGTTTCACAGAGATAAAGCAGAAGAATTAAGCTCGATCACTGGGTTTTCTATTGGGAGCTTCCCCATGACTTATCTGGGCTGTCCATTAATGGTTGTCCATAGAAATGCAAATGTGTTTGAGGCCTTACTTCTTAAAGTTAGATAACGAATAGAAGGTTGGCATCAGAGATTGCTTTCATATGGAGGAAAATTGATTTTGCTAAAGTCTGTACTTACATCTATTCCGATGTATACAATTACGGCTTGTTCATCGTCGACAACTGTGTTAAGGCAACTTGAAGTCATGTTTACAAACTTTTATGGGGAATGCAGGATGGAATACAGAAACATAGGTGGATCAGTTGGAAGACGATGGCTCATCCGTATGAGGAAGCAGGATTGGGTATTAGAAACCTTCATGAGGTTGTACTGGCTTTCTCTATTAAGCTATGGTGGAAATTCAAGACGCAGGAGGGACTATGGGTGCAGTTTCTCAAAGCCAAATATTGCAAATTTCAAAGCCTAGAAGATGTCCAAGCTGCGGCTAATGCATCTCCTATTTGGAGGAGATTACTCTCTGGAAGGGACAATGGTGCTCGACTTATGATGGCTCCGACGACTCCTAATGGTGTTTGGACGTGGTCGTTTAACTCTGGTAACTTTTCAATTACATCTGCTTGGAAAGCATCAAGAGCCCCAAACCCTATAATTTCTCATTTCAAACATATATGGCATTCTTGTATTCCAATTAAATGGTCGGTACTTCTTTGGCTCATACTCCATAAGAAGTTGCCTACTGATGATAGTATTCAAGGATTTGGCTACTGTATTGCATCAAAATGTCACTGTTGTTTGATCAGGAACGTGGAGTTTGTGGCTCACGTCTTCGGGGATGGTGAATTAGCTCGGCAGCTATGGGGACTGCTTCAACATGATTTTCATATTGCAGGAGCACCATTGGACATCCTTGCTCGATTTCGACTTTGGTGGAGGAAGGACAAACACATTAAACAACAAGTGGTTGGAGCTACATGTTGGATTTTATGGAAAAACCGAAACAAATGGAGGTACGAGAATTAGAAGTTCGATGAGGCTCAGCTTTATACAGAAGTTAAACGGCAGATATCGAAGGATCTCCGTCGATGTAGGCACAAGCCAAGATTGCCATTAGGCTGGGTATGAAGACATCACGTAGTTGGTATAGCTACACACAGGTGTAGGCATTAGCTAAGTGTTGAAATTTTCATTTTGTTTTAAGTGTAAGGTTTCAATTGTAACCTGAGTTGGTACTCATTATATGATCAATAAAATCTAGTTTTCCCTTTGATATATATATATATATATATATATATATATATATATATATATATATATTTTTTTTTTTTTCTTTTTCCCTTTGATATATATATATATATATATATATATATATATATATATATATATATATATATATATTTCTTCTTTTTCTTTTTGAATAAGAAGATTATTTATTGATAAGGCCAAAACGAAGGCACCCTATACAAGTATACCCCAAAGTCCAACGACACACGCCGCCCAACTAACCCGTCACAAAAACGGCTAAGAAAGGAACCCAACCCAAAACAACGGGAATCCAACAAAATGCCAACCTCTAAAACATGAGATCGGCTGGATCAAAAAATAGAAAACCGGAAAAGAAAGACCACCTAGCCAGGAATCCTATCCGACCTCTCCACCATCGAGCATTACCTGGATATTTCTGCTATCAATCGCACACTATCAAACATGCGCCCTTCGAATCTAGCTTTGTTCATGTTCTTCCAGAGAACCTGGATGATGGCTGCCACACGATGTTCCTATCGACGTAAGCATCATTACTCCCCCAAAGTCTTAGGCGCTTCAAAATGTGCCTGTTGTTGTTGTTGTGCTCTTCCATGAAATAAAGTCTCCAAAAATGCCCCCAAAATTCGCAAGCCATGTCTCCCAAAGCAAATGTGTGGTCTATGTCCTCCCCTATAGGTACACGACAACAGTAGCACCTCGACGCAAGGCTGTACCCAAGGGTGGTCAAAATATTGTCAGTCGGAAGCTTTCGCCTCCTAATCCTCTAAATAAGAATCGACCATTTACGAAGGATGCGTTGATGCCATATGTTAGCCAAGTCTACAACAATGGGGCGCCTATCCCGGATCAAGTCCCACGCGGATGCTGTGGTAAACAAGCCTGAAGTGTTATGGGACCATAAAAACCTGCCAATAGTCGAAGAAGTGGCCGAAGGGACGTCGATACTATGCTGGAAGATCCCAAAATGGTGCCACTGAGTGGAACCGCCAGTCCCGTGCGCCCCCCCCGAGGCCGGGGACGCCAAGCTCAGCCGCCAATGGATACTCGCTCCCAGCCACCCGACTTTGGAGCCGGAAGCCTCGCCTACGATAGAGTAAGCCGAATGTCCGCTACCTGCATGGTCCTCGGACGCCTCACAACTGATGTGGTGTTCACCAAGGCTCCTGCCATGTAGGATTCGCCTCTAAGGGGCTGAGCCATTGCTGTTGATGCAAACTTGGGAGGGGTGGGAGAGACGACAGTACCTGGCAATGATGTACTGGCTCAAGAGAGAGGTAGAAGTGCGCACCTTCCGCCAAATTTTTATAGAGAGGGCGTCTCTGCGAGTTTGCGAAGGCCCAATTCGCCCTCCGCCATAGGTAAGTAATGTTGTTCCAAGATGACCAGATATGCTTATCGACACCCCCCCCCCCCCCCCCCCCCCCCCCCCCCCCCCCCCAATAGGAACAGCAGGGACAAGTGCTCAAAATTGTCAAGAACTTTCAACTTTCACACACACACACATATATATATCACGTAATTTCTAACCTAACCCTTCCGAGCCTGTTCCCCTCCTCCGTCCCCTTTCTTTTTCCTCTGGCCGTGGCGGCAATGGCGGCTACGGGTTGCGGCGCTGGCAGTCTTCCTGTATTTCCCCACCCGACGGCCTTCTACATGTTGTTTCCGCTCCCATCCCACCCTCCCCCCTCCACCTTTGCCCGCGCACATTTTTTTGCTCTGGCGGTCAAGGGCAGTCCTCGTCTGCCACCTCCAACTATTTCCTCCAGATCTCCTACTTTGTTCTATGGAGCACCAACAATTTCCTTATCCGAATCCGATGTGGCATCCTACCAGCCCCTTTCGTTTTGTGCTCATCGGCAAATTCTTTCACTCCAGGCCAACGGTCGAAGCTATCCGCCTGGGTATGGCCGGTTTCCGTTTTGCGGGACAGGTGTTGCTGATCGACTCCAAACATATCCTCATTAGACCCCTCCTCGAAGCTGATTTCCTACGTCTGAGATCCTAAGACATCTGGTACATTTCCAAATCCCGGATAAGAATGTTTTGATGGTCCCCTGACTTCTCACCCCTCGTCGAATCCCCTATAGCTCCGGTATGGATTACCCTCCCGAATCTCCCATACAACTTCTATGCCAAATATGCGGTGTTCGCGATTGCATCATGCGTCGGAAATCCTCTAAAGCTGGATCATGCTACTGAAGAGCTCTCCAGACCTAGTTGTGCTCGTGTCCTCGTTGATATTGATGCAAGTAAAACACTCCACTCCAAGGTCCGCATCATCCTCCCTAAAGGAAAAAGCTTATGGCAACACTGTGAGTATAATGATCCCCCATCTTATTGCTCGCACTGCCTACATCTGGGCCATTCCATAAGCTCGTGCAAAGGAATGCGAATCAAGTATAACTTCAACAGAGCGACCAAGGACAAGAAGATAGCAGGGGAGAGAATCCTCTTGTTGTTACTGCCAGAAATGAGAACGAGGAAGCAGAACCACCAGCAGAGGAGGAACCGTCGGCTGGCAACGTCGGAGAGCCCAGAGAAGAGGGGGAAATAAACCCCAAAGAAGATACTGTGCCTCTAGAGGGAGGAAAGGAGCAACACAAGAAAAGCAACAAGAACGGAGAGAAGACATCTACGCCTCAACAGGATCAACAAAACATAGGAGTAGAAGGAGAGGACACCGATGGGGATCATGCCACCGCAACCCCTAACACGCTCGATGCCATGAATCAACTTACAGAGGTCCAAGGAGAAGGAGGGAGAAACACAACCATCCAGGCAACGAGCAACAAAAAGGCGGGGCAATTGCGAAAGAACCAGCAGCTAAGGAAGGGGTTTGAGGGGAGGATACTACGAAGGAGGGTACCCAATCCACCGGAACCAGGAAACAAAAATTCAAGGGAGTAGAAAGCCAACAAAAGAAAGAGGCATCCACATCCAGATCGACCATATCGACAGGTAAGGGGGCAGTAACTCCTTCTCATAATCCCAAATGTTAAAAATCATCATCTGGAATGCAAGGGGGCTAACAGGCAAACGGTTAACCGCATCAAAGCTTTTAGAAAACTCCATAAAATTGACATCCTAGCCATCATAGAAGCTAAGGTAGACAAAGAGCATGGCGAGGCTTTCAGAATCAAATTGGGTTTCGAATGCGTGACAGCCTGCCGCAAAAATTTCTGGTTCTTCTTCAACAACGACATAAGGGAGAAGATTACGGATGGAGATGATCAGGCGCTGACCATGGAGCTCTCACATACCCTTTTATGCAAGCCAATTTTTCTCTCGATAGTGCACGGTGGCTACACCTGGAAGAACAGAAAGGCGCTTTGGGACAGGCTTACTCAGATTCACGCCGGCATGGGCGGGGAGGCTTGCATTTGTGGAGGCGATTTCAACACCATCTACCGCCTGGAGGAGAAATCAGGCGGGCTTTCCCCAAACCGGGCCTCTATGTGAAATTTTAACTCCTTCAACTTTGACAACACTCAACCAAATTGCGTTCTCCGGTAACGTATTCACGTGGTGCAACAACCAAGAAGGAAGTTCCAAACAACTCTCTCGGCTCGACAGGGTACTTGTCAATCAAACATTGGAAGACATGGTGTATAGCTCGTCAGTTACTCGCCTCAACAGGGCAAAATCGGACCACGCTCCTATGCTCATCAACATATCCATCTCTAAACCAATCATCAAGAAGACTTTCAAATTCCTTTGTGGTGCAATCACCAGGACTTCGAGATTGTAGTCAGGAATGCTTGGGAGACAGCGAACCACGACAACCCACTGGGGCGGATGGTTATCAAACTCAATCATACTCGTCGTGCTCTTTCCTCCTAGAACAGAGGTGCATTTGGAGATATTTTCCAAGTGGTCAGAGAAGCAAAAGATACGTGGATCGTGTGGAGGCGGACAACGACCAAAGGGGATCCCCCGAAAGTAGAGCTGCACGTAGTGAGGCTAGAGCAATTCTGAAGTAGAAAATAGCGGTGGAGGCAGAATTTTGGCGCCAAAATGCTAGGATTAAATGGGATATAGAGGGGGACAAGAACAAGTTCTTTCACGAATGTGTTAACTTCAAAAGGCACAGACTTTTCGTCCACAAGATCAGGGACACCAACGGGGGCTTCATCACCGATCAAGACTCCATCAAAGAAGCAGCAGTCCTTTATTTCTCCTCCCTTCTCTCCAAATCCCTAATTCTCAAAGACGAAGCTTTTCTCGAATCAGTCCCGCACATAATTACAGAGTAAGATAATTCTTTGTTGTTGCTGCCTCCTACTACTGGTAAGATTAAGGCAGTGGTATGGGCTCTAGACGCCGACAGCGCATCGAATTCGAACGGTTTCTTCGAGGAATTTTACAAGCATTGTTGGAAGATTATAGCCGTCGACGTTACGAAGGCAGTGGTGCCTTTTTTGGAGGGGCTTGGACTTCCGAAAGCAATTTCCAGTAACTCGCTCGTCCTCCTTCCCAAAGCAGCCAACCCCGAAGACTTCACGGACTTCAGGCCCATAGGTCTTTCCAATTTTCTCTATAAGATCATTTCCAAAGTGATCGCGGTTCGTATGTATAACCTCTTCCCCAAAATTATATCACCGGAGCAAAGCGGGTTCGTCCAAGGCCATGAAATCGCCGCAACATCATCTTGGCTCAATAATGGTTAGCGAGATGGGGGCTAAAAATCGAGGAGGCAACATTGCTATCAAATTTGTTATGGAGAAGGCTTACAATAGAATCGATTGGCAAGTGCTCATATCGGTCCTCCGTCGCATCGACTTCTCCAAAATTTGGATCGATATCATTTGGAGATTGATATCCAACTCTTGGTTCTCGATCGTGGTGAATAGAAGTGTGTTGGGTTTCTTCAAATCATCCAGAGCCATCCGTCAAGGCGATTCACTCTCCACTACCCTATTCATTATTGCCGCCGAGCTTCTAAGCCGCAATCTGGTTAAGATGGGCTCCAGTCCTGGTTTCGACAGATACCAAGCTACGAGCAGGTGCCCATTGGTCACCCAACTATCCTACGCTGATGATGTCATGATATTCTCAACTGGATTATTATGTTGCATATATGTTCACCCATCTATCGCCCCCGACAAAAAGGCGAAGCTCTCATCCACAACTGGTTACTCGGTCCTTGTCCCCCCATACATTACCTGGGCTGCCCTATAATACAAGGTAAACATAACTTTGCTATGTTCATACACATCACCGAAAAGGTCAGGAAGCGTCTCGAGGGTGGCAAAACAACCAACTATCCCCGGGAGGGAACTCATCCTAATCCGGCATGTTCTTTCATCGATGCCTCTTTACACTCTTGCGGTTTGTGGCCCATCGAAGAAGGTCGTCCTCTCGCTTGAACATAGTTTCGCCTCCTTTTTCTGGGGTCAGAAAAATGGGGAAGCTATATATATATATATATATATATATATATATATATACCAGAAATACGGTTACAAAAGGCCCCTAAATAGTCACCGACCCCAAAAAAAATAAAAATAAAAAAACAATCTAAAGGAGCATCTGAGCTTCGTAAGTGCACTTTAAGAAAATACTGAAAAGTATACCCCCTATATGCATACCAAACCTCCCCGCAGCCACTGCGCCTTCTTCATCACCACAGAATAACCGGACGAGCACTGGGGTCCCCCATTCTATATCTGGTGAAAATTTCTGTCAAGTTGTGGTGAAAATTTCGCACGCAGAGATCGCTTTGGACATCATTCCTCCGTGCGCGTTATTGCCTTCACTCTTGTCCAAACGCCACGACGGCTAACTGCAACAAATCTGGCACAGGCTCCTTCGAAGCAGAGAACTAGAGGAAAAACACATTGCTTTGGAGTTGGGTAACGGCGAGGCGAATGCATTCCAAGAGGCCTAGCTTGCTGATGAGCCTATTAGGTGCTATAGGAATGTCGGCCCCCTGCATATTATGCAACTGCTTGGGAATGGGGAGTGGGACTTTCATCTCGTCAAGAAGTTACTGGGACCGATAGCGCCTGCTGCTATCCAATTTCGTGGCCTACGATTGCGAAATGTAGAGGGCCAGTGGAACAAAAAATGTGCGGCAGCTGGTTTGTCCACCTGGCTAGCTTGGGAAGCTCTTCGGCAAACGCACCCAATGGTGGTGAGTTTTCAATTTATTTGGAACGGTTGTATGCCTTCGAAATGGTCCTTTCTACTATGGCGCACTCTCCACCACAAGCTTCATGTGGACCTCTCTGTTCAAGCGATGGGTTTTTCCCTCGCATCGAGATGCAACTGCTGCGAAGAGCCTAGAGAAGAATCCATTGATCACCTGTTGTCAGAGGGGAACATCGTGACGGTGCTCTGGGCACACTTCCAAAGTAGGAGTAGTCAGATGTGCTGGTGCCGAGACACAATTTTCGATGGAAAATTCTGAAACTGAAACAATTGTACACACAACGTTTCAAATGCAGCACCTTAAAGAAGATGTGCAACAGAGATCCTGGAGGATTCTGAATTACGAGGATCTAAAAAGATTCTACGTAATACACAAAAAATCTAAAGAGACTTTGTGCAAACAACTATCGGCAGTAGAGCTTCTAAAAAGAAGTTACTGTAAAAGGCAACAGCAGCGATGACAGGCGAGAATGAGATGTTGGGGTGAATGAACCACCGTTGCTCAAAGCTTTATTCGTCCCACACTAGCACGAACAGCTTCCAGGAACCAGCAAGTTCACGAAGAACTTCAAGAACGCTCGTAAGTCAATATTTGAGACTTGAACGGGCTTCCTGGACTTAACAGACTCCATCAACTCTCTTCTTGGTGCATCTTTCAAAGGTGGCCAAGGGGCTCTATTTATAGAGTGGAGTTGAGACTTCACCTCTTCTCCTATCCGATGTGGGACTAAAATACCAATACTCAAAAATAGAGTTTGATATTTTAGATCATCCCACAATCAGCATAGAAGTGTGCCAGTCCACGCCTACCCCCCGAACACTCCTGTGCATGCACGAGTCATCCTGGAGTCCGTGTCCGAGTCCGAGTCCGCACAATAAAAATTAACTTGCATCCTTGTTGGATTTAATCATTTTTCTTTCTAGAAAAATACTTCCACATGGCACAAACTTATACCCCACTACACCTCACACTACAAGAAAAATGACCTTTCTTGACGGTCAATTTATTGACGTATGGTCAAAACCGTCAAGGAAAGCAGTTATCTTGACGGTTTTAGACATACGTCAACAAAACACCCATTTTTCTGTTATATATTAAAATTTGACCATATTACTTGACGGTTTTATACAAAGCGTCAAGAAAACCCATTGCATTACTTGACGGTTTGCTGATAACCGTCAAGTAATGCATGTGCAAAAAAAAAAGGCGCGCACATTTCAGATGCCATTTTCGTAATTTTTTCAAAAAAAAAATTTTCTTGACGGTTTTAACAAAATTTGGGAATCGAGGGTTTCTTATATATTTCACATCCACATACTTCTTTTCCTCCTTCCCCCATCCCTCTCCCTCTCGAGCTCCCCCTCCGGTGGAAGTCTTCCCCCGGCCGGCGAACCCCGACCGGCGACCGAGCCTGTAAGTCTCCCCCTCTCCTCCGCCCTCTTCCCTAGCTTCTTTTCCGACCATCTCGTCAGCCACCCCGACTTCCACAGCCCTCCCGACCGTGCCCTAACCCTGTTCTCCGGCAATCCGCTGTCTCCCCTCTCATCCCCGCAGCCGACTTCAAGCGTTCCCTCTTCCCCCTTCCTTTCCGACCCCGATTTTCTCCACAGCCCTAAACCCCTCTCCCATGTTCTTCATCCCGACCCCCCCGGAAACCCTAGCTCCGGCGAGCTCTTCGGCTCAGTCCCGACCCGTCGGCTTTTCCCGTGCTTCCCCGCAGAGCCGACCTTGCTGCCCGTGCTTCCCGTGGACGCTTCCCGTTCCGTGCGTGCTTCCCGTAGCCGACCCGATGATCGCAGCCGCGACACGGCGAGGCGACGTCCGTGTCCGCACACGTAGCACGAGTCCGAGGCGTCCCTTCGGATTCCGACTTGCCCTTCGGTATATTTCTGAAACTCTTGGGTTGGTTTTGCTATTTCATATATGCGTGTCGATGATGATTGGTCTGTGTCTCCTACAATTAGGAGACACACGTTCTGATGCTATCGTTTGGGTTCTGCAAATTGGTTGGAACGATCCTCATATCCATGTATTTTCTGGAATAGAGTTTTATAGTGCTTGTGAGAACGTTCTCAGCTTGTTATCATTTGTGATTCATTTTCTTTGGGGAAGTAGGATAAGAAATTTTAATATAATATAAGTTTTATGAATCAGTGAAATGTAATAGAACTATACGTTAGCTAGGATTTTTTTTAGAAAAGTCAATGTTTTGAGAATAAATTGGGGAATCACACACCTAAAGAAACACAAGTAGGGTTGAAAAATATCAGCAAGTTGGAGGGCCATATGATTTTGCCTTTTTAGACTCTTGTTCCATTTGTAGTCAACAAAAGTATGTGTTGTTCTTGTACTAATGCTAGATGAGTAATTTTCAAGGAACTGCAAGAGAACAATTTAGAAGGAACCCACTTTACTGATATGTGCCAACTGACAAGGCTATGGTTTTTGTGAGTTCCATGATTCCTTTCAATGTGGTGACTTACATGTGTATTTACCTTCATTGCTTGTTCCTTACCAACTTTGTTTCTTCAGTTATATGAGAAACAATATCTTAACAGGAAACATACTTGACAACATTGGAAACTGTACCAAGTATTTAGATGAGCTTTAATTCATATTGATCTTGTTTTAGTTAAACAACTAACTATTATCTATGTCAATAGAAGCAAGTTATATCATTTATCTAAGAAATTTTCCTAAGAAGGCCCAGTATTTAGAAGGATATTTGGAAGGTGATATCCATGTTTAAAATAAGGTTGAGGATATTATGCGGGACTGGTAATTAAATTGATATGGCTTCTTCATCAAAACAAGTTAAATACTAGTGATGTTCTTCTTAAAAAGTATATTAATTGTGGTAACATATGTTTAGTCCTAGCATCATGAGGTGGTACGTCTTCTACAACAATTTAGTCCTAACTCAGAAGGAAAAAAAGTAGCAGGAAAGGGAGCAAGACCAACAGCAACAACATACCCTTGAAATATTATGTGCATATTCTAGAACTGTTTGGTTTGTTTCATGAGTGAAGGTAACAACAAAAAATTCTTAAAAATAAGCCCTTGGGTAGGACATAAATATTGTATATAGGCATTCCTCGATAAAATTAAGAAACAATTGGCTCCAAGTACTCGTTATGCATATGAAGTAGGACATAATAGAGATGCAAGGTTAGGCCTTAGGTGCAAGGTCAGCCTTGACATTCTAAATGGTCGAGACATCAGTCTTGAAGGACTTGGCGAGGATAACATCATTGATGCCTTTAGCAAAGACAACTCCATAAACTTGAAACAACTATACATCAGCTATCCCATATAAAGGATTCTCTATTTGGCTCGATAAACTATTTTCTGTTCATCATAATTTTAGATTTCAAACAACTTTATAGTTATAGTTTCATAATCCACATATAGTACTCATACTACACACATCATGAGATTGTTTGATGTAT
Source organism: Iris pallida (assembly GCA_029216955.1). Lineage (NCBI taxonomy): Eukaryota > Viridiplantae > Streptophyta > Magnoliopsida > Asparagales > Iridaceae > Iris > Iris pallida. The sequence goes on along the minus strand of JANAVB010032420.1, from coordinate 8,399,905 downwards.
TTTTAAACTTACATAGTGCTTTATTATGTGTTTTCCCACATAATTAATGTCCTGTAGGAGGATACTACCAATACCACCCAATTTGTATTGTTCTTTCTATTAGTTAATATTTTATTCAGACACATTTCTAAACTAGGAAGTTGTTTATTGTCTTTCACGTAGCAATTTTAAGGGCTCCATTTGCATCTTAATTGGAATCTATTCATTTTCCCTTTCTTCTTACATATGCCAACTAGAGTTATATGATTGGTACTTGAAATTTGTTGCAAGATTTATGTGCAGGGTGCATTGGGCCATCAGACCATCACCTTACCTTTTGTTTTCTTCTAATGATGTGATAAATATACTTCCCCACGAACTTGCTAGTTTTCTTGATATGTCCATAAGACTAGATGCAATATTTCATTTATGAAAATATTGAACTAGAACTACATAGTTTTATAATGTTACAGGTGGATGTGGCAATGAAGCTATCTAAAATGGAAGAATTCATAGGTGGATCTTCATTAATCTTTACCAATATTAGAGAATCCTCTAATATGTATCTGGTTAGCCTAATGCTTCGATAATACATAAATCTTTATCAATTATGTCACACAGGCTGTTGGGCTTGAAGGCGATCTGTGCAAGCAGGAGGATGTGGCAAGAAGTGTAGAAACAACCATCAAACATTTTCGTAAGCTAGATATTCATGTTAACGGAGCATCAGGCAATGGAGGATTTGTCACCTTGGCTTTCGAACATGTGAGTATACTTTGTTGCATGTTGATATGGTATAACATCTATTATACTTTCTGGCTCAATTTACTTTTGAAGTACATCAGTATAATTCTCTCCACTATACTTCAGTCACGAAGCACTTGTTGAGTTGTCTTTTTGTGCAACATTAGTTGGTGGCTTATCCTCTAGAAAATAATATGTGGCTTTTTTCAAATTGCAAGCTGGTGACTAAGATGGGGAAGCCTACTGGCTAAGGCCTTTGGCGTGTTAGGGAGATGTCAAGGTTCAAGGCTGCAATAGTTTTTAGAAATTTCCCATAAAAATTAAAATAATGTAAAATGGGAAGTGACTCATAAAACTGAGTCCATTTGTGAAGCCAGTCATTTTTGGGGAACTAATTATGATATTAGGGTCAATGGAATTACATCATGACCTATTGAAGGCACTCCTGGACTTATAAAACTTGACCCATTCTTCTTGGTCATGCATGCTACCTTTCATGCTTAATAAAATAATATACCGGTATCTATGTCATGGACAACTGAAGATTAAAGTTTCAACTCATCCTTACATGCTGATTTCATTCTCAAATATCCCTTTTTGCCAAATTGGAAAGCTTAGAGCACAAGAGAAATATTGAGCACTCTAATCTTAGTTATGTCATGTATGCATCCATGCATGTTAGTTTGCATTATGTATTGTATATGTTGAGTCATACATAAATTTTCTTTAAGCCCTTAGTATGTGATTCTTTGTTTGTTCTTGACAATAACCAGGTTGTTCTCCTTCGTCCACAATCCTGAGAAGACTCTTGAAGGAAATCAAGCTCATATTATCACCTTGAGGATCATCATCATAATTATGGTCATGCTTGTGATTCTTTGTACTCTTCTTCCTCCAATCTTGAGAAGAATTTTTGTATACTTTGTATATATCATTCTTGGATGTTTGTGATGTACAAACTTTGTATTTGTGATCAATAAAAAGATTGTGTATTATAATATTATGTGTGTGTTGTAACTGGCATATATTGATATTATGTGTGTTTGGTAATTGGATTCTGGAATATATTGATATTATTGTAAACATGTTTATCTTGACGATTGCAAAACGTCAAAAAAAATTCATTTCTTGACGGTTTTTAAACATCAAAAAATATTTTCCTTGACGGTTTTTTCCCGTCAAGAAAGACTTTTCTTGACGGTCATTACCCGTCATCTAGGCCCCCGTCAAGAAAAGTCGACACTTTTCTTGACGGTTTTTTGTTTGTTTTCTTGACGGTTTAAAACCGTCAAGACAAGCTTGTTTCTTGACGGTTTAAAACCGTCAAGAAAACAAATAAAAAACCGTCAAGAAAAGCGTCAACTTTTCTTGACGGGGGCCTAGATGACGGATCCAAAACCGTCAAGAAAAGTCTTTCTTCACGGGGAAAAACCGTCAAGAAAAGCCATTTTTCTTGTAGTGTCATGTGCACACCTCAACACAAGCAATGCATTATATTGAGATACTCACCATTTGGTGTAGCCGATGTGGGACTATCTTTTCTAGTCCAAAGGCAAAAATACCAACAATCCTCCACATATCTCAATATATTGGTTGAGCGTTCCCCACAGTTACTGCCCATCATGCATTAGGAGAGATGTCGCTACGACTTGAATCTTCCCGCATAGGTTAAATAACAGCATGATACAAGAATGGACTAAGCCTTGAATTCTGTACCATAACTACAATTCTTCCTACTCACATAATGACATCAACTGTGCTTCTGGCTGCACATTGAAGGCCTTGTGCCATCCTGATTTCAGTGTATAATTTTTGGACGTCTACAAGTTTACCCTCAAGAGACGGCCTGATATATCTGTCCATACACTATAGGTGAGTTCTTTATAAAGAGTCATGGCATGAAGCATTGCGCTTCTTTGCGATGCTATGCCGCTATGACATGGCTTAAAGCCGAGGCTTTACCCCCACCTGGGTACCTCATCGTAGTGTCATACTACTGTAGCATGAGGTCACAGGCCTCTTTGTAGTGCCAAACTACCTAGCATGAAGCCTTGCGCTTCCGTGCGGTGTTACGCCGCTATGACATGGCTCGCAAAGCCGAGGCTTTACCCTACCTGGTACCTCTTTGTGGTGTCATACCACTGTAACATGAGGACATCGTCCTCTTTGTAGTGCTGTCTACTTCTCTTTATTACGATTATCATACAGCATTAGGCTACCTGCCTATTTGCGGTGCTACTCCGCTGTGACTTTGCTTGTAAAGCCGAGGCATTACCCTACCTGGGAACCTCATGGTGGAGTCACCCCACTGTAGCATGGAGTTACACTCCTTGTAGTGCTGCGCTACCGTGCTTCCTGTAAAGCACTCCAGGCATTCACTCTGCCTGAGAACTCATTAAGGCATTTAAGCCAACCTTCCTACAGAAACCGTTTTCCGCAGAAAACAATAGTAGACAACAGTGGTTATAGGTCCGTAACCTCTCCATGTCCAATTAATAGAACATGTATCCACCGTTCCTGATATTCTTCCGATTAGTGGTCCTCCCTTGAACCAAAAGCTAGATGCCTAGTAGATAAATCTTTGAACTAATAGCATAAAACTTTATGGTAGGAATACAATAATACAATATCAGAATGCCTTCAAGCCCATTTTACAAGTTGTGTCATCGACCAGCTGGCGCTTGAGGCCCTTGGTGAACGGATCCGCCAGGTTCTCCTGACTCCGAACATCAATCACTGTAATAACACCTCTCTATACTGCTCTGTGCTTCAACCGCACCGTTCTATTCTTCTCGTTGAAGAGTTCATTTGATGCCACTGCTGCTGCCGCCTGGTTGTCACAGTATGCCGGTATCTGAGCCCCAACCACCGAAAGATCATACATGAGCTCCCGAAGCCACTCTGCTTCATCTGCAGCAGCATTCAATGCAAAGAATTCAGATTCTTTGGAGGAGCGAGATAACATAGTCTGCTTCTTCGACTTCCACGATATAGCAGCTCCGCCCATGGCGAATACGAATCCACCTGTGGAATACTCGCTCTCCATATCTGAACACCAGCTAGCATCACTCGCTCTCCGCTGTAGAAAAGTGCATACGTCTGAGTTTTCTTGAGATATCTCATAACACGCTTCACAGCTTTCCAGTGCTCAACGCCTGGATTGCTAGTGAACCGACTCAGCATTCCCACTGCAAAAGCTATGTCATGCCTTGTGGCAGTAGTAGCGTACATCAAGCTTCCGATGACGCTAGCGTACTCCAACTGTCTGACGCTTTCCCTCGAATTTGGCTCCAGCTTCTGATCACTCCGGTACGGTGTATCAATAAAAGGAAGATCTTGATACCCGTAGCGAGGTGAGCATCTTCTCAATATAATAAGATTGTGACAGCGCTATTCCAGTACCTGTCCGGATGATCTTGAGCCCCAAGATTACGTCGGTATCCCCCAAGTCCTTCATACTGAACTTGGTCGAGAGGAATTTCTTTGTCTCTGTGACGCAGCTTAAATCCGTACCTAGGATTAGCATGTCGTCCACGTAAAGACATACGATTACTCCTCTTCCGTCAGCAAACTTCGTATAGACACACTTGTCTGTTTCACTGACCCTGTAGCCATTTGACCTTATCACCTTGTCAAACTTCTCATGCCACATTTTGGGAGCTTATTTCAAACCATACAAAGACTTCATCAACTTGTAGACTTTGTCTTCCAGACCTCTGATGCATGTAGATCTCTTCGGTCAGCTCGCCATTAAGGAATACCGTTTTCACATCCATCTGATGTATCACCAGCTTGTGTATTGCTGCTAGAGCAATTAACAATATGATGGTTGTCATCCGAGCTACTGGAGCATAAGTGTCAAAGTAGTCGATCCCCTGCTTCTGAGCAAACCCCTTGGCCACTAGCCTGGCCTTGAACTTGTCAATGGTTCCATCTGCTTTCATCTTCTTCTTGAAGATCCATTTGCATCCGATGGGTCTTGCTCCTTCTGGCAGGTCAACCAATACCCATGTGTTGTTGGAGGTGATTGAGTCAATCTCGTTGTCTATCGCCTCCTTCCAGAATACAGCATCTCTGGTCTTCATCGTCTTATCATAGGTAAGCGGATCTGCTTCCACATGATAGGTGACGAAGTCATCTCCGAAGTCTTTCGTCCTCCTCGTTCGCTTAGTTGACGGCTCAGCGAGTTCTGGTTCAGCTGGTGTCTCCTTGACGACAGCTTCATCTTGGACTACTGGTTCATTAAAGACTTCTGTCTGCTTTGTACCCTCATCATTCTTCGAAAGATCCGCGAGAACAATATTCTTGTGTTTTGCAAACTTGTCTTAAAGTATTCAGCATTACGAGATTCGATGATATGGTTTGACTCGATATCAAGGAATCTCCGAGCATCACTCTTCTCGGCATACCCCAAGAAGATCGCCTTCGTAGTCTTGTCCCCAGCTTCTGAATCTTCAAATCCGGGAGCTTTACATAAGCCAGACACCCCCACACTCGAATGACATTCAAGTTAGGTCTGACTTTGAACCAGAGTTCATGAGGAGTTATGTCGGAAGTTACATATGGCACTCTATTCAGAATGAACGTTGCCGTTAGTGCAGCTTCTCCCCAGTAACACTTTGGAAGACCCGCAGTCAACAGCATGGAGTTCATCATCTCTGTCAACGTTCTGTTCTTCCTTTTTGCTACTCCGTTGGATTGAGGAGAGTACGGAGCCGTTGTCTCATTGATGATTCATGTTCTTTGCAGAATGATAAGAATTCATGAGATCGATACTCCCCGCCTCGATCACTCCTTAACCACTTGAGTTGTTGTCCAGTTTGCCGCTCAGCCTCGGCCTGAACTCCTTGAACTTCTCGAATGCTTCGTCTTTAGACTTGAGCAAGTAGACGAAAGCATACTTTGAGAAGTCATCGATGAAAGTAATAAAATACTTCATCCCGGCCTTTGTAGAGAATTGTTTGAAGTCACAGATATCTGAGTGAACCAACTCCAGAAGATCTGTGCTTCGATGGACCCTGTGAAAGAATTTCCTTGTGATCTTCGTCTGAGCACATACTTCGCATTTCTCTACCTTACCCCCACACTTGGAGATAAGTTCTAGACTAGACATTCTGTTAATCCTTTTACAATGAACATGTCCTAGCCTATTATGCCACAACTCAAGAGAATAATCAGGAAAAGTGATTACATTTATATTATCATGCTGGGTTACAACAAGCTGAATCTTATACATTCTTTCAGTTTGGAAAGCTTTTCCGAAGAATGTACCCTTCTTGGACATCACCAACTGGCCAGCATTGATGTCCATCCTCAAGCATGCGTTGCAGAGCAGACTTCCAGAGATCAGGTTCTTAGCAATTACTGGAACATGCTTCACACCTTGAAGCGTCAGAGTGTTCTCCGATGTGAGTTTCAGCTCCACCGTCCCGATCTCCAGTACTTCAGCTTGTGCCTGGTTTGCCATTATGACCTTCTCTGAAGTTGGCTCATAAGAGACGAACCAGTCTTTGTCTGAACAGACATGGCAGGTCGCACCAGTGTCTATCCACCAGTCCAAGTCAACCCCCACAGTTGTAACATGTGCTATAATGGCAACTAGATATTAGTAATCATAGAAACCTTACTAGGCACACCTTGTTCTTTGGGCTTGGACTTGCATTCGGATTTGTAGTGGCCCTTCTTGCCACAATTGAAGCAAGTCACATGGGACTTGGACTTCTGCTGCTTGAAAGCAGGACCCTTCACTTTCAGATTCATGAAGTCCTTCTTTTTATGATGAGAAGCAACCTGCTTCCCCTGGTACTCTCTGGTTTGGACCAGATTTGCCTTCGCCAGTTGTTTGGACAGAGTATCCATCTTCTGTTGAGAGTGCATCTCGTCCTCAACATGGATCTTTGCAAGAAATCTTCCAAGCTAATTTCCATCTTCTTTCGATGCATCCTTGCATAGAAGTTGCTCCATTCTGTAGGAAGTTTCGCGACGATCCCTCCAATGAAACTTGTCGACGAGGGGCATGTTCTCGTCTTTTAGTTTCTGACGCAACTTCAAAAACTCCTTCACTTGGGGCAGCATCGCCTTCTCGTCTTCGAAGGTCCACTTGTGGTATTTTTCTACCATGAAGATCTTGGACCGGTTCTCGTCATCTTCATAGAGCTTTTCCAAGGAGTCCCATATCTCTTTGGCAGATGTCTTCTTGGAGTAGGACTCTGCCAGAGAGTCTTCCATGGAATTGAGTATCAGTAGTTTGCATATACTTTTCTCTCTTCCACTTCGATTGCTTGGCCGTAGCAACGGCCACAGCCGCAGATCCAGTGGTTGGAACGATCGGTTCTTTTTTGACAGCACGTGATCAACATTCACGAGTTAAAGATTTAAAGTGACATTTCGTCTCCATATCTGGAAGTGTTCGCCATCGAATTTTTCCAACTTGTTAAAGCCGGTATCGATGAGCGAAGCACGAGAATTATCCATCTTCTCAATAAAGCTTTGAGATTGCTGGTGCTGAGGCACAATTTTCGATAGAAAATTCTAAAACTGAAACAATGTACACACAACGTTTCAAATGCAACACCTTAAAGAAGATGTGCAACAGAGATCCTGGAGGATTCTGAATTGCGAGGATCTAAAAAGATTCTACGTAATACACAAAAAATCTAAAGAGACTTTGTACAAACAACTATCGACAGTAGAGCTTCTAAAAAGAAGTTACTGTAAAAGGTAACAGTAGCGATGACAGGCGAGAATGAGATGCTGTGGTGAATGAACCACCGTTGCTCAAAGCTTTATTCGCCCCACACTAGCATGAACAGCTTCCAGGAACCAGCAAGTTCACGAAGAACTTCTGGAACGCTCGTAAGTCAATATTTGAGAATTGAACGGGCTTCCTGGACTTAACAGACTCCCTCAACTCTCTTCTTGGTGCATCTTTCAAAGGAGGCCAAGGGGCTCTATTTATAGAGTGGAGTTGAGACTTCACCTCTTCTCCTATCCGATGTGGGACTAAAATACCAATACTCAAAAATAGAGTTTGATTTTAGATCATCCCACAATCAGCATAGAAGTGTGCCAGTCCACGCCTACCCCCCGAACACTCCCGTGCATGCACGAGTATCCTGGAGTCCGTGTCCGAGTCCGAGTCCGCACAACAAAATTAACTTGCATCCTTATTGGATTTAATCCTTTTTCTTCTAGGAAAATACTTCCACATGGCACAAACTTGTGCCCCACTACACCTCATGTGCACACCTTAACACAAGCAATGCATTATATTGAGATACTCACCATTTGGTGTAGCCGATGTGGGACTATCTTTTCTAGTCCAAAGGCAAAAACACCAACAAAATGCACCTGGAAGGAAATGTATTTCGTTATCTATCGATTTAGTGGAAGGAAGAGAATCGTCACGATAAGAGAGGTTATGAGACAAGTGGACAAAGCCAAGCATCGGTGTGCTTATAGAATGGGGGACCCCAGTGCTCGTCCGGTTATTCTGTGGTGATGAAGGAGGCGCAGTGGCTGCGGGAGGTTTGGTATGCATATAGGGGGTATACTTTTCAGTATTTTCTTAGAGTGCACTTATGAAGCTCAGATGCTCCTTTAGATTGTTTCTTTTTAGGGTAAAGTGCATTTAAACCCTCCTCAGATGTCACAAAAATGCAAATAAAGACTCGCTGATCCGAAAAACCCAAAAGGTTACGAAAATGCTCAAATCACCCCCTCCGCTAACTTTTCTGTTAATGGGTGTTAAAATGGGGTTGTTTTGACCATTTTACCCCTGAGCTATCTAATATTAACTTGTTAAAAACGATTACTTCTAAAATTATTTTGTTAAAAACGGTTACGCAAAAATACTTGTTAAAAAGTGGATAAATATTAACAAAGGAAAAATGGTCTTTGCTAGTAAAATTATTATTAAAATTATTTTAATTAATATTGACATGTTAAAAACGGTTAGTTCCGTCAAAAAAGTGGATAAATATTATTTAAAATTATTTTGTCATAAATTATTTTTTATTTAACAAATATAAATATTTTTGGAAAAAACAAAACTGAATACAAAAAAAAATCAATTCTTAAAAAATAGAAATGATGAAAAACTGAAAAAAAATACCAAATAAAAAACAAAAAAATACTATTAAAATATGGAAAAAAAATAGACAAAATATTCCAAAAAACCAAAAAATGAGGATAAATCTTAAACAATGAAAAAAGACAAAAACAAAAACTATACAAATTTGAAAATAAAAGTCACTCTTAAAAAACTAGATAAGATTATTAAAAAGATGAAAAAAAATATGAAATAAGAACTAAAAAAATGGAAACAAAAAACAAAATATTAAAAAGATTAAAAATAACCTCCCGTTTAAAAAAATAGAATTCTCATGCTTGACGTCATTTTCGAAAATAAATGTTCATAATCTAAATAGTAGGTTTTCATCTTAAATTTTTTCTGGAAAAAATCTTTTAACAAATGTCCGGTTAGTCCTGAACTATCCAGCCATTTAACTTAGGGCATGACTTATGTAATTTTTATTTATTAATTCTAACTAAAATTGTAAATCTTGGTACAAATTTATTTTCATCACATGTATTACTTAAACAAATAACTTAAATATTACTAAACGTGTCAAAAATCCAAAAATAAATTGCAAAACATGTATGTCGAAGCATGGTTCGGTTTCTCATCCTCCCATAGTAAAAAATCACAAGAATTTGTTGGAAATTTTGCACTCCCGTAGAATCATCTTCTAGGATTTGTTGGTGTCAATAAAGTTTTCAATGGACTAATTAATCCACAATAGCAATAAATTGTTCTTCCATAATTTCTATTTGGACGTTTGAGAAAAAAAGAAATAAAAAAAAAGCTTCAAACATTACATGAGAGCAAATAAGTAAAAAAAAATGGAATATAAAAAAATTTGCAGTTGGATTTGATATTTGTAGGTTAAAAAAAAGCTTCAATACATTAAATGAGAGTAAATAAGTAAAAAAAAGGAATATAAAAAATTAAATATTATTTTTTCTTCCAACCAACCGGTCAAAAAATAGAAAATATAAAGCTTAGGTTTTATGTTTCAAACAAACATTCTATATATTGAGAATGAAAGAGAGCCAGCAGCAGCCACAATGTTCGCATTAGGGGTATTTTGGGTAGTGCACATTTTTTTTTCCAAAATATGGGCTCTAACGGCAACTTCTAACGTCATTTTGACGGAAAGGGACTTTCCGAGCAAAAACAGTTTTGCGGGAGGTGCAAACTGCTTAAGTTTTCTAAAAGTTCTTATTTGCGAACGAGGCAACTCTAAGGAGGGTTTAATGCACTTTACCCTTCTTTTTATTTTGTTTTTGGGTCGGTGACTCTTTAGGGGCCTTTTGTAACCGTATTTCTGGTTATATATATATATATATATATATATATATATTTAATATAATATATATATATATATATATTATATATATATATATATATATATATATATATATATATATTATATATATATAAAGTTGTATATAAACCTATTTAGCTGTACAAAATCCTATAGTAATTCAGAATAATTCTACTGGGTCATAGCAACCCAACGTGGTCCTACAAAGTGGGGTTGTCTAGGTTAGGGTACAGATATATTTTCTAGTCAAATCGACCCCGAAAAGTCAACCAATGTGTCTCTTGTTTCATTTGCAAATAAATAGCACTTGAGAACTCGATTGAGTGGCACGCCCTTGACATGTGTGTCGTAAGCTCAAAATGGGTCAAAACCATATATTAGGTTAAATGGTTTTGATCGATGTCAAGTCCCAAACTCAAATTGGAAGTTAGGTCTAGAATTACAGTAAATGGTCAAATTGCCTAAATTGACCCAACATTTTGTGAAGTCAAAAGAATGTTAGAGAACAAGTTTGGATGGGACATGATATACCAAATTGAAAATAAACATGTTTATTTCAAAACTCATAGAGAATGTTTCGAAAGATGAGCATTTCTCGTGCTCCAAAAATCAGAGCTACGAAAAGTTAGTCTATTGATATAAAATCTAGTTTAAAATTTAAAAACTATTAAATAATTAAAAATAAAACTAAAATAATATCCAAAAATTAGGTGGCTTACAACCTACCCATCTTTGAAAATTTTGTCCTCGAAATTAAAATAACATTAATATGTAAAAATCCATAATGCAAGATTAATAAGCTAAAACTTACCATAATCCATAAATAGATGGGGATATCGATCTCGCATAGAATCCTTACGCCAACTAGATTCTCCTAGCGAATGGTGCTTCCATGCAACCTGAACCAATCTAATTGTCTGCCCTATAAGCGTCTTCTCACTAGTATCTGGGATACCAACTGGCTACTCTCATATGATAAACTGGGTCCCACGATAATCTCAGAGTGATCGACCGCATGACTGGAATTAGTTACATACCTCCTCAACTGTGAGACATGGAATACCTCATGCACTCCCTCTAATGATGGGGCAATGCAAGCCGATATGCCCCTTCTCCAACACACTCTATATTATCCAAGGGTTATAAATCTAGATGTACGACTTCTAACTTGGCTTTTTAGTCTTCTTTTATAACTACCCATAGAAAAATCACAATTCCTCATAAACTCTACCAATCCTTCAACTACATACTATATTCCCATAAATTACATCACCTACTACTACGATAGTTCAACTTAGCGATCCACTCCGTTCTTCCTATAAGCAATCTATCAATCCTTACAAGTATGTATCACCCCAGTTTTCAAATTAGGGATATTTTCGTCATTTTTCAAGTTTTATAATTTTTAGGAATTTTATTTGATTTATATGATTTTTAGGGATTTATTTGGTTTGGTTTGGATTTTATCCAATTCAGACTTAAGTTGGAGACCCGGGTAGCCTGGACACTAGAGGGACCCACATACTAGCTGGGCTTGGCCCACATACCATCCTAATTAGGTTAGAAACCATAAAACCTATTTTCATGGCTAATTAGTCATTTTAGAGCTTAATTAGTTAATTAAAATTAGACCGAAACGAACCGAACCAAACCCGAACCAACCCAACCTAAGTCTAATGGGTTTGGAGGGATATTGGATCTCACCCAAACCCAATAACCCTCCCACCATGGCCGACCAAGTAGGGGAGCACCCCCTTTGCTTCTCCACAAAGTAAACACTCTTTCTCTCTCTCAAATTTCATTCATTTCTTCAAGCTTTCTTTCTTCCTCAAGCAACCAAGCTTAGGTAAGCTCATTAATTCCCTATTTATTCCTCTTAAGCACTTATTGCTTTCACAATAATGGTAGAGGAGAGAATTCTCCACACTTTGCCCCTAGAATTTGTGGATTTCCTAAAAATCTAGGTTAGAAGATTTATTTGGGGGTTTTCTAATTAGAGTGGTATATAAATTAGAGTGGTATAGATATATAAATTATATATATTATATATAATATAATATATTATATATATATATTATATTTATATTTTATTATATATATTTATATATATTTATATTTATTAATATATAAATATATATATATAAAAATATATTATATATATTTATATTTATATTTATATATAATATATATAATTATATATATATATTATATATATATTTTATATATATGTATGTATGTATATTGATATGTATTTGGTGTCATGAGGATGGTGGTGGTGTGTGAGAGTTGTAGGGAGAGTGTGTGTGCTTGTGTGAGTGTGTGAGAGAGAGTGTGAGAGGGTGGTGTGTGTGTTTGAGTGGTATGTAGATAAATATATATGTATATACATATGTTTATATATTGAATTTGTGTGTGTGAGTGTAGAGGAATGAGAGTGGTGGTGGTGTTTGTCATGAGAGTGGTGGTGGTAGTGTGTGAGTGAGAGTGTGTGTGTGTCTATATATATTGTTTCACTTAACAAATGCCTTGAGGAATTGGCTTTTGAAAATAAAAAGAAAAAGTACAAGAAGTACAAATTTGATTCTGGGAAAGTATTGATGTAGAAGTCTGATTCGTAAATGATCACTTTGTTCCTTGGACCATATGATGATGATGAAGATCACTGCTTGAAGTAGAACAACTGGAAGAACTAAGTCACCAGAACGGTATCGACGCACTTGGGCACTGATGGCGAGGCCGAATGCTTTCCTGCTTTTTCACTCTGTTCTAAAAGAAAGGTTGAAGAAGAATGCTCTGGAGAATCAAAATCTCTAAGTTCTGATCTCTGTATTCTCTCCTGTCTCTGTTCCCGTGTTATGAGAAAAATAAGTCTATTTATAGACTTGGGCTCTTGTGCGTAAAAACTTAGCAAAAGTTCCATCTTTACGCTAACTGCCATCCACGATCAAGCCAACCTCTGCATATGTTGACATGTGTCCCATCATTTCAGTAAGAATAGGATGCATGTACACACGTTCTTCGAGAAGAATGGCATGAAAGCCACGTAGGCAGACCACGTTCCAAGCTGGTGGAGGAGAATAGGGCGTAAAAATAGCCTCAATGTACTCTGAGCGTAAAGTAGTAGATTAGGCGTAAAATAGCCTTGACATAGACTTCCCGCGTAAAGTGGTTGTTAAATAACCTTGAGCGTAAAGTAGCTCAAATAGACTTTACGCACACGTCAGCTGTTGAGCGTAAAAGCTCGTATAGTCTTCGTGCGTAAAAGAAGCCGTAGTGTGAGCGTAAAGTAGCTCAATCCACATACTAAACGACAACATTGGTCTCTGTATAAAACAAATCCCTTTGTGATATATGCCATCATTAAGATCTCCATGTCAGAGTTTGCATTAAATGCGAGATTTGACAGTTTTGTCCAGCGTAAGAGTGGCTGATCCGTCCTTGGCGTAAAACCATGGGTGTAGATCCGAGCGTAAAGTGATCAGCCTGCTTTAGGCGTAAAGTGATTAGCCTTGTCTTGGGCGTAAAGAGATTAACCGCTCTGTTTGGCGTAAAACCAATCACTTATGAATGAAATGATTCATCTCTTTGACTCTTTCTCTGAAGCACTTTTACGCTCCTACAAGACCCCCTTCAAAGTTTTCAAATATCTCCAAAATTTGAAACACTTTGAACAGAAGCGTAAAAGTTGAGATTTGATCAGTCAGCGTAAAATTTGGGATACGCAACCGTCATCCGCGTAAAAGGGGATGTCCAACAGTCGGTGCAATTTTCAATAGTGTGGTCAACACTCAACCGTCACAATGAATTTCTTTCTCGAGACTTTCGAATGCCTTTTCGTTTTCCCGAGTTTACATTAATAATGAGCAGTTTCCAAAGAGGAATATAAGAGTTGGCTTAATTGTATAAATAAGAAGAAATTCTTCACTCTTGTCATTCATCCTCATAGTGACATGGCGCCAAAGAACGAGATTACTAACAAAGAGGCTTCGAGCTAGGCTTGATTTTGAGCAAGCATACAACCTTTTAGAGTGCTTTGGACTGACTCCTGCAGTCTTTAGTCGCATCGATGGTGGTCCCAACTGCGTACGAGGGCCAGGAGATGCAGAAGTATTTCTTAATCTGATGCGTCGCTCCGGGATTCGCAATATGCACGAACTAGGTACTTCCCTTCGTCAGCCCGACGAGGGAGAGAAAAAATGATGTTTTTGCGAATCTTTTATCTGTAGGGGGCCACTTCCCCCTTTTTATAAATAAAGTCTGATGTTAATCTCATCTGTTGGTATATAGAACTGTTCAGCACTTATTTTGACTGCTTCTATGGTTGTTAATTCAAGAAACAAACCAACACGTGGCATCTGTCTTGTGGTTACGAGAGCCTTTAAATAGGATCTTCTCCCGAAATAGACTCATACCAATCAGTTTCTTCAGCCTTTATAAATAGCCGATAATGTTTCATATATTCTCATCTCATTCCTCTGAAGATAACTTTCTGCAATGTCGTTCTCCAACAAGTGACAATGGCAAAGCTGTCCAACGGTGTTCCTTTGTACGCCCAGTCATTAGACGTAGATTCAACCATCATTAGAGCCAAACCATTTGGCTTAAGTGGTAAGTCCGACCGTAAGCAAATATCTGTCTTCGAATTTTCTGTTGGAAACAGGTATTCATGAGCGTAAATTCTTGACGAGCGTAAAAAATCCTTGCTGAAGCACTGGCGTAAAAGCCTTGCTGAAGCTCTGGCGTAAAAGTCTTGCTGAAGCTCTGGCGTAAAAGCCTTGCTGAAGCACTGGCGTAAAAGCCTTGCTGAAGCTCTGGCGTAAAAGCCTTGCTGAAGCTGGCGTAAAAGCCTTGCTGAAGTACTGGCGTAAAAGCCTTGTCATCTGTTTTTAGTTTAGCGTTTAATACGCATCTGATGATACTTCTGTTTAAAACACTTCTTCTTTGTTGTTCTCTGCAGAAGTTTGGCTGAACAGTTTTTTCAGGACCGCATTGGTGACTTTGACTTTGTGAAGAACGTTCTTCTGACATCAACATCAGGGAGCTCATGCGCTTTTGACGCGCAAATCAGACAACTCAGAACTCTTCGTGAGATAGAAGGGTCTTCCTCTGTTGGTAGGAAGAGCCTTTATACACGGAGAGTTGGATGGTGGAGTCAACTCTACCCGAGAAATCGGGTAGTAGAGTTCCTTTCACGGCAGAACTAGGAATCGTATCCCAATGCTGGATGCGTTCCTATCTCCTCTGGAAGGCCGCCCCTAATCCACCAGTTGTATTGGCAGCAACACGTCTTCGGGCTGCCATACTCTGGGATTTCCTCTCGTCTGAGAGAGAAGACCAGAGTTTGATTCCTTCTGTTCTGGTCGCCACAAAGGCTTGGACAGCAAGGAATTGACACCAACAACGAATCCGACGAAGAAGATCCAAGAAGAGACAGATCTCCATTAGGCTATCGTTGTGTATAGAATGAAAATCCAAGAATGTAATAGATTTCCATTATAACTTGTAAGAAAGTCTAAAAATGTAATAGACTTTTTGATGATATGGGAATGATGATTCTTCTATGATCAATGATTTGTATCTATCTGGATGTAATATGGACATGATATATAAAAATCTTATCTTCTGTTTTAGAGTATATAATACTATCAGAGGTAATATGGACATAATAGTACATATGAACTCAAAAGAAAATTAGATTAATATCTATGCAGAGGTCAAATAGAAGTGATAGATAGGAAAAGTAAGTAGATTTAGTATTTATCCAGAGGTCATGGAAACATGATAAATAGCAAATCCATTTTCTAATCAATTGATAAGATAGAAGATATAGAATCCCTTTCCCAGGAGACAAGAAATCAGCTTAACCAAACCTTGGTAGCTGGGGACTAAGGAGAGATGTCATGAGTATATAAGTCCATCTTAATATGAATGACTCATAATTTTGGAAAAGAAAGCATTGATTCGATTCCGTAATTAAATGAATGAACCCGATAGAACGAATGGACAGATCTTTTCGGGAATGAAAAGTTGTTCTCAATCTCAAAGACCGGTTCATCAACAGTCCTCTTCTATAAATAGGCGAGAACTTTCTGTAATCATTTCATTCTTATTTCTACTTCCCATTGAAAATGTCTTCCGAGGATGTACCGCAAAAGAATGAAGTCTCCAGGAAATTTGAGGACGTCACTGAGATGTGTCCCGTTGAGCCAACAGTGGCAGGCCCGACTCAAGTAGGCAACAGCTCTTCTACGCCCAAGCCACCACAAGATATCCTTGCGTTCTTAGTAGAGCCAGGAAAAACTCCTGAAGAAGAAGCACTGAGGATGGCCGCCTGCAAGTTTTTTATGAACTCAGGCAACAATGCCTTCGAGACATTAACTGACTATGTATTCAATAAGGGAGGCAGTGGTCCTCGTCCTTGACCTTTTGTTTTGAACAAAAATAGTAATAAAAGAAATTTTTTTCATTCTGTCTTCTCCCCTTTTTTTATACATAGTATTCCTAAGAAATTTGCCATTGATTGGCATCATGAGCAGATCTCCATTGGGCTTTGATAATCGATAGGCGCCATTGGAAAATACGGACTCAATTACATAAGGGCCTTCCCATTTTGCTTGGAATTTCCCTTTACTTTTATGAGTCATCACCATCGGTCTCCGAACGGCTAATACAAGTTCGCCAACTTTGAATACCTCTCTTTAACTTTACGATTGAAAGTTCGAGATATGCGGGCTTGATATAGTTCAATGTGGTTGTGCTTGAAGACGTTTCTCATCCAATCTTCAAGTTCTTGGAGTCGTAAGCGATCATTATTCTCTGTAGTTAGTTCATTAGCAATGGCTATTCGAGATGGGATCTGGATTTCCAATGGGAGGACAGCTTCACATCCATAAAAATGAGAATGGTGTAAAACCAGTAGGAGTCCGGACTGTTGTTCGATAAGCCCATAAACACTCTAAGTTTCTCATTCCAATCACGTTTATTAGAAGAGACAAACTTTTTGAGAAGTTTAATGATCGTCTTATTGAAAGCTTCGGCTAAACCATTAGCAGCTGGATTATAAGCCGTAGAAGCCAAATTCTGAATTCGATTCTTGTCACAGAATCGATAAAATGCTTGACTGGCAAATTGTGGACCATTGTCATGAATTATCCGTCGAGGAATCCCGAAGCGATAAATGACATGGTGCTTGATGAAGCTGATCACATTAGATGTTTTCACTTCCGCAAGGGGAACTGCTTCTGCCCACTTAGAAAAGTAATCTGTTATAGCTAATATGAACCGATGTCCTTTAATAGAAGGAGGATTAATAGGACCAATGACATCCATACCCCAAGCTTCGAAGGGCCAAGAGGCTGCTGTAGGATGTAGAAATTCAGATGGTTGATGAATAAAATCAGCAAATCTGACATGCTTTACATCTTCTGGCATAGTCTACAGCATCTGCTATCATAGAAGGCCAATAATACCCCATTCTTCGAATGCGGTCTTGTAATTTAGGACCCGGTTGATGAGCACCACAAATACCATCATGAGCTTCTCAGTGTTTGTTTAGCTTCACTTTCTGAGAGACAACGCAGCAAGAGTCCATCATAGGAACGACGGTATAGCATATGTAAAGACGAATCATAATAAAACCGAAACGATCGTCTTTTGATTGATGCAGCTTCTTTTGGATCTTCAGGCAAAATCCCATGAACTGCATAATCAACGAATGGAGTTTCCAATCCTTATGCTGGGAATTTGACTCTGTAGTATAACTTTGTTCAATGTACAAATTATTCTTGACACAGAACAAGTCTCGATCCAACAAAGTAATTGTATTTTGCCTTCGGATTGGAACAGCTAGGTCTGCAGCTAAACTGGCAAGAGCATCAGCTTCCACATTCTGAGAGCGTGGTACAAACTCAATGAAGAATCCTTTGAATGAAAGGACCAGTTCAACTACCACTTGATGATAAGGAATGAGATCAGGATTTCTGACCTCATAAGTCCCTCTAACTTGATTAACAATCAATTGAGAATCTCCATAAGCTTCTAAGAACTCAATACCCAATTGTTTTGCAACTTGGAGACCGATCAATAGAGCATTATATTCTGCTACATTGTTGGAGCATGGTTCATTGAGAGAATAGGCACGGTATATGACCATTTTGTCAGGAGAAACCAAGACGATTCCTACTCCAGAGCAATATTGCCTTTAGGTCCTATCGTGATGCCCCATCGAAATATAATTGCCATATGTCATTCTTCAAAGTAGGTTACAATCCACGACTTCATCTGGAATGTCCTATATAATTTTGATGTTTCAGGTATAGGGTGAGCAGCTAAGAAATCGGCTAATGCTTGACCCTTTATTGATTTCTGAGGTACATAAACCATGTCATAAGGAGTAAGCAACATCGCCCAGGTGGCCAACCTGGAGTTAAGAATGCTAGGTTTTCTCATCAATACCCGAATGGGATTTATTCTGGAAATGACATGAATAGTCTGTCCTGTCACATAATGTCTTGTCTTTTGGACGGCAAAAACCAAAGCTAGACATTCCTTTTCCACAGGAGTATACCTGTGTTCAGCTCCGACCATCATTCTGCTCAGATAATATATTGCTTGCTCATGACCCATATCACTTTTCTGTGCAAGAAGAGCGCCAAGTGAGTGATCTAAGGCTCGAACATATAGCAAAAATGGCCTTCCTACTACCGGAGGTACCAGAACGGTGGGTTTGTAAGGTATTGCTTGATGTCATTGAAGGCTTTCTGACACGCTTCATCCCAAAAAAAGATACGCCTTTCTTTAATAGACGGGAGAAAGGTTGACATCCCAGAAAGATTAGATATAAATCTTCTAATATAAGCAATACGACCCTGAAAGCCACGGAGTTCTTTCAGATTACGAGGAGGATGCATTTCGAGAATTGCTTTAATCTTATCAGGATCGACATGGATACCCTGAGAAGTAATGACAAATCCTAAAAATTTGCCACTGGAAACTCCTAAGAAAGACTTAGTAGGGTTCATTTTCAATTGATGCTGGCGCATCAACTCAAATACTGTCCTCAAATCTGAATGTGATCATCCTTTGATCGACTTTTAACAGCAATGTATCTACATAGCATTCAGCTATCTTCCGTAGATGTTCTTGAAAGATGTTGCTCATAGCCCGTTGATATGTGGCACCGGCATTTTTAAGACCAAACGGCATAACCGTATAACAGTAGACCCCAAGGGGTGTACGAAAAGCGGTATGTTTCTCATCTTCTGGATGCATCTTGATCTGATTGTACCCTGAGAATCCGTCCATGAAAGACATGTTCAAAACCACATGTATTATCTATCATGACATCAGTAATTGGAAGTGGAAATTCGTCCTTTGGACAAGCTGCATTAAGATCTCGATAATCTATACAAACTCGGACTTTTCGTTTTCTTCATGACAGGAACAATATTGGCCACCCAATCTGGGTGTTGCTCTTCACGAACAAATCGCATGTGATCAACTTTTTGACTTCTGCTTCTATTACATCCATCATATCTGGTCTAAAGCGCCGTTGCTGTTGTTTTACAGGCTTGACGTTAGGTAAAATATTGAGTTTATGAGTAGCAACTTTAGGATCTAGGCCTGGCATATCCTCATAACTCCATGCGAAAATGTCAATATATTTTTGATAAGTTTTATCAACTGTTCTTTTTCATCTTCAGAAAGATTTTACTGATGAATATTGGTTTGGACGTAGTTCCATCTCCAACATCAATCTGGATAACCTCATCCTCTGTAGGTGGCTGTCGCTGTTCAAAACGGAGTTCCCACTGAGTATCCATCTGTTGAGCCCAAGGATCATTCTCAAATATTCAGATTCATCATCAGTTTGAACCATATTGACTGAAAATACTTGTCCAGATTCATCATATGAGGAACGAGACATATTAGTTTCAATGAATTGGACTTCTTCTGAATCCGATGATTGTGAAGAGCTAGAAGAGAATTCTTCTTGTATATCGTCATAAAATATGTGGGACGGATCATATCCCAACCCATGACGAGTCTTTTGGTAAAACGGATCACCACATAATGGTAGTCGTCTACCCTTGCCTTGATTGAGACCTTGCATAGTCTTCAAATAATATCCCATGTTCTGGATAATCTTGATAGATTGTTGACTATACTTGTCAATTCGGATTCTTCCCTTGTCTTTATCCTTCAGCTCATCTGCCTGAGCAACAGGGATATTTCTAGCCAGGCCAAACACAATTTGCGCTTGTTTTTCTTATCAGACGGAACCACGAAATAAGATTCTTCGTGACGTCTAAAAGTTACGCAACTTGTGATGAAGCGGCCACAGGTAGAAGATAAGGAGAAGATGTTAGGAACCTTTGAGCATAAGGTCCAACATAATGGTATAATCTTGATAGATTGTTGACTATACTTGTCAATTCGGATTCTTCCCTTGTCTTTATCTTTCAGCTCATCTGCTGAGCAACAGGGATATTTTTAGCCAGGCCAAACACAATTTGGCACTTGTTTTTCTTATCAGACAGAACCACAAAATAAGATTCTTCATGACGTCTAAAAGTTACACAAGCTTGTGATGAAGCGGCCACAGGTAGAAGATAAGGAGAAGATGTTAGGAACCTTTGAGCATAAGGTCCAACATCTATATGAGGAGGGAAAGAATTTTCCTTATGATCGAGGTATAAAGTTTCTTCTGGCTCAATGTCGTCTTTATATCGATGACTTTGATTATCAGAAGATAAAGTCATTCTTTCGATAAACTTGACAGCCATATACTCGAAAAGGAAATCTTCATTGATATCAAAAAGTATAGAATTATCAATATTTACATCATTTACAATTTGACTGCTACGCTTGGATTAATCATCAGTGGACCATTATTTGTCTTCTGCGTAGTTTTGCCAAGATTGACAATTAATGGTGGTTCTGGATCATTCGTACAAGAAGTACGCCCTTTGACCTTGATCATAAAAGGTTGAACTTGGCTTTTAGCAGGAATATTTGTTGATTCCTCAGATGAAGTTTGAGTTCTTCCTTTAACCTTGATTATCAGAGGTTGATCATTGACAGATTGGGATTGGATTCGTCCCTTGACTATGATCTTCAAAGGTTGCTCCTCTGGCGGATCATTAATAGACTGATCCTCGTGGGTGATTGATCTTCAGCCATGTCTGATCTCTTTCACATGCTCTTGTTTATAAAGCCTTGAATCAGAAAAATAGGCTTCGACACCCTTGAAGGGATTGATATCAGCGAACTCAGTCTTCACGACTCCTTGGGAATCCACATACTTAAAGCATTGGTAGAGAGTTGAAGGTACAATATTGTGCTCATGAATCTATGGTCTCCCTAAAAGGATATTATAGGAGACGTCTGAGTTGATAACATAAAAAGTTGCCATGGTTCGAATATCACCGATCTGAATCTGCAGACGAATCTTCCAATGGTTTGCTCTTGCCAGAGTTGAAAACGACTATCGTAGTACTAGTGTAAGTCAAATCACTAGTAGGAATCCTCAGGGGTCTTAGCATACTCTGAAGAATTATGCTAATTGAGGACCCGGGGTCAATGTAAATCCTGTCAATTTCAGTAGATCCAATATACCAGTGTAGCACAAAGGCCTATCATGCTTGTTATGCTTCAACAGCATATCTTCTTGTGTAAAGGTGATGTTGGGAATTGCTTCCATCATACTATGACATTGTGGACATGATACTGGTATATTATCAGGAGTCTTGAGTTGAGCCAAGCATGAATCTGCTTGAAGTAAAGCTTCACTCAAAGTCTCTCTGCTTTCTCTGGAAAGGCGAAGCACTCAAATATAGATAGTCTAGCTGGAGTATTGGCCAACTGAGCCAGAATATCAAACTTGTAAGGCTTTATCACCACCCCTGACTGGAAGCAGACTTCAACGGGACGTCGAAGCGCACTGCTTTCTGTTTCCCCTTTTCAACCACGGAAGATTTAGCAGGAACAGGAGAGGGTTGAGTTGGTAGTGTCTCCACTACGTCTTCAGCTTCTTTGGAGGATCCCTCGTAGTCTTTATGGTACTCTTTTCCGGATCTTGTACCAGTAAAAGTTTCTTCCTCAGACTCAGGAGAAGGAAGTACCATATTACAGGATTTTGTCTTCCCTCTCTTAGCCTTTTTCTTGTGTGGATTGTTACGAGGAACTTCAGAACCCAATCCAACAGTAGAATTTTGACTTTGAATCTGTAAAGGAAGTCGTATTCCTTTATCATAATTCAAACCTTCTGCCTTTTGAAAGTCATAACCCATCTTCTTCATGAGATGGACAGATTGTTGACTATACAAGTGAGTGGGCAGCAGACTTTTGACAGGTGTTCCAATAGAGGAAGAGGAAGAAGCAAGACCTTCTGTAACCTCAGGAGAATGGAGAATAGATGTTGTTGTAGCCATAGGAGGAGAAAGATTCAGGAAGGAAGAATCCCTGTCAGAGCTTTTTCATAAGCAGCGAAGACTTATTGCGCCCGGTATAGGAACACTATTCATGGCTAGCCACTGCTGTGAGTAAGCTTGAGCTTAGTAGGAGGAGCTAGACTTGGAGGACAGATGTTCAGTCCTTTCAGTCTATCTTCTAAAGGAAGGCCATCCCATAGATGATCCAAGTCATCAGGATCTGGAATAACATGAGAAATCATGCAGGTTTTGACTTCTTACTCTTCTTGGATTTTGAAGTTTTATCTTCATTTTCCAACTCAGGCACTAAGTCAGGATGTACCCACATGATTTCACCATTCTTTAGTGTGAGCGGCAGCAATCCTGTATTTTCTTCTCTGGCAGGCGGGATATTCACGATCTTCATCGTCGCCTTCGGAATTGGGATAATTCCATCTGGGACTTGCTGTGGAGGAAAATCTCCGAACTGAAAGAAACCATATTGGTTGTAACCGTATGGTCATCATTGGTTAAAGCGATAGCACCGCCATTTATCAGCTCCTGGATTTTCTTCTTCAGGACATAGCAAGCACTGGTAGGATGATTAATGTATCTATGATAGATACAATATTTGGGATTATCAGTTAGATTCACCTCATTAGGCCTCTTTGGCTCTGGAATCTGAAGTTTGCCACTCTTTACCAGACACTGAAATATCCCTGAGATATCACTCTCATCAAAAGAGTATTCTTCCTTTGGCCTGGAAGATTCTGACTTATTCGGCATCGTTTTATTCTTGGAAAGATTAACCATGAGGGTATCTTTCCCCTTCACATTACGATTGTCGAGGTTATTACCAGGATTACTTTTTTTCTCTATCATCTGAGGCAAAAATCATCCCATGTTCACGAGCCAACCTACCATTGGTCTCGGCAGAAATCGCTGCTATGATGAACGAAGCCCAATCTGAGAATTGGGAACCCGTGAAAATAGCGATGGATGGTCGTAGATTCATCTTGCATGTATCTATCAACGCTGAATCTGGCATACCAGGAGGCATCTTTAAAGTAGCATGTCGAAACGTTCGATGAACGTCCGAGTATCTTCTTTCTCCTTTTGTTTGATTTCTATCAAGGAGGACATGTTCATGTCCATACCTCCTTCATAGCGGGAGAGAAACATTGCTTAAATTCGTCAAAAGACGAAAACAATTGTCGGGTAAGCTTCGATACCAATCATAAGCCGAACCCGTCAGGCACCCGATGAACACTCGAGTGAGAAGAGCGTCATCTTTCTGCAAGTGTACAGTCATAATATCAAAATAATTGATATATTGACTGGGAGATTCTTTTTCCATCGAACAAAACCATAGATTGTGGCTTGAATTTTGGTGGAAAGGGTACATCATTCCAATGAGGAGGATAGGTTGCTTGATCCCTAACCTCTGGAGCTGATCATTGTGCCTCAGAACTTCAAATTGTGCTTTGAGCTCACGCACTGCTTGAATGGCTTCACTGGTTTGAGGAAGCACATTTGATTGAATGGTTGTTGGATGTACCGTAACCCCGACTGGAGGTGGTACATCTTCAGGAATGATGGGATCTAGAGATGCAGAATTTTGATTAACAACAGGCTCTTGAATATTCAAAGGTATTTCAGCCCCTTGACTATCTTGAGTTTGTGCTGCTACTGGTACTGGTGTTATTACCGTCGGCTGAGCAGTTTGCTGATTCAAAATTATCTGATGCATGCTTTGCACCATGTTAGCATGTCTTTTAGTGATTGCTCAACGGCAGTGAGACGCTGTTCTGTATTAACGGATGAAGTCTCTGGTTCATCTCCAACATCGTAGGATTCAACCTCTCTTGAAGATACAGAAGAATTTGTATAGAAGTATGAATCCACACTGTCAGTCTCGGACTCAAAAGATTGAGTACCCCCAGCTTCTGAATTAGAAGTCTGCATTTGTCTTTGTCTTCTTGATCGAGTATTTTGATATACCCCCTCAAAAGATCAAGAAGTTTTGTGAACTGTTGCTGACCTGGAGTTTGGGACATATTCCGTCTTGGACGTCGTCCTCTGTTAGTATGAGACGCCATGTTGACTGATGCATATGACAGCTCATGTTCTTGGTCTTCAGCTTGATGTTGAGGCAGATTAAAACTTAATCGATCAAAAACTGACCGTTTTGAAGCCGAACAACAACAGTTGATCACAACCTGGTGATAATCACAATGATGTTTTTCTTGGAAAAATATCACCGGAGATTGTCTATTCTTACGCTTTTGCATTAACAATTCACGTAAGTCAGAAGGAGTGGAGAGAGTAGTCTTCTTTATTACATTAGGGGGGGAAACGTTTAGTACCCTGTGTATAAAGAGATTATTGGCTGCATTTGCAGAACCAAATTGTACATTTCTACGCGTTTGGAGTTGTGTGCGTAAATGTTGAGATTTTTTAGCACGAAGGACTCCATTTTCATTGCGTATAATTTGTAGATTTGGTACTTTGCGTAGAGCAGTATAAGAAGGCTGTTGGTGTAGAACTGAAGTTTTACCACATGATTTGTACGCTGCATACGTTTAGATACATTCACATTAGATGTATAAACATCTTTATGAATTTTATCTACACTGTCATGGATAGGAGACTTACCTTCACGCGTAGAGCGTAAAAATTGGTTATCTACCACGTCACGGACGGGAGATTTTCCTTTACGCAAAGAGTGTAATTTGTGTGTCTACCACGTCACAGACGGGAGACTTTCCTTTACGCGAAGAGCGTAATTTGTGTGTGTCTACTACGTCACAGACGGGAGACATATTTTTACACTCAGAAGCATTAGAATCTGCCACATTACAAATGGGAGACTCATTCTTATGCCTTGAGCGTAAAACTTGGTTTTTACCCACTGAGCGTAAAACCTGGTTCTTACGCAGTGGACGTAGAACCAGATCATCTACACCGTCACAAACGGGAGACAAATTATCACACTTAGAGAGCGACGCCGAAGTAAGGACTGCCTCGTTACGAACGGAAGCCCTACAACAGGAGTGGGAAATTCCTTGCTATCAAAAGCAACAGAGAGATCAGTAGCTATTTTGGATTTAGGAATCCAAACTTTTCTTGCTTTACGAGATTTTTGAACATTGGAGCAGCAAGAACCACCCCCAGTTCGGAGCATTTCTTCGTAGGCAGTCTGGTCGAAGTGTACAACCAGAGTCTTCTTGGTCGAACCGACCAAAACATCATCATATTGAGCAATTGCCTCCTCGTCAGAAGAGAAGGTCGTCCCCAGCAGAGTCGCCATTTTTGTTTCACTTAACAAAATGCCTTGAGGAATTGGCTTTTGAAAATAAAACGAGAAAAAGTACAAGAAGTACAAATTTGATTCTGGGATAGTATTGTTGTAGAAGTCTGATTCGTAAATGATTACTTTATTCCTTGGACCATATGATGATGATGAAGATCACTGCTTGAAGTAGAACAACTGGAAGAACTAAGTCACCAGAAAGGTATCGACGCACTTGGACACTGATGGCGAGCCGAATGCTTTCCTGCTTTGCTTCACTCTGTTCTGAAAGAAAGGTTAAAGAAGAATGCTCTAGAGAATCAAAATCTCTAAGTTCTGATCTATGTATTCTCTCCTGTCTCTGTTCCCGTATTATGAGAAAAATAAGTCTATTTATAGACTTGGGCTCTTGTGCGTAAAAACTTAGCAAAAGTTCCATCTTTACGCTAACAACTGCCATCCACGATCGAAGCTAACCTCTGCAATTGTTGACATGTGTCCCATCATTTCAGTAAGAATAGGATGCATGTACACACGTTCTTCGAGAAGATAGCATGAAAGCCACGTAGGCAGACCACGTTCCAAGCTGATGGAGGAGAATAGGGCGTAAAATAGCCTCAATGTACTCTGAGCGTAAAGTAGTAGATTAGGCGTAAAATAGCCTTGACATAGACTTTCCGCGTAAAGTGGTTGTTAAATAACTTGAGCGTAAAGTAGCTCAAATAGACTTTACGCACACGTCAGCTGTTGAGCGTAAAAGCTCGTATAGTCTTCGTGCGTAAAAGAAGTCGTAGTTGAGCGTAAAGTAGCTCAATCCACATACTAAACGACAACATTGGTCTCTATATAAAACAAATCCCTTTGTGATATATGCCATCATTAAGATCTCCATGTCAGAGTTTGCATTAAATGCGAGATTTGACAGTTTTGTCCAGCGTAAGAGTGGCTGATCCGTCCTTGGCGTAAAACCATGGGTAGATCCGAGCGTAAAGTGATCAGCCTGCTTTAGGCGTAAAGTGATTAGCCTTGTCTTGGGCGTAAAGAGATTAACCGCTCTGTTTGGCGTAAAACCAATCACTTATGAATGAAATGATTCATCTCTTTGACTCTTTCTCTGAAGCACTTTTTACGCTCATACATATATATCTCTATATGTGTGTATATATATATTTATATATAAGGATATGTGGGTATGTATTATATAATATATAAATGTGTTTGTGTATGTATATTTACATATAGATGTGGGTGTTTGTGTGTATATATATATAGTTATATATAAATAGATGGTTAGATATATAAATAGATGGTTAGATATATATATATATATAATATATATAGGAAGTGAGGAGAGGAGTAAGAAGAATAGAATGCAGCAGCAGCAGTGGCAGTGTCAGCTGCAGCAGCAGCTGAAGGCAGCAGCAGCAGCAAAGGCAGTAGCAGCTGCTGCAGTGGCATCCCCCCTTTAAGCCCTATTAAACCCCCTTCTAACCCCCCTAAACAACCCATTATATATATATATATGTTATATATATATATGTATATATATATATATGCATAGATAGGTAGTAAGAAGTTAGAAGTTAGGAATAAGAAGTTAGAAGAAGAAGGATTAGAAGAAGTTAGGAGAATAGGAAGAAGGTTAGAAGTTAGAAATAAGAAGAAGTTAGAAGAAGAAGGAATAAGAAGAAGTTAGAAGAAGAAGGATTAGAAGAAGTTAGGAGAATAGGAAGAAGAAGTTAGAAGTTAGAAATTAGAAGAAGAATAGGAAGAAGAGTTAGAAGAAGAAATTGTAAAAGGAATTAGAATAAGAATTATAAGAGAATTTTAGAAGAGATCGAGTTAGAAGGTGAATTTGAGCCCCGAGCGTCGGAATGAGATGAAACTTGGAGGAGACCTAGAATACGTGAATTAGATTTTGCGTTTAGGCTCCCGAGTTGAAATCAGGGTTGTAGGGCACCGGTATCGCGCCGTACCATTGTGTATCTTAAAATATTCAAGATATCGGCAATGGGCCGTAAGATGGACTAGACGTCCACTTTACCTAGGTATCTTGGTAGGTAATATATGTATAGGCTAGTATCTTACTACCCTAGGGAGCACGGGTCAAAATACCAAGCGTAGGTAGTCTAACTAGGTTTCCACCTAGGCTAGAAATTTACCTTAGAAAGGGTAAATTAGGATATTGGCCTACGGCCAAGATTTGGGTTTCGAAGTCCAAGATGGACTTGGATATGGGTTGTAGAGGTTGGTAATGATTAGAAATAGTCGCCTAGACCTAGTCTTGACCCCGGTTGACCACGGTTGACTTTTTGGACCAAAAGTCAACTATGGGTCAACACTTTACCCAATTTAGTCCCAAATTCCATTAAACTTGGGCAGTCGACCAAAAGTCAACTATTAGTCACCCTTGACCTAGGATTGACCTAGGGTTGACCTAGAGTTGACCAGAGTTGACCAGTTGACCAAAAGTTAACTCTAAGTCAACCGTTGACTTAAATCGACCTAGATTAATTACGTTTGACTTGCATTGACCCAGTTTGACCTAGCTAGACCTAGAATAACTTAATAGGGTTTAATTTGACTTGACTTTATTTCCTAAACATAGTATTGATACGGCTTGTTCTCTATAGGTCCTTGAGACGCAGCATTGGATTCTGTTGACATATCATATCTTATTACAGGCGAGTACATTCTCTGACACTTTTCTAATTTACGATGATTATTATAATTCATGTAATTAGTGTAGATATGCTTGTTCTTGACACATTGGTCACACGGATTGGTATTCATGGATCCCGACATGAGATGTTATTCCTCGTTATCTTGGTATATCTTGTGCAAGCTCCCTTGTAGTTCTTGTGCAGTATATGGACACCGATTCTCGAGGAGACTTGCTCCCTTCTCGTAGAATCCCGTGTCGTAATGTGTCTTGCTTGGATCCACCCTACCAGTCGGGGATGGGGAGCACTAGTGTAGACATGTGGTCATTATCCACCTTGTTATTCTTGTAGACCTTGTGAGTGTTAATCATACTCTCCACGTATGATTAACCAGGCCAGTAGACCTTGTGCAGACCCAAGCCGGACACATGTTGAAACTAGTACTCACACACCTAGATAGATGATTCTTGATTCTTGTACATGCCATGATCAGTTTACTTGCCTTGTTCTAGCTCTAGTTTTACAGCTTACCTTGCCATGATACTCACATGTACATTCCATGATTTTCTTGTATATACTCTCTATTTACAGTCTTATAGCTTTTGTCATATCTTGTGAACTGTTGTTAGTAGATTGTACTCGTTCCATCCTGACTGGATATGTTGACAAAATATTACAGATGCTGACGAGGGGGATTACTGTACCTACTACGGTCCGGATGACGTAGTGGGCATAGACTTGGAGACGTTGGTCCAGCAGGGTTTAGCTCCGCCTGACGAGACCTTATCTATTACTTAGTTAGAGTAGGTCTTTTGTACTGGACCTTGTCTCCAGCTACTTTTGAGACTGTTATTATTATGGATTGTATTAGAGACTTGGACTTGATATTATTGTGTTTGGACTTGACAGGTTTTATTTTTATCGTCTTGTTGTCTTTATCTTTCAGTCTTTACTTTATCATCTTAGAGTTGTGATTGAGTACTCATATATATTCATTGCTAGTCCTCCGTTCGGAGTTGACCATATTCTCGACAGCTTTTGATATATATATATAAACTGTTTAGAGTAGAAAACCTACAGCGTTCTATGCCATTTTTACGGTGAGGGCTGGGCGTTGTCACGTGCACGTGCCCTTATAGCGGGTGCGGGTCGTGACACGTTTTAGTGGTGGCCCACGCAGGTCTTGAAGTCGCAATTAGTGCGATGTTGTGGCGGCACTCGTCTTAGAGTGTTGACTACGAGCCTGTGTTACACATAGGAGGTAGTAGGCTAAGTGTGCTCAATTACAGTAGGATCTTTCCTTGCTTACCGTCTTTGATATTGATTTACTGTTTTCTAGCTGTCCTCCTTTGATATAATCCTTCTTGTGCCATATTGATATCTTCTTTCAATTTGTTTTCAGGATGGTGCAGACCAGGTCCCAGCATCCTGAGTCCGCAGATGCGGAGAGGTCTGCTATGACTCGCGGACCGGATCCGGACACTCCTGCTGCAGTCGGGGTGTCGGCAGCAGCAGCTCTTGGGGGCGCTCCTCCGCTGGTTACGAGGGCTGACCCCAGGGTTACTACGACTTTTCCGACCGCAGAACCAGTGGTTGATACGGGCGCTATTCCTCCTACCGCGCAGCAGATTCCTCCGCTAGTTGCAGACATACTTCTACCCTCCACCTCCTCTGCCTACAAATATTGGGCAGATGCTTACCTTCCTCCAGCAGATGCTGAAGACTCAGAGAGCCTAGGCCGAGGCTCAACAGAGGCAAACAGACGCGATACGTCAGGGCATGGAGGATGCCCATCAGTTGGCCCTTGCAGCCGTAGAGCAGAGGGCTCCACATCCGGGACGCGATCGAGGTACGGAGATATCCAGGACTTCAAGAAGCTCGGGCCCCGTGACTTTAGCGGGACCGAGGTGTGGTCTATGCAGATGATTGGCTCGAGGATATCGAGCGGCAGATGAGGGCCTCCCGCCTGGAGATGACCTGAAGGTCGAGGCGGTAGGTTTGCAGTTGCTAGACATTGCACGCACTTGGTTCAGAAATGAGCCAGCCCTAGCTGGAGAGGGACATACTTGGGCAGAGTTCAAGCTCCTCTTCAAGGAGAAGTTTTTTTCCTCCACGGACAAGATTGACCTGGTACGGCAGTTCCAGGATCTGTAGCAGGGCAGTTTATCTGTGGAGGAGTACGCAGCAGAGTTCGGCCATCTGAGCCGATACGCAGAGTACATGGTTCGAGACCCGGAGATCAGGGAGCCATTTCAGGGAGGGGCTGACTTGGGATATCAAGATTCTCATTCTCTCCTTCTATGAGACATATACCCAGATCTACGCGGAGGCCCGTAAGGTAGAGCGGGAGCGGGGCTTGAAGCCCAAGAAGGAGCGTGATCTTTTTTCGGGGGCTACTAGCAGCGTGGGGGCTGCTAAGCGCCCTTAGCTTCAGCATCGTTCTTTCCAGCATCACCAGCCGCAGGTGCAGGCCAGAGCACCGGTTCAGCAGCAGGTACAGCACACTCAGCCGAGGCAGGCACAGCATGGGGCTCCTTGCCACTTCTACAAGGCCCGTCACGTCTGGGAGGTCTGCCGGAAGAGGCTGGGCTTGTGCCTCTACTGCGGGGAGGCTGGACATCAGTTGAGAGATTGTCCTGCGAACCCTCGCAGGGTAGCCCATAGAGCAGTAGCAGCTCAGGGGGCACCGACAAGAGTACCTGCAGTGCAGCAGAGGGGTCCACTTCCGACCCAGCAGCAGCGGTTTGTTCAACACCACCAGCTGTGGGTGGTCAGGGTAAAGCCTTTGCTCTTGTGGCCGAGGAGATGGAGCCTATTGCAGATATAATCGCAGGTTCTATTCTGCTCGATTCTTTTCCAGCTTTAGCCTTGTTTGATTCTGGTGCTACGTACAGTTTTGTGTCTGTTTCTTTTGCTCTTAGGCACAATATTATTGCTGAGTATCTTGGTAGGACTTGCAAGATGACTGGAAATGGCATCATCCTAGTTAATAATGTTTATAAGGGGCGAAGAGTTTCTTTGAGAGGCCGGAAGCTGAGTGCGTGTTTGCTCGTAATGCCACTTTCGAGTTACGATGTAGTACTCGGTATAGATTGGTTGAGCATTCACCACGCTAGCATCGACTGCAGAGGGGACAGGATTCTGTTTAGGCCGCCGAGAGAGCCCGAGTATGAGTTCACCAGGGGTGCAGTGGAGCAGGGAGATGGATTCTGCGAGCGTTGTTGGCGGGGCCGGTGTTGCCACATCCATTTATTGCTGAGTTCTTAGATGTATTTCCCGAGGAGCTGCCCAGGATGCCGTCAGATCATGATGTTGAGTTTTCTATAGACCTAGTGCCGGGTGCTGAGCCTATCTCCCAGCACGTCTATAGAATCAACAATAGTGAGTTAGCGGAGCTGAAGAAGCAGGTCGATGAGCTGGAGGACAAGGGCTTTATTCGATCTAGTTCTTCACCTTGGGGCACGCCAGTTCTTTTCATCCCTAAGAAGGATGGTACTGTACGTCTGTGTATTGATTACAGGGCGCTCAACAACCTTACCATCAAGAACAAGTATCCTTTGCCAAGGATTGATGACTTGTTCGACAGTTGAGCGGGGCGAGAGTGTTCTCGAAGATCGACTTGCGTACCGGGTACCATCAGCTGAAGGTGAAGCGGGATGACATTCCGAAGACTGCCTTTCGGACTCGCTATGGCCAGTATGAGTATACCGTCATGCCGTTTGGGTTGACCAACGCCCCGGCGGTATTCATAAACTTGATGAATAAGGTATTTCATCAGTACCTTGACAAGTTCATGGTGGTCTTCATTGATGACATCCTCATCTATTCGAAGACACCAGAGGAGCACGAGGAGCACCTGAGGATTGTGTTGGACACCTCAGGAGGGAGCAGCTGTATGGGAAGCTGTCCAAGTGTGAGTTCTTCTTAGATCGCGTGGAGTTCCTAGGCCATGTTGTCTCTGGCGAGGGGATTTCAGTGGATCCGAGGAAGATTTCTGTGGTGGAGTCCTGGTCTACGCCGAGCTCAGTAGCAGAGGTTCAGAGTTTTCTAGGTCTGGCAGGTTATTACCGGAGGTTCATACAGAACTTTTCCAGGATTGCCCAGCCGATGACCCGCCTTACCAGGAAGGACGAGGAGTTTATTTGGTTCGAGGAGTGCCAGGCCGCCTTTGAGGAGCTGAAGGTGAGGTTGACTACAGCTCCTATCTTGACGCTGCTATCTGGATCTGGTGGTTATACGATCTACAGTGATGCTTCAGGACGGGGTTTGGGTTGTGTGCTTCAGCACGAAGGTAATTGCCTATGCATCTAGGCAGTTACGTCCTCATGAGAGGAACTACCCTATCTACGATCTGGAGCTGGCAGCGGTCATCTTTGCTTTGAAGCTGTGGAAACACTATCTGTACGGAGACGAGTTGAGATCTATACTGATCACAAGAGCATGAAGTACGTGTTTACCTAGAAGGAGCTGAATATGAGGCAGAGGCGATGGTTAGAGCTGATGAAGGATTTTGATATATCCTTACAGTACCATCCGGGGAAGGCCAACGTGGTCACGGATGCTTTGAGCAGGTATCCCGTGGCCATGTGTTTGACGATGGATCGTCACCTTCTGGCAGATCTGGAGAGTTTGGGCATAGAGGTGATAGTTCCTGGGTTCGAGACACAGATATGGGGTCTGCAGGTGCAGTCAGAGCTGATGGACAGAGTCAGGGTAGCTCAGTTTGAGGATGAGGCTTTGAGAGTCAGCAGGGAGCAGGTCCAGACAGGACTGTTGGATGAGTTCTCTATAGCAGGGGATGGGTCGTTGAGGTATGGTACCAGATTGTGCGTGCCGAGCGAAGGACTTCGGGAGGAGGTTCTTCAGGAGGCGCATCGTTCTCAGTACTCTATGCATCCAGGGGCCACAAGATGTATAGAGACTTGAGACAACATGTTTGGTGGTATGGCATGAAAGGTGAGGTGGCTCAGTTCGTTTCGAGATGCTTGGTGTGCCAGCCGGTGAAGGCGGGAGGCAGAGATCCAGTGGATTGCTCCAGCCACTACCCATTCCTGAGTAGAAGTGGGAGCATATCACTATGGACTTTGTATCTGGGCTTCCGCGCTCTCCAGGAGGGAAGGATGCGATTTGGGTCATTGTTGATCGATTGACCAAATCGGCCCACTTTTTGCCTTTCAAAGTGTGTTTGTCGACGGAGAGTTGGCCGAGATGTACGTGCGGCAGATAGTCCGATTGCACGGGGTTCCAGTGAGTATAGTCTCAGATCAGGACAGCCGATTCACTTCCCACTTCTGGCAGAGTTTGCAGCTTAGCTTGGGCACATCGTTCAAGTTCAGTACCGCATACCACCCCTAGACAGACGGGCAGTCAGAGAGGACGATTCAGACCCTTGAGAATATGCTGTGTACCTGTATCTTGGACTTCGGGGGATCTTGGGAGGACCACCTTCACTTGGTAGAGTTTGCTTACAATAACAGCTACCAAGCCAGTATAGAGATGTCACCTTTCGAGGCTCTATACAGACGGAGGTGTCGTACTCCCTTGTCTTGGGATGATGTCGGCGATAGGTTTTGCTTGGCCCTGAGGAGGTGGTGGATGCTGCAGAGAAGGTCAGGGTTATCAGAGATCGACTTCGGGTGGCACAGGATAGGCAACGGCATTGGGCCGATAGCCACCGGAGGCCGTTGGAGTTTGAGGTATAGTTTAGATTTTTCTAGTATTTGAGTCTGATTGTGATTGTTTTAGATCAAGCTCTAAGTCTTGTGTTTTGTTCTAGGTTGATGATCTTGTGTTTCTGCAGATTTTTTCGACGCGTGGCACGATTCGTTTTGGTGGCGACGGGAAGCTTAGTCCACGATACATCGGACCATTCCGTATCTTGGACAGGGTCGGTGCAGTGGCTTACCGACTGGAGTTACCGCCCGCACTAGAGGGAGTGCACTGCGTGTTCCACGTGTCGCAGCTGAGACGGTACGTGGCAGATCCCAGTCACGTCTTGGACAACTCAGAGATCGAAGTGGGACCGACACTCTATCCAGAGAAGCCGGTTGAGATCTTGGACCGAAGAAGAAGGTGCTCCGGAACCAGGTCATTCCCTTGGTTCGCGTTGCATGGAGACACCACTCTCCAGGTGAGTCCACCTGGGAGAGGAAGGACGACATACGGGAGCGATTCCCATATCTCTTCGAGCCTTGAGGTAAAATTCTTTCTTTTTCTTCCTTGTTTAATTCATGATTGCTGTGTTAGTTCTCATTCAATTTCGAGGACAAAATTTTTTAAGGAGGGTAGATTTGTCACCCCCAGTTTTCAAATTAGGGGTATTTTTGCCATTTTTCAAGTTTTATAATTTTTAGGAATTTTATTTGATTTTATATGATTTTTAGGGATTTATTTGGTTTGGTTTGGATTTTATCCAATTCGGACTTAAGTTGGAGACCCGGGTAGCCTGGACACTAGTGGGACCCACATACTAGCTGGGCTTAGCCCACATACCATCTTAATTAGGCTAGAAACCATAAACCCTATTTCCATGGCTAATTAGTCATTTTAGAGCTTAATTATTAATTTAAATTAGACCGAAACGAACCGAACCAAACCCGAACCAACCCAACCTAAGTCTAATGGGTTTGGAGGGTTATTGGATCTCACCCAAACCCAATAACCCTCCCACCATGGCCGGCCAAGTAGGGGAGCACCCCCTTTGCTTCTCCACAAAGTAACACTCTCTCTCTCTCTCTCTCAAATTTCATTCCTTTCTTCAAGCTTTCTTTCTTCCTCAAGCAACCAAGCTTAGGTAAGCTCATTAATTCCCTATTTATTCCTCTTAAACACTTATTGCTTTCACAATAATGGTAGAGGAGAGAATTTTCCACACTTTGCCCCTAAAATTTGTGGATTTCCTAAAAATCTAGGTTAGAAGATTTATTTGGGGGTTTTCTAATTAGAGTGGTATATATATATATATATATATATATATGTGTGTGTGTGTGTGTGTGTGTATGTATATATGTATATTGAGAGTGTGTGAGAGAGTGTGAGAGGGTGGTGTATGTGTTTGAGTGGTATGTAGAAAAATATATATGTATATACATATGTGTGTATATTTGAATTTGTGTGTGTGAGTAGAGGAATGAGAGTGGTGGTGGTGTTTGTCATGAGAGTGGTGGTGGTAGTGTGTGAGTGAGAGTGTGTGTGTGTGTGTCTATATATATATATATATATCTATATATGTGTGTGTATATATATTTATATATATAAGGATATGTGGGTATGTATTTATATATATATGTGTGTGTGTATGTATATTTACATATAGATGTGAGTGTTTGTGTGTATATATATATAGTATATATAAATAGATAGTTATATAAAATATATATATATATATTTTTTTTTAATTTTATATATTATATATATATATATATATATCTATATATATATATATATGTATATTATATATATATTCTTTATATAAAATATATATATATATATATATATATATATATAATATATATAATATATATATATATATATATATATATAGAGAGAGAGAGAGAGAGAGAGAGAAGAGATAGGAAGTATAGGAGAGGGGAGGGAGTAGAAGAAGAAGAATAGAATGCAGCAGCAGCAGCAAAGGCAGTAGCAGCTGCTGCAGTGGCATCCCCCCCCCCCTTTAAGCCCTATTAAACCCCCTTCTAACCCCCCTAAATAACCCCATTATATATATATATATATTATAGGTAGTAAGAAGTTAGAAGTTAGGAATAAGAAGAAGTTAGAAGAAGAAGGATTAGAAGAAGTTAGGAGAAAAGGAAGAAGAGGTTAGAAGTTAGAAATAAGAAGAAGTTAGAAGAAAGGAATAAGAAGAAGTTAGAAGAAGAAGGATTAGAAGAAGTTAGGAGAATAGGAAGAAGAAGTTAGAAGTTAGAAATTAGAAGAAGAATAGGAAGAAGAAGTTAGAAGAAGAAATTAGAAAAGGAATTAGAATAAAATTAGAAGAGAATTTTAGAAGAGATCGAGTTAGAAGGTGAATTTGAGCCCCGAGCGTCGGAATGAGATGAAACTTGGAAGAGACCTAGAATACGTGAATTAGATTTTGCGGGTAGGCTCCCGAGTTGAAATCGGGGTTGTAGGGCGCCGGTATCGCACCGTACCATTGCGTATCTTGAAATATTCAATATCGGCAATGGGCCGTAAGATGGACTGACATCCACTTTACCTAGGTATCTTGGTAGGTAATATATGTATAGGCTAGTATCTTACTACCCTAGGGAGCACGGGTCAAATACCAAGCGTAGGTAGGCTAACTAGGTTTCCACCTAGGCTAGAAATTACCTTAGAAAGGATAAATTAGGATATTGGCCTACGGCCAAGATTGGGTTTTGAAGTCCAAGATGGACTTGGATATGGGTTGTAGAGGTTGGTAATGATTAGAATAGTCGCCTAGACCTAGTCTTGACCCCGGTTGACCATGGTTGACTTTTGGACCAAATCACTATGGGTAAACACTTTACCCAATTTAGTCCCAAATTCCATTAAATTTGGACAGTCGACCAAAATCAACTATTAGTCACTCTTGACCTAGGATTGACCTAGGATTGACCTAGAGTTGACCAGAGTTGACCAGTTGACCAAAAGTCAACCGTGACTTAAATCGACCTAGATTAATTCTGTTTGACTTGTATTGACCCAGTTTGACCTAGCTAGACCTAGAATGACTTAATAGGGTTTAATTTGACTTGACTTTATTTCCTAAACATAGTATTGATATGTCTGTTCTCTATAGGTCCTCGAGACGCAGCATTGGATCCCGTTGACATATCATATCTTATTACAGGCGAGTACATTCTCTGACACTTTTCCAATTTACGATGATTGTTATAATTTATGTAATTAGTGTAGATATGCTTGTTCGACACATTGGTCACACGGATTGGTATTCATGGATCCCGATATGAGATGTTATTCCTCGTTATCTTGGTATATCTTGTGCAAGCTCCCTTGTAGTTCTTGTGCAGTATATAGATACCGATTCTCGAAGAGACTTGCTTCCTTCTCGTAGAATCTCGTGTCGTAACGTGTCTTGCTTGGATCCATCCTACCAGTCGGGGACGGAGAGCACTAGTGTAGACATGTGGTCATTATCCACCTTGTTATTCTTGTAGACCTTGTGAGTGTTAATCATACACTCCACGTATGATTAACCAGGCCAGTAGACCTTGTACAGACCCAAGCCGGCCACATGTTGAAACTAGTACTCACCACCTAGATAGATGATTCTTGATTCTTGTACATGCCATGATCTGTTTACTTGCCTTATTCTAGATCTAGTTTTATATCTTACCTTGCCATGATACTCACATGTACATTCCATGATTTTCTTGTATACTCTCTATTTACAGTCTTATAGCTTTTGTCATATCTTGTGACTGTTGTTAGTAGATTGTACTCGTTCCATCCTGACTGGATATGTTGACAAAATATTACAGATGCTGACGAAGAGGATTACTGTACCTACTACGGTCCGGATGACGTAGTGGGCATAGACTTGGAGACGTTGGTCCAGCAGGGCTTAGCTCCGCCTGACGAGACCTTACCTATTGTTTAGTTTGAGTAGGTCTTTGTACTGGACCTTGTCTCCAGCTACTTTTGAGACTGTTATTATTATGGATTGTATTAGAGACTTGGACTTGTATATTATTTGGTTTGGACTTGACAGGTTATTATTTTTATCGTCTTGTTGTCTTTATCTTTCAGTCTTTACTTTATCATCTTAGAGTTGTGATTGAGTACTCATATATATTCATTGCTTGTCCTCCGTTCGGAGTTGACCATATTCTCGACAGGTTTTGATATATATATATAAACTGTTTAGAGTAGAAAACCTACAGAGTTCCACGCCGTTTTTACGGTGAGGCTGGGCGTTGTCACGTGCACGTGCCCTTATAGCGGTGCGGGTCGTGACAGTATGCCTATGAGACTGAACTAG